>CM052654.1:58311908-58335878 GCA_028533165.1 Leontopithecus rosalia
TTCTTTCTTCTGCTTGAACAATTCGAGTGTTTAAACCTGTGCATACTTCTTGGAGTTCCTGTATTGTATTCTTCATTTCCATTAATTCACTTATATTCCTCTCTAAGTTATCTATTCTCATTAGGATTTCGTCAAACTTTTATCAAAGTTCTTAGTTTCCTAATGTTGGGCTACAACATGTTCTTTTAACTCACGGAAGTTTCTTATTATCCATACCCTGAAGCCTGATTCTGTTATTGGGATGCGCTCGTTCTCCATCAAGCCTTGTTCCATTGTTGATGAGGAACTGTGATCATCTTTAGAGGGAGAGGCGTTCTGACTTTGAGTATTCTCAGCGTTTTTATGCTGGTTTCTTCCCATCATTGCAAATTTATCTTCCTGTCATCTTTGAAATTACCAACTTTCAGATTAGGTCTCTTGAGTGGACATCCACGTTGTTAGTTCCCAGGGCCAGAACAGCAGCATTGAGACTGATGTTGTTTTTCTGCCCAGGCTTCTCCTGTCTGGCTTCCTTCTTGTGTCCGTAATAGGCGACTCTGCCTTCTCGGAGCTCCAAACCTCAGTCAGAAGGGGAACCAGTCCCGTTCACTCTGAGCCAAGAGCTGCTGCACCGAGGTGCCTGGACAACTGCTGCGCCAGCCTCAGGAGTCGCACTGGGGACTCGTGTGGCTCCTCCAAACCTTGGTCAGAAGGGGAGCCAGCCCCGCCTACTCTGCTCCGAGAGCTGCTGCGCTGAGGTGCCGGCAAAACCGCTGCACCATGGTGCCAGTGAATCTGCTGCGCCGGCCACAAGAGTCATGCCAGTGACCCACGTGGCTCCTCCACTGGGAATCTTCTGCTCCTGAGCAACCAGAATTTGTCTGAAAGTGTGGTGTCCTTTAGTTCTGTGCGCTTTCACTGCAAGCTGCTATCCTGAGATGTTAGCGATCAGCCATCTTGGATCGTTCTCCCTCCTTTTAAAGTACTTTGTAGCCAGTCTCAAAATGATGCCAATATTTTGGAACCATATTATGGTGTCCATTGTAAAGAGAGAACAATTGAGGCTAGGTAGGGGCGATTTGAAGTCCCAACCTCATTGTTGGGTTTGATGACTGGTCTTGCTGGCATGTGGGTTCTTTAGATAGATATGGAAGGATGGAAAGCCAGAGGTGCCTTATGTTGACATTTTCTCTCTGAATGTTCTTCGTGTGCAGCACAGAGGAACTCTCGATTGACTGGACACAGGCTCCCACCTTGTGGTGAGATTTGATATCCTCTGGTCTTCATCTGTACATCCTGTTAGGGAAAATGCATCCATTTAGTCAGTGAGTGTTTGCTGAGCTCCAGGTGCACTCCCAGGCAGTTAGTACTGGGGATACAGACTTGAAAGAACAGACAGAATTGTCCTCTTGAGGCTTACTTTATTGGATGTGTGGGGTGGGGCTATGAGACAGGCAATAAATAAATGTATACAGATAAAAGCAAGGTAACTTCACATAGTGCTAAATGCTATGACAATGAAGCCAGAGGATGCAATGGAGTGACTAGGTAGGAGACCTGCTTCAGCAGGGGTGCTCTGGGACGTTTAAGTTCAGGCTGAGTGATGCACAGAAGTCAGACTTGTGACAGAAGTCCCCAAGATGAGGGAGCAGAATGAAAGCTGGGGGGTTGCCTCAGGTCTGCAATAAGAGAGTGCTTGCAGATGAGGAATGAGAGGCAGACAGGGGCCTATTATCACGCACAGTCTTCTAAGACACTCCATGTGTGCAATGGAAACCACTGGAAGGATTGAAGAAAAGGAACACTAGTCTGAAGTGCCTCATGATGATCTTTGTGTTTGTGTGTGAACGTCTCCTTAAATTCAACAAGCACATGTCAAGAGCCATGCGTGGAGCTTCCCCAGAAACTGCGAGCAGGAACTCACACTGTTTCACTGCACCTTAGAATCATCTGGGGCGTTTTACAAAATCCTGTTGCCTAGGTCGTACTCATGAACAATTAAATCAGAAGAACTGCAGATGGGGCCGCGGCCTTGGTGTTTTGTCCAATCTTTTCAAGTGATTCTAAGGCACCACCAGAGTGAAGAGCCACCATGTGTCAGAGAACCTCAGCCTCAGCTGATGGTGGTCAGTGAGGGGGCTGACTGTTAAGGCAGGGGCTCCAGAGGGCCTGCGGTGAGGTTCTGAGACAGTGGACTTTGGTGTGTGGGGCAGACCATCACATTTATGGGCTGCAAATGGAGAAGGAGAAGGAAGCAGATTGCAGAGCCCTGGATATGGATGAGAAAGAGCTGGCTGAGTCTGGACTTGGCTGCACAATTGTATTTATGATGGAGGGAAGAGAGCTGCAGAAATGACACAGATTGGAAAGGAGTCAAAGAGAGGCTCACAGAGGCAGACTGGTGGCTCTGGAGCTGGTTTGAAGGCTCACCCTGATGGCCCCTCACTCTCCTACCCTGTCTTAATGCATCCAGCCCTACCCTGTCTCCTAGAGGCTTCTTCTCTCCCCAACAGTCTCCAGTCAACAGTTGCATACAAACTCAAGGTTGGATGCTAGGCTTGTATCTTCTTGGCAGCTGGCCTTACATGGGCACACTTTCACAGGCATCAGCCTCTGTGTGGGTGAATCTTCAGTGCTGTTATGGCTGCATGCAACAGCAAACCCAACCCAAAGGTGCTTAAGCAAAGAGAAAATGTAGAAGCTCAAGTGACAGAGAGTTTAAAGGCATGGGGAATGCAAGGCTCTGATTGGTCCAGCCCGAGTCATATTTGACCAACGGGAGCAGGGAATGAAGTTGGCACCATCCTCCAAAGAAAAGGTCTGAGAGTCAGGACAGCAGAAGAAAATTATTGGGTGTGGCTGGGTGCAGTGGCTCAGGCCTGTAATCCCAGAACTCTGGGAGGCCAAGCTGGGTGGATCACCTGAGGTCAGGAGTTTGAGACCAACCTGACTAACATGGAGAGACCCTGTCTCTATTAAAAATACAAAATTAGCCCGGTGTGGTGGTGCATACCTGTAATCCCAGCTACTCAGGAGGCCGAGGCAGGAGAATCACTTGAACCCGGGAGGCGGAGGTTGCAGTGAGCCGAGATTGCCACCATTGCACTCCATCCTGGGCAATAAGAGTGAAATTCGGACTCAAGAAAAAAAAAGAAAAAGAAAAAGAAAATCACTGGGTGTTCTTACTACAAAATTGGGACCAAGGCATACTCATATGGCCTGAACCAGACATTTCCTGTGGTAGTCCCATAATATAGAAGAAGAGTGTGGAGCTTATGATTTTCCTTGTCTGGTTAGTCAGTTTTTCCTAACTGGAGGCTGGGCTTGGTGATTTGAAGGTGCAAAAGCTGTGGCCTCATGTTGGTTGAGGGATGGTGTATTAGTTTATTTTCATGCTGCTGATAAAGACATACCTCAGACTGGGCAATTTACAAAAGAAAGAGGTTTAATTATACTTACAGTTCCACATGGCTGGGGAAGGTCTCACAATCATGGTGGGGGCAAAAGGCACTTCTTACATATTGGAGGCAAGAGAGAAGGAGGAATAAGCAAAAGCAGAAACCCCTGATAAACTCATCAGATCTCATGAGACTTAGTCAATATCATGAGAATAGCATGGAAAAGACTGGCCCTATGATTCAATTACTTCCCACTGGGTCCCTCCCACAACTTGTGGGAATTCTGGGAGATACAATTCAAGTTGAGAGTTGAGATTTGGGTGGGGACACATATCATTCTCATGTCCCCACATTTCAAATCTCCCAAATCTCATGTCCTCACGTTTCAAAACTAATCATGCCTTCCCAATAGTCCCCCAATGTCACAACTCATTTCAGTATTAACCCAAAAGTCCACAGTCCAAAGTCTCATTTGAGACAAGGCAAGTCCCTTCCACCTATGAGCCTGTAAAATCAAAAGCAAGTTAGTTACTTCCCAGATACGATGGGGGTACAGGTATTGGATAAATACAGCCATTCCAAATGGGAGAAAGTGGCCAAAACAAAGGGTCTGCAGGGCTCATGCAAATCTGAAATCCAGCAGGGCAGTCAAATCTTAAAGTTCCAAAATAATCTCCTTTGAATCTATGTCTTAGATCTGGGTCATACTGATGCAAGAGGTGGGGTCCCAGTGGTTTTGGGTGGCTCCATCCCTGTGGCTTTGCAAGGTACAGTCTCCCTGCTGGCTACTTTCATGGGCTGGCATTGTCTACAGCTTTTCCAGGTACATGGTGCAAGCTGTACTTGGATCTGCCATTCTGGGGTCTGGAAGATGGTGGTCCTCTTCTCACAGCTCCACTAGGGAGTGACCCAGTAGGGACTCTGTGTAGGGGCTCCAATCCCACATTTCACTTCCACACTACCCTAGCAAAGGTTCTTCATGAGAGCCCTGCCCCTGCAGCAAACTTTTGCCTGGGCATCCAGCATTTCCATACATCTTCTGAAACCTTGGAGGAGACTCCCAAACCTCAGTCCTTGATTTCTGTGCACCCACAGGCTCAGCACCATGTGGAAGCTTCCAAGACTCAAGGCTTACACCCTCTAAAGCCATGGTGCCGAGTGCTATGTTGGCCCCTTTCAGCCATGGCTGGAGTTGCTGGGACACAGGGCACCAAGTTCCTGAGCTGAGCCATGCACAACATGAAGACCCTGGGCCCAGCCCATGAAACCACTTTTTCCTCCTGGGCCTCTGGGCCTGTGATGGGAGGGGCTGCTGTGAAGGTCTCTGTCATGGCCTGGAGACATTTTCCCCATGGTTGGTCTTAGGGATTAACATTAGGCTCCTTGCTACTTACGAAAGTCTCTGCAGCCGGCTTGAATTTCTCTGCAGAAAATGGGTTTTTCTTTTCTATTGCATGGTCAGGCTGCAAATTTTCCAAACTTTTTTGCTCTGCTTCTCTTATAAAACTGAATGCCTTTACCAGCACCCAAATCACATCTTGAATGCTTTGCTGCTTAGAAATTTCTTCCACCAAATACTCTAAATCATCTCTTTCAAGTTCAAAGGTACACAGATCTCTAGGGAAGGGGCTAAATGCTGCCAGTCTTTTTGCTAAAACATAGCAAGGGTCACCTTTATTCCAGTTCCCAACAAGTTCCTCATCTCCATGTGAGACCACCTCAGCCTGGATTTTACTGTACATATCGCTATCGGCATTTTGGGCAAAGCTATTCAACAGGTCTCTAGAAAGATCCAAACTTTCCTACATTTACCTGTCTTCTTCTGAGCCCCCAAACTATTCCAACCTCTGCCTGTTACCCAGTTCCAAAGTTGCTTTCACATTTTCAAGTATCTTTTCAGCAATGCCCCACTCTACTGGTATCCATTTACTGTATTAGTCTGTTTTCATGCTGCTGATAAAGACATATCCCAGACTAGGTAATTTACAAAAGAAAGAGGTTTAACTAGACTTACAGTTCCATGTGGCTGGGGGAGGTATCACAATCATGGTGGAGGGCAAAAGGCACTTCTTACATATTGGGGGCAAGAGAGAAGGAGGAAGAAGCAAAAGCAGAAACCCCTGATAATCTCATCAGATCTCATGAGACTTATTCACTATCATGAGAATAGCATGGGAAAGATCGGCCCCATGATTCACTTACTTCCCAATGGGTACCTCCCACAACATGTAGGAATTCTAGAAGATAAAATTCAAGTTGTGATATGGGTGGGGACACAGCCAAAGCATATCAGATGGAAAGCATTACCTGTCGTAAGCAGCATACTGGACAATGACAGGCTGTCTTGTGTGCTTTCTCCATGCCTCCTCCACCCCCAAATAGAGTAACTCCCTGGAGGAAAGAGATGTCTATTTACAGTGACAAAGAGTGGAAAGAGGAAAGATTACCCCCCACCCCACCTCCACTTTATGATTGGGGTTATATGTAGAGACTTTTTTCTTTTAAAATAAACTTTACTTTTTAGAGCAGTTTTAGATTCTCAGCACAATTAAGCAGAAGAGACAGAAATGTCCTAGCTTCCACCCCACAACTTCCCCATTATCAACATCGCACACCAGAGCTGTACTTTTGTTACAATCCATGCACCTACACTGACACATCATTATCACCCACACTCCATAGTTTTCATTAGTGTTCGCTGTTAATGTTGCACATCCTATGAGTTTGGACAAGTGTGCAATAACATGTATGTACCTTACCATCTCTGTAGTTTTGCCTTTTCCAGAATATGGTATAGTTGAAATCATATAGTATGTACTCTTTTAAAACAGATTTATTTCATTTAATTATAGGCACTTGATTTTCCTTAACATCTTTTTATGGTTTGATAGCTAATTTCTTTTTAATGATGAAAAAATATTCTGTTTCCTGGATATACTGATTATTTATTCATTTACCCACTGGAGGACCTCTTGCTTGCTTCCAAGTTTTGGCAATTATGAATACAGCTGCTGTAAACATTTGCATGCAGGTTTTGATGTGCTCGTAAGTTTCAATTCCTTTGGAGATTGTGCAAGGTAGTACAATTGCTGGATCGATGATAAGAGCATGTTCAGCTTTGAATGAAAATGTCAAACTGGCTTCCAAAGGGGCTGTATCATTTTGTGTTCCCGCCAACAATCAATAAGAGGAGTTCCTGTTGTGGTGCATATTCACAGATTTTTGGAATTGTTTGTGTTCTGAATTTTGGCCATTTAAAAAAATGTGTAGTGGTATCTCACTGTCGTTTTAATTTGAAATTCCCTAATGACATATGAAGTGGAGCATCTTTTCATATGCTTACTTGCCATCTGAATATCTTTGGAGAGGTTAAGATTTGTAGCCGATATTTAAAAAGGATTGTTTATCTTCTTAATATTGAGTTTAAAGAGTTCTTTGTATATTTTGATAACAGTTCTTTATTAGAAACTCTTTTGCAAATATTTGGTCCTGGTCTTTGGCTTGTCTTCTCACTATCCTGATGTAGACACTTTTTATGTAAGTGGAGCTAGTTCCTTTATCTCCTTCATAAACAGTGTACGTCTGTTGCTAGGGCCAGAGGAAGGGGGCTATAATGCAAACACAGACTGGATTGGGTGACAGTGAGGTGCTATGCAGATTATGAGAACAGGAAGCAAGTCTCCATCGGGTATGTTAAAAGAAAAACTTTAAACAAATTAAACAGAATTTCACTGAGCAAAGAATGAGAGAATCAACAGTTCCCAAAAAAGATTAGGTTAAGAGTGACTCCAGGGCTGCCACATGGCTGGCCAATATTTGTGGACAGAAAAAGGAAAGTGATGGATAGAAAATGGAAGTAAGATACAGAAACAGCTGGATTGGTTTCAGCTCAGTATTTGCTTTATTTGAACATGATTTGAACAGTTGGCCACTTGTGATTGGCTGAAACTGTGTGATTGATACATGAGTAGGTTACAATTTGCCCACACATCCAGTTAGGTTATAGTTCACTATATTTGAAGAAACATTTAGGCTGAACTCAAATTATGTAAGGAAGCAGCTCTAACTCAGTTTAACCATTTTACCCTTTAGGAAGTTGAACAAAACTTTAGGCATTGACGTCAAGGGTTAGAGCAGAGGGGAGTTCCTTAACTATGCTGAAATCTCCTATTTTTAGGAGAACAGAAACTGGTCTGTTTGGAGATCTATCTGCTTTCTTAAAATTTCAGTTTGATTGCATGGTACTTAGCATGCATGACTCTATTTTAGTTCAGTCTGGTCTGTTGGGGCCTCGTGCAGTAGCTCAGTCTGGAGCAATGGCCTCCCATAATTTTGATTAATAAGTATCAGCAACTAAAATCATCAGATTGGAAGGTGATGAGAAACAATAGCTGATGGAATCAGCTGCATGGTGTCTGTGGGCTGAGTAGACTCTAAATTAATGCAAGGTCACATAGGGGTTATCACACAGTAAGAGCTGTGAGCACAGTATACCCTTGTCCCCACTCCTCCCCTTCTCCCCTACTCCCTTGGTTTAGTGTCAGCTCCCCACCCACTCTGTTGCCTGGGAAAGGAAAAAAGGCCAGAGGGGAGGGAATTGTGTCCAAGACCCCACATCTAGCTCAGGGCACTTGTTCTCCTTCTACTTAAAAGCTCTGAAGAATTAATTTCTTGGATGTGAGACAATTAGAACTTCAGACACAAACTGGAAGTCATTAACAGCTGAATAAAGGTAACAGAAAACAGATTTGCAGAATTAGGCAAAGAGACCAAGCAGAAAGCAGACATCTTAATTTCCATAATTCAGACAGTCGTGCAATTTAACAACCAGATTGACAACTTCGAAAGTTTGTCAAGGAGAAATCACTTTCAAGTTGTAAGAACTCAAAAAGCAAAGAAAAATGGAAAGGACAACAAACTAATTTTCTTTTTGGAAATAAACAATACCTTTTCCAAAACAATCAGGTTCATAAAATCATTGACCTTGCCAATTTGTCATTTGTAGGAAAAGAAGTCCAATAAAACACAGGTTCAGCAGCTGGACTGATGGACATTAGGACTTGGCTTCCTATTTTCCCAGCTAGTACTTTCCAGTGTCTTGCCCTTCCTTCCCTTCCCCACTTCCCTTTCACCCTCCTTCCCTTACCCCACTCCCTTTCTCCCCTCGCTTCCCCTCCCCTCCCCTTCCCTCCCCTTCCCTTCCCTTGATTTTTCGAGACAGGGTCTCACTCTGTTGCCCAGGCTGGAATGCACTGGTGCAATCTTGGCTGACTGCAACCTCCACCTCCCAGATTCAAGCAATTCTCCTGCCTCAGTCTCCTGAGTAGCTGAGATTACAGGTGCCCACCATGACATCTGGCTAATTTTTGTATTTTTAGTAGAGACAGGGTTTCACCATATTGACCAGGCTGGTCTTGAACTCCTGACCTCAGGTGCTGCACCCACCTCGGCTTCCCAAAGTGCTGGGATTACAGGAGTGAGCCACCACACTCGGCTGTCTTTTCCAGTTGTTTATTCTACCACTGGTTGTTCATTGTGCAGCTGGAATAAACACTTTTCAGTTGTTTATTCTGCCGCTGGCCCGTGGCCCCAAGTGCTGGAAAGGATTTTCCCATATTTATAGCTCTGAAGTTGAGCTTTTCAACACCTGGCTTGTTAGCTCCCAAGCCTTGTTGCTGGGTAGAATTACCTGGAAAGCTGGCTGCCCCTCCCAGAGATTTGATTCTTGTGGCGTCTGGTGGCATCCAGCTTCTGATCTTTTAAAAAAGCCTACAGGGTGATTCTTACGTATATTGAAAACTTTCCCAGCCCCAGTGGAGGCCTGGTCTTTATAATTCACAGTTGCCAAAGTTCAGGAACACTGGTGGAGTTATCTGAGGGCTTCCTCAGAAAATGCAGGAAGAGGGATTTTCTTATATTCCCCCTAAAAAACATCTCACAGTCTCTCCCTCCTCCTACCAGGAGATCCTACTTAGAATTCCTGTAGGCAGAAGTTGGGGCACCTGTTTTTATTGTTTTGTTTCAAATAGGCTCACAGTTTAATATCAACTTCTAGCACCAAAAACAAAATAAAGAACATATTAACAAGGAAAATGCATATTCAATAACTTCATCATCACAAATTTTAAAAACAAGGCACTAAACTTTCTAGAAATGATGAATATACCAGAGATAAAAAACAATCACTGTCGGATGTGGGAAAAGCAGTGGAAAGAATAAAATGCGTGGCATTAATCCAGGACTTTAAAAAGAAAAAGTAAAATCCTACATGGAACACCTAACCACGTAATTAAAATAGTTAGAAAATCAAAAAATCAGTCAGCCCTTGCAAAAAGCTAACTGTAACTGAAAAAAAATCATAGAAATATTGAAACAAAGAAGTATTAACTGAAGAATGGAAACTAGGATTTGATTCTTTATTTAAAAGTATGACTAAAATAGTCTGGCTTGACTAACCAACATGAAAGAGAAGGAGTATTGTGAGAATATTAACTTGTTTTTAAGGGGCAATTATCATCATTTTAAAAGGCAATTATCATCAGAGAAAAACTGTATTTTTCCCCAATGTTATATACCAGTTCATGTAACTATAACTGTTATGAACCACTGTGAAAATTAAATTAAACCACAGACTACCAGAAAGTCCAGCCTTTGAGTAAGGAAGACATAGACCATTTAAATGCAGAGGTTCTAGGAATAAGAGAGCCCAGTGCCTAGGGGAGCCAGGACTGCTGTGTTGCCATCTCTTACTCCGCGACAGAAGGCGCTGTTGATTACTCCTCTTTCCTGTCTGATGGTTGCTGGTCCAGGTCCCTACACTGGCCAGTGGGGTTCTATGAAGATGGGTAGTCACTGGTGACTCCATTCCCACAGTTCTTTCTATCTGTGCTTTTCCCTGGGTTCTAAGGCCTGAGCTCATTACATTCAGTCCTCCCTGTCCTGCACTCAGCCTTTCCCAAATAGGCCCCCAGTGCTTCCCATATCCCAAATGCTGTGGCCTGATTGACCTTCTAGTCTAACCACTTAGGAACCCCAGTCATTGTCAGCTCCCAGATACCCCAACGACTAGAGGCCACTGTCCCCTTCCTTACATACACCACTCCCAACCACAGCCTTCCTTTAAAGTCCTTCTCTGAGTGGCTTCTTAGTTTTCACCTACCTGCCATTTAGTTTCTCTGACTCTTCCATACAATGTTTATTACCGCAAACCTTCAGGACACAGGTGACTTGTGGGCTCACCTTCTGTTTACTGATCCTTTAATGAACATTGATTGATTTTTCCAAGAGTAGACAGGATGACTACATATTTTCTTCTTTGATCAGAGATAAAAACCGAAAAGAAACATTATATAAAATCCATTGTCCTGTGCATTATGGGAAGGAACTGTGACATAGAACATGTCGTCTCTGCTTTCTGGAAGTTCAGAGTCTTGAATAAGATGTAACACATGCATACAAAACAGTTACTAGAGAAATGCAACTCAAATGTGTTGGTAAGATCACAAGTTCTTTGAGAGTTCAGAGGAAGACAATGGCTGGGGAATAAAAGAAGCCCTTATAGAAAACATAGCAACTAAGCTGGGTCTAAACAATTTTTAGAGTGTTGTAGTATTTAAATATACTTGAGATATAAACCAATAACTGTGTAGGAGAGGAAAATATAACTAGTTGGGATTCCAGATAGATATTGTTATAGTTTGAATATGTGTCCCCACCAAATCTTATGTTGAATTGTAATCCCCAATGTTGGAGGTGGGGCCTGGCAGGAGGTGTTTGGGTCATGGGGATGGATCCCTCATAGTTTGGTCATTTCCTAGGGATAGTGAGTGAGTTCTCGTGAGATCAGGTTGATTAAGTGTGTGGCTCCTCCCCCAAACTCTCTCTCTTGCACCTGCCTGCACCATGTGACACACAAGCTTTCACTATACCTTCTGCCATGAATAGACATTTCCTGAGGCCTCTCTGGAAGCTGATGCTGGCTCTATGCTTCCTGTACAGCCTGCAGAACTGTGAGCCAATTAAACCTCTTTTCTTATAAACTACCCAGTCTCAGGTATTTATAGCAACACAAGAACAGCCTAATACAGATGTATAGACAAGAAACAGTTAAGATAGCAAGGAGCATAGTAACTCTGTAACTTCACTCTCTCAAAGGGGTATTTTCTCAATATTTGGAAAAGTAATATGCTCAGATAAGAGTTTAAAATTCTGTAATGAAAGACATTAGAGGAGATAGTATAAAACAAATATCATCTGACCTGTAGATAATTCAGTCCAAGGACAGCACACGTGTGGACTCTTATTCCATTACCAGTGAATGTTGCAGACTCTGCCTCCTGACATTGACGGTACCACGTCGCTTTTCTCCTATTAAATCTTAAAGCCAGATATGGGAAAAGTGTGAGCAAACGTGGAAACTGAAAAAAAATTTGGGTGTTTCTAGGGAACAGTGAATGAGTAAACTGTTTTATCTTGAGCAAAGGTCTCTATGAAGGAGTAGGAGAGAAGGCAGGGGTGTTTGTAGCCATCATTTTGATTTCACTCTGTGATATCGTTACTTTTTGGTTGATGCATTTTTCTAGTCTATTTTGACTCCAAGGAAATAAATTTTTCTTTTGAATGTTCTTAGCTGTAGAATTTTTATTTAATTTTTCATTTTTATTTTTATAGTTTCTATTTTTCTGTTGAGATTTCCCCATATTTACTCATTAAAGTCACTCTTTCCCTTAAAATTCTGAACATCCACACTTATAAGGCTATTTTAAAATCCTTGTTTGCTAATTCCAGTATCATGTCTTGGTCTGTTTCTACTGACTCTATTTACTTTTGGTTATGAGCTAGATTTGCCTACTTCTTAAAATATCTAGTAATTTTATGTTGTGTGCTGGATACTGTGGAGGCTGATTCTGAGAGTCTAGACTTTATTGCTTTCCTGAGGAGTCGTAAATTGTATAGATTTATTGGTGGATAAGCTTGATCTTATTGAGTGTTTGTTTTAGGCTTAAGGTGATTCTGGCATTTCCTTAATTCCATGGCTAAAGAAATCCTATTCTTAAGTCATGGTCTTTACCGGAATCTAAATGGAATGTTCAGGATGTTCAGCAATAACTCTTCACTCTACATGGTCAGTACTCCAAATTCTTCCAGTACATGTGATCTCTTGACTCTGTTCAGCTCTTTACCCTCCCCTCCCCATGGCGGTTCTCTGCTAGGCTTTATCATTTGGCAAAAGATTTAAGATAACCCATATCCAGGATCACAAGCCTGCATTGTCTATTGTTCAATATCTGAAAAACAGTTACTTTATATATTTCGTTGTTTCATTTTTTTTTATTTGTTCTGTTTAGTTTCACAGTAAGAGGGTACTTTTACTCCCTCATTCCTGGAACCAGAGGTGTCTTACTTCTAAAACTCTTTTGTGAAGCTGGTACTGCATAACCAGCTACCATGGGGCAAGCCAAATTCCCAAGAATAGCAGTGCCTCTTTCTTTGAGATTCCAGCAGGATGTTTTTTCTTGCATTATTTTAGATAAACCAATTATCACCCTTGTTTTACACCAATTGGAAACAAGTAATATGAGAGTTCTGCCCTATTGTCTGTCAGTCTAACAGTAACTAGGAGACTATTCCACTCTGAGCGCCATCTTTTAGTGAGACACAGACCACCCAGAACTCGTTCAGAGGAGAATGGTTAGGATGTTGTAGGTAAGCCATTTTGTTGTGGATCGATAAATAGAACTGGAGATATTTAGACTAATTTCTTTAATCTTAGTCTTTGTTTTAAGAATGACTGTGATTGTTACCGCCTTTATTCTGTCAGCAAAATACTTTTAGGGATGACTATTCTCTTCCTTGTTATTTCTAATTTCTGTATTGTGTACATAATTATGGGGCTTCTCAATTTTTGTCCTGAAAATTACAAATTCCTTTTCAGTTTTATTCCAGGTTATGTTCTCCTCTTTGAGCTGTTCATTTTGTGAGTTAAATTCATATTAATTTAATCTATAGTGTAAAATAATTGTAAAGAATTTCCTCCGATTCTTTGTGGCACTATCATCCAGGCTGACTTGTCCATTGAACAGTCTGCCCAGTGTGTAAGACCCCCAATACTTTTAGGGGCCAGACCCAGGAAAATGTTTTAATTTTTATTTCTTTAAAAGGCAAAGAATAAAGATAATATCAATCTATAATACTAAGTTCATATTGGATTATATTAAACAACGAAATGGATCATAAAATATTTTTTTTATGGAAGAAGCAGCTCATATAGACAAAAGTTCCCAGAAGCCACAAAAGTCATAGCATGACCCTGATTATCATCCCTAATAAAATTAACATAAGTTCCTTGGTATCATTTATTACCTTTCTCATAATTGAATTGTCCCAACTATGTGAACATTATTGTTTTACAGTTGGTTTGTGAGCCCAGGATCCAAATAAAAGATAACACATAAAATCTGATTGTCATGGCTTTGAGTCTGTCATCTAGATTAGCAGTTCTTCCTCCTTAGCCAGATGCCGCTAACCTGTTGCAGATATTAAGTGAATTGTCCTAACCAGATTGGTTGCCCTACCACTTAGATCTGTGTATTTGCTTCTTGTGGTGTCATTTACCTCTTTCTTTGTTTCCTATGTTTCTTGTAATGGAAGTTAGTTCTACAGGCTTAATGAATCTATGTGTAACTACTCTGGCAAGGTCGTTTTACAGAAGGTGAAGTCTGCTTCCTGCCTGTTCACAATGGAGGCTTCTAGTATCTGTTAACTAAATTTTATTAGTGCTAGGGTTAATTGCATTTGGTAGTCATAGATAACTCAATGCATGAATATTGTTGCCTGAACATTTTTTTATTAGGCCCTGAAAATGGTGACTTTTTAAGTTCGTTTTGTCACAGCAGTTTTCTTCATTATCTAGAACTATTTTGTTCTTCACAGTTCATACAGAAAAGTTTGGATAAATGCTTAGTTTTTCCTTTAAAATGCCAATGTATATACTAAGCATTTGGTATACTTGTTGCTTTTATTGCTCTCCAATGGATTGTTTCCTTTTCTTGCTGTAAGGCTCAGAAGTAATAACAATCTGATGGCAATGAGTTGCTCGTAACTGGCATGTAGTCCTCTTAATATGGGTCTCCAGTGAAAGGAAATGGAATTCCTTAAAGGATAAGGAATCAAGTTTCCTTGAAAGAATGACTGATTCTGGTCTAGACCGGGAAATATACGAGAAGACCCTGGAATATGTTCCATGCCAGAAAGCTAGGACATTATCAAAGAGTGATGGCTTGAGTCAAAAGAAAACAGGAACGATTAAAACAAGTTGACTCAGGCCAGGCATGGTGGCTCATACCTATAAATCCCAGCACTTTGGGAGGCCAAGGCGGGCAAATCACCTGCGGTCAGGAGTTTGGGACCAGCCTGGGCAACATGGGGAAACCCCATCTCCACTAAAAATACAGAAATTATCTGGGCGTGGTGGCAGGAGCCTGTAATGCCAGCTACTTGAGAGGCTGAGGCAAGAAAATCATTTGAACCAGGGAGGCAGAGGTTGTAGTGAGCCAAGGTTGTGCCATTGGACTCCAGCCTGGATGACAGAGTGAGACTGTCTCAAAAAAAAACTCAAACCAGAAACCAAACAAACAAAAAGAAACAAACAAAACAAAAACAAAAACAAATTGTCTCTATGGGACCTCTGAGCTCACTGCTCACTGCAGAGAAAGGAGGGGGAATGGAAAAAGACAGAGAGAGAGATAGACACACACAAATAGAGATAGAAAAAGACAGAGACATACAAAGAGAGAGAAAATAAAAAGTACACGCATATGCAATTATGCCATGTTCTAAGATGTTACCAAATTTCCCTTCCATAGGAGTGCACCATTTTGTATTCCTTCTGGGGATGTGTAAGAATTCCTGTTATCAAACAGGCTCACCATCTGAATAAATTATTGAATTTTAATAGCTGAGAATTGGCATCTTGGTATAGTTTTAATTTGCACTTACCTTCTTATGAGCCATGTTAAGTAACTTTTCCCATGTTTAAGATTGACTTCCAATTATTTTCCTATGAAATCTCTATGCATATATTTTAAATTCTTTCAACAGATTGTTGGTCTATTCCTCCTAAATTTGTAAGAACTATTTGTATATTAGAGATAGTAGCTCTTTGTCCTTGATATAAGTTGCAAACCTATTTTCCCACCCTTTCATTTGTTTTTTGTCTGTGGTGGTAGTCTTTTTTTTTTTTTTTTGCCATGAAAAAAATTTGGTCTGCAGCCATACCACCCTGAATGCTCCTGATCTTATCTGATCTCAGAAGCTAAGCAGGGTTGGGCCTGGTTAGTACTTAGATGGGAGACTGCCTAGGAATACCGGGTGCTGTAGGCTTTTTAAAAAATGTTTTTGTTTGTCTTTGATGTAGTTGAATTTACCAGTCTTTTAAAATTGTGTCATTATTAGATTTCTTTCCAGCTCATCTGAGAACGAGTTTTCCTGTTGAGCTACAGAATGAGCAATGGGTCTTCTGTGTTCCTCTGAGAATGAGAAGAGGTGTCACTGGCAGCCAGGAATTGATCTGGTCCTATCTGCTGGGCCTTGGTGATGCTGTGAGTTGCCTGGCACCCACAGTAGGGTGTTGATGTTCTTTTATGAGCATAAACAATTTCATAGAACATCTTCTTCAGACCATATCATTTTGTGGCCATATTTATCAAGACAAAAACAAGACCCCTTCATAATCATGTCTGAGCGTGAACAAAGCAAGAACATTATTCATATCACACAAATGATCGATGTCTCCCTCTCCTAGCTAAGATGAATAACTGCTATTTCTTCACCACCTACGACTTTAGTGTTCTCTACCAACTACAGCTTTAACCCATTAAGGCTTTAATACAGGTTTACATCTTTCTACGTAAGATTTATTAAGATACCCTAGAATGCTAGTTACCCCCACTTCCTGACAACATCCAATTCAGAACAAAGCCTCATTTCCTTAAACCCCACTCCCAGATTATTGCCTAACACAACCCCAAATCCTGTATGTCTGTCCTGACACCCTCTTAGTGAGACACCCCAGAGTTCCCTGTAGTGTGTATTCTCCCTCACTCAACCAGTCATTACTCACTTCTTCAACTATAGGTGTGTTCCTGGTGGTCTTTGATCAGAGCACATTAACATCTCCACTTTTCCTCGTAGCCCAAGGAAATGGGGAGGCAGTAGAGAGCAAGGGCAGCTGAGGGGCTCTGAGCATTGGTTGGAATGCTTGGATGCAGATCACTCTTCTGGGTTTCGGTACCATGAGTGCCCCCCTGGGCATTGGTTTCCTTTCCTCATTACATGCGAATCCTTGACTTCTTTGACAGGAAGTGCACCCCAATGTGCCTCCACCTTGTTTCTTATTTCTCCCCAGCATCTGTTTCCACTAGTCACCAGCAAGGGGAGGAATATCTGAGGACACCCTTTAGTGTCAATTTGCTTCACTATGCTTTTGGGTGTGTTAGTAAAAATTCTCAGGATTTGGAGGTGGATGCAGAGGGTGGGGCTGGAGGATGGAACTGGAAGGTAGTAGCTAAAGCTGTCCCTCTCTCTTTTGCTCCAAAATGTTCTTTTCCTTTCTCTCTTTGAGTCACCAATTTCTTTATTGTATTCTTTGCCCCTTTCCTTGTTTTATTGCTGTCAGTTATTTCTTGTCGGCCTTTATAATTTTGTTGGTACTAGGATAGGAAACTCTACAGTGTTTCTTTCCAGCACCAAAAGCATCTCCTCTCCTTATCCCTGCTCTCCTCCTCCAGTTAAAAAAGATAAACACTCTGTTGACAAATGTCTTTTTTCTTTTCCGCAGACTCTGCAAGTTCTCCTCTTGGTTTATGCTTTTGGAAACAAAAGTCCTCATCTGTCCTTCAAGTGTGAGCCAGAGCCAGATTCCTGACTAAACGGAGGGAAGGTTAAGAAAAAAATACAATGAGAAATTCATACTAAGAAATTATTTTGCTGTCACCTAGTCATGTAAGTTTTGTCTTTGGTAGTAGTAACATGCGCTAATTCATTGTAGTTTGTTGCTATGCCACCTGGTCATTGTCTCATGCTTATAGGCACCTCTCCTTAGTGACACCCTCCTCTTGGGGGAAAGTTCCATTTGTAAATAATTTTGTTGATGTGCTGAATAAAAATTGGTTTCCTAGGGTCTTAGTCTATTTTGTGCTGCTATAAAAGAATACCACATACTGAGTAATTTATAAAGAGAAGAAATTTATTTTTTCACAATTTTGGAGGCTGGGAAGTCCAAAATCCAGGAGCCACTGGGCTCATTGTCTGGGGAGTGTCTGGCCTCTGTTTCCAAGATGGCACCTTGAAGGCTGCATCTAGCAGTGTATCCTCACATGGCAGGAGACTGAAGGGGAAAAGGAGTCTAATTTCCTCTATCATGCCTTTTTCTTTTTTCTTTTTTTTTTTAATTTTTTATTTTTTATTGCGTTTTAGGTTTTGGGGTACATGTGCAGAACATGTAAGATAGTTGCATAGGTACACACGTGGCAGTGTGTTTTGCTGCCTTCTGCCCCTTCACCCACATTTGGCATTTCTCCCCATGCTATCCCTCCCCAGCTCCCCCCTCGCTGTCCCTCCCCTATTTCCCCCAATAGACCCCAGTGTGTAGTACTCCCTTCCCTGTGTCCATGTGTTCTCATTGTTCATCATCCGCCTATGAGTGAGAATATACAGTGTTTCATTTTCTGTTCTTGTGTCAATTTGCTGAGAATGATGTTCTCCAGATTCATCCATGTCCCTACAAAGGACATGAACTCATCATTTTTGATAGCTGCATAATATTCCATGGTGTATATGTGCCACATTTTCTCAGTCCAGTCTATCATCGATGGGCATTTGGGTTGGTTCCAGGTCTTTGCTATTGTAAACAGTGCTGCAATGAACATTCGTGTGCTATCATGCCTTTTTCTAAGCACATCTAATCCTGCTCTTGAAGGCAGAGCCCTCATAGCCTAATCACCTCTAAAGGCCCCACCTCTGAATACTGTCACATTTGTCATATTTGACTTCTGGAGGGGATGCATTGAAACCACAGCAGATGCTCATGAAACTAGAAACTGGCTAATGCCAGAGAAAGAAGCTGCAGATCTGGGAGGTCTTACTTGTGAATTTTATATGTCCCTTTCCCACGTGAAGATAAATGAGCTAATTGAAAAAAAAAGAAAATAAAGAAAGATGGAGAATTGTGTCATGGGACAATGGACAGCAGTGAAAATATAACAGGTGAAAACAAAGTTCCAGTAAATGAGGATGATTGTGTCTTTAATGATATCTTGAAGCTCTAAGAGATCACTGAGGCTTGACTTCTATGTTAAGAAAGAAAACTGATGACCCATATTTAAATGGAGGCAGATGACATTTCTGCTCTACTCAGCGCTCAGCACTCAGCTAACAACAGTCATTATGGCTTCTAATATTCCAGGCACTGGGCTAGGTACTTAAGGAAGATGGAGGGAGGAAATAAGCATGTTTGTAAGATGGTCTTTGTCCTCAAGCAGCTCACAGGGTGGAGAGACCCTGATGGAGTAGAGACTTTATGAAGAGTGGGGATAGGAAGGACATTCTCTCCAGGTGCATCCCTGTCCCACCTCCCTGGAGATTTCCTCCATAGAACGCTACCTCTTACTGTGCTCCTGTCTCACTCTTTCCAGGTCTGTTTAGCAGGTGTTTCCTCAGAGCACCCTTGCTGACCTCTACAGTGAAGTGAAAAGCCCTTCTCACTGGTGCCTGGGGCCCCTGTGTACCACCATCAGTGCACAGAACACGGCATAGTAAAATGCCTGGTCTATGTGATTGTCTTTTCAACAGACTTTGAGCTCTGCTCATTGACAAACCTCAGGACCTAACAAGATGTGGCCCCTAAATGTGAACTGAATGAACAAGTGGAATCAGTGGTGGCTCTTTAGCTTGAGGAATAGAAAGCACATGTAGGACAAAGATGATTGGGAGAACTGTGAAGTCTCATGGACGCTGTCAGAAGGCAGAACTGAACCAATGGATGGACCTAGAAGTCTGACTTTGGTTTCATATCAGGAATGATGTCATAGTCAGAACTCACTGTGCACATAATAGGTTAGATGAGGAAGGAAGGAATCCTTTATTAGGATTTTAAGGGTAAATGCAAGAAATGGGAGGAACTGCGTTTCTGGCTCAGTTTGCCGATGCCAGAAATACAGAGACCACTGATCAGTAAAATCCACTAGAACGAGCGTGACAGTTTCTTTTTCCTTATATTTTTCTTTTTAAAATACAGAAGTAATACCAGTCCACAGTGGAAAATTTGAAAAGTATATGGTGTTAAAAAGAGAAAGATAACATCCGATAATAACAACAACAGGGTAAACTCTTTAAAATAACAACAAGGTAAACTCTCTAAAATGTCTTTT
Source organism: Leontopithecus rosalia (assembly GCA_028533165.1). NCBI lineage: Eukaryota > Metazoa > Chordata > Mammalia > Primates > Cebidae > Leontopithecus > Leontopithecus rosalia. The sequence continues at coordinate 58,331,713 of CM052654.1, forward strand.
CTCTTTTTAAATGAATATAGTTAAGCTTGAAATATAATTCTAAATTTATCTTGATGTTTTACTCAACAACATATAAACATGTCTTATGTCATTAAGTCATGACTACTTTTAGTGATGATGATTAAAAGGACCATTTGTGTTTTCCTTACTGTTCCGTTTTTAGATTTTTGGCTAGTGTCTAATTTTCTGTTATAAATAACGCTGAGATGAACAGAATATGTAGATTTCTAATAATTTGCAGATGAATATTATATGAAAAGTATGAGCCAAAATTGAGTAACTATGAACAATCATAGTTACTCAATGCAGTTTAAAAGAAATTACTTTTATGTTGAGCATTCATTCCTAAATATGTTACAGGAAGTAAGAAGCATGCCGTATTCCTTAGAATTTTGTTTATAAATTAGTGATGAATTGGAAAAGGTGGCTTGCCCCTGGAATTCTCTGATAAGCGTAGGTGATGAGGAAAATGAAGAAATCCAAGAATTCCTTTGTCTTTCCTTAAAAGTAGTCAGCTTCAAGTGCAGGGCAGGGGTGCCCTCTAGCGGCCAAATAAAAAATAAATAAATACAGAAAACCCTCAGCCGTGTCACAATCGCACGTCCCCTCTAGCGGCTAAAGTGGATAAATGCAACTTTTTAAATCAGAATAGCGAATGTTGCTTATCTCATGAGATGAAGAAGTGGGAGGAATCTTAGACATCACGCAGTTTAACTTCCTCATTTGCAAAGGAAATAAAACAAGGTTTAGAATAGGGAAGTGACTTGCTCAAGGCCACAAAGACGTTACAAACTGTGCTTAGAATAGAACTCTGGTTTCCTGATGCTCTGATTAATGTTTCCTGCTGGCTCAGCCCTAACCCAGACCCTGCAGCTATGTCTCTGTTTTCCCCTCATCACAATCTTTGGACCTAGTGAGTGTGCATGTAATGTTTGTATGGTGATGGGGGGGGAGGGGAGGTGTTAAAGGTCTTCCTTGTGAACAATATGAGCCTCTAGAAATAATTTGCTACCCTCAAATGTGCACCACACAATTTCCCTAGCTACACCCTGCATCCAACATGCCCTTGGCTCAGTTTCTACTCCTGATATTGTTCTGGGACTGCCACACTCACAATCAGTTGCTGCAGACTTGTACAGTCTTTCCCGTGGGAGTGACTCCAGCATCACCTCAGCAGGGCTGCTGATACCTTGTTTTTACTGTGACTGCAGACAGGCTTCTCAGAGTCAGGGTCTCTCAAAATGAGGTGTGCATTTATTTCTCATACCTCTAGATGCTGAAAAGTTCATTGTGTAACTTCATACCAGATGGCATCACACTGAAACAGACATCTAATTCGGTGATTTCATTCTTAACAAAGATTATTTTCTTTGGGTATTAACAAATCCTAATGGCATATTTCCCTGGCCACAGTGTCCTCTGGGAATAGCTAGCCTGAGATTCATTTTGGAGGCTCACAGACCCAAGTTCCTACACAGAGTTGCAAGTCAGTCCTTGGGCAGCACATCACCACACTGTAACCAGTGAAAACTTCCTGAATGTCAGCCAGGTGGGACAAAGAATGAATGAGAAGGAACTCAAGACAGATTTTAGGCACATCAATATCTAAGAGGATGACCGCACAAAATGTGTTTAGTAAAAGGCAGAAAAGCCATTAGACAGGCAGGAGGAGGATTAAGAAAAAACAAACTCAAAAAGCAAAATGGGGAGCATCGTAAGATGGGAATGAACAACGGCATCCAACCCTGCAGAAAGAGCAAATACAATAAGGGTGAAGACATTGCAGTCAGTGACTGTGTTGTAGTTGAAGAGGTGGCCATGACAATTTTGCAGTTCACTGAAGTGGTGAAGGCTGAAGCCAGATTGCAGTGGGTTGAGGAGTGAGAGAGTGGTAAGAAAGGAAAGACTGTGAGTGCAGAAAACTTGGCTCACAGCAAAATCTTCAGGGAGAAAAAGACAGAAGTATGGCAGCCAGAGGGCAGGGCATCAGAAGCTATGGGAAAGATGCTGCTATTTGAGAAGAGGTATCATGGAGGGGTGGTCAAAGGAGCTGTAGAAAATGGGGGGGTGATGGGTAGCGCAGGTCTGGAGAAGCCACAGTGGAGGGACAGGGTTCTCTGAGCAGGAGATTAGGTGGAGACACATCCTCATTTCTTGGAGTTGCTCACCTCTCTTTCACCACCCAGGCTCCAGGCCAGGGCAGCAGGATGAGGAGAAGCTCACCCAAGCCTCCATATCTGCACTGTCACCTGCCTGAGACCCGATCTGCCCAACCTCGGCCATCGGAGATAAGCTCTGGAAAGAAACTATAAAAATGCCTAAAGAAATTGTTCTAGAATTGTGCTGGTTTAGTTCTCAATTTATTTCCTCAACTCTGATCTCTCCCTTTTCATCCAATTCTATTGATAATTTCATCTCAATTTTGGGAGTCTCACTGTATGGAATTCATTTTATTATTTTCCTAGATCAAAGTGCTTGACCTTAAAGAGAGAATTCCTTCTATTTTTTATGTGATATTTTCTTCCAGACATGTTCTGGTTGTATTTCGTAAGTATCCTTCTCTTCCTATAGTAGGTTTTCATATTTGCCATTTTGCACTTGGAAAACTGGTGTAGCTCTTTCTAGTGACTCTTTTGGCTCTGATATAACAAATCTTGAATCTCTTTCTGTTGTATCCAGGATGCTCTTGCTTTCCTTTTTGAGTTAAGGTTTGAAGTCTGTCTACTGGTTTCTGGACAGGAAAATGATCATTATTCTTAAATCCCACAAAACATCCTTCCTCCAGGATACGTCACATGCTAGGTCACAAAACAAATCTTAAAAATTTAAGAATTTTTAGAATACTTTTAAGATTATTTTCCTGTCATTAGTTGCAATGTTCTGGAATTGTCTGCTAAGTCCATTTTGCCTATGATGTTGTTTAGTCCTGATATTTTCTCATTGATTTTCTGTCTGGATGATACATTCATTATAGCGAAAATCTGGAGACAATAGATGCTGGAGAGGATGTGGAGAAATAGGAACACTTTTACACTGTTGGTGGGAGTGTAAATTAGTTCAGCCATTGTGGAAGACAGTGTGGTGATTCCCCAAGAATCTAGAAATAGAAATTCCATTTGACCCAGCAATCCCATTACCCAAAGGATAATAAATTGTTCTATTATAAAGACACATGCACACATATGTTCATTGCGGCACTGTATACAATAGTAAAACCTAGAACCAACCCAAATGCCCATCAATGATAGACTGGACAAAGAAAATGTGGCACATATATACCAAGGAATACTATGCAGCCATAAAAAACGATGAGTTTGTGTCCTTTGTAGGGACATAGATGAATCTGGAAACCATCATTCTCAGCAAACTTGGAGTTCCCATATTGTATTCTTCATGATCTGCACATGTACCTCAGAAAATAAAGTACAGAAAAAAATTTAAGAATATTGAATCACCGGGAGGCGGGTCCAAGATGACTGGTTGCTAACATCTCGGGATTGCAGCTCCCAGTGAAAGCGCAGAGAACAAGAGGATGCCACACTTTCAGACAAATTTTTGTCACTCACGGACCAGAAGACTTTCAGTGGAGGAGCCCCACGGGTCGCCAGCATGACTCTTGTGGCCGGCGCAGCAGCTCTTGGTGCAGAGTAAACAGGACTAGTTGCCCTTCTGACCGACGTTTGGAGCTCCAGGAAGGCAGAGTCGCCTATTACGGACCAAGAAGGAAGCCAGACTGGAGATTCCTGGGCAGAAAAGCACCATCAGTCTTAATGCCACTGTTTTGGCCGGTGCAGTGGGTTGCTCATATTTCAGCCCTGGGAATTAACAACTTGGACGTCCACTGAAGAATACAACATGGGAACTCCGAGAAGTATGAACACGTTTAAACACTCGAATTGATCAAGCAGAAGAAAGGATATCAGAGGACGAAGACCAACTTGATGAAATAAAACAAGAAGACAAGAATAGAGAAAAAAGGATAAAAAGGAATGAGCAAAGTCTCCAAGAAATATGGGACTATGTGAAAAGACCTAATTTACGTTTGATAGGTGTACCTGAATGTGACAGAGAGAATGAATCCAGGCTGGAAAATACTCTTCAGGATATTATTCAGGAAAACTTTCCCAACCTAGCAAAGCAGGACAATATTCAACCCCAGGTAATAC
>CM052654.1:58335978-58350573 GCA_028533165.1 Leontopithecus rosalia
AAAGATACAGCCGAAACCCAATGGTATGCTACATCCAGACCCATTTCACATGCAAGGATACACAAAGACTCAAAACAAAGGGATAGAGAAAGATTAACCAACTAAATGAAGAGCAAAAATAAATAAATAAATAAAAAGCAGGAGTTGCAATTCTCGTATTGGATAAAATAGATTTTAAAGCAACAAAAATATAGTGGTAAAAGGATCAATGCAACAATAAGAGCTAATGACCCTAACACCCAGATACATAAGACCTATAAAGAGATTTAGACTCAACGAGACAGAAAATTAATAAGGATATCCAGGACTTGAACTCAGATCTGGAACAAGTAAACTTAATTTTTACTTAAAATATTTATAGAGCTCTCCACTTTAAATATACAAAATATACATTCTTGTCAATACCACATCACACCTACTCATAGGTTTAAGTGAAATATTGATCGGCCATTATTAATACCCATTTTTAGAATAAAGCAACGTTTCCATTCTCTCTCCCTCTTTTTCTTCCTCTTTCTTTCTCTCCTTCAGTCCTTTTTTTCTTTCTTTCTCTCCAAAATATAAAAAATAAAATAAAATAAAAAAGAATATTGAATAACCTTAAGTATCTTTTCTAATTGCAATGGAATGAAGCTGGAAATCAGTAATAGAAAATGGAAAAATTTTTAAATATGTGAAAATTAAACAATATATTCTTAAACAACTATTGTCAAAGAAGAAATACAATTTTAAACTAGAAAATATCTCAATATAAATGAAAACAAAACCACAGCATATGAAAACACATGGAATTCAGCAAAAGCAGTACTAAGAGAGGAGATTTTAGCAATAAGCGGTTACATTTAAAAAGAGAAAGAGCTCAAAAAACAACCTGAAAAATCTCAAGGAATTAGAAAAAGAATAAACTAAGTTCAAAATAATTAGAAGGAGGAAAAGTATAAATATTAAAGCAAAAATGAATGAATTAGAGAAGAGAAAGCAATGAACGTTGATTTTTTGAAAAGATAAAATTAATAAATGATTAGCTATACTGACTAAGAAAAGAAAAGATTCAAATAAATAAAATCAGAAATGTAAGAGGAGATATTGCAGTTAATGTCACAGAACTAACAAGGACCATAAGGGATGATCATTAACAATCATATTGTAACAAATTGGACAATTTAGAAGAAATGGAAATATTCTTAGCAACATTCAACCTTCCATGACTGAAGGAAGAAGAAATGGAAAGTCTGAACAGACCAATAATAAATAAAGAAATGAAAAGAGTAATAAATAGAAAATTCCCTTCAAAGAGAAGCCCAGGACCAGATAACTTCACAAGTGAGTTCTACAAAACATTTAAAGAAAAATTATTATTAATTATTCTCAAGTTACTCCCCAGAATAAAGGAGGGGACACTTCCGAACTCATTTTATAAAGTCAGTAGCAACCTGACACCTAAGTCAGAAGAAGACATCACAAGAAAAGAAAACTACAAGCCAATATCTTTGATGGAGAAAAAAGCAAAAATTCTCTCTCTTAACAAAATATTAAGATACATACAATAAAATAGCATATTAAAAGAATCAAGCAACATGATCACATAGGATTTATCCCCATGATTCAAGGATGGCTCAACATATGCAGATCAGTCACTGTGAATACCACATTAACAAAATGAAGAATAAAAGTCACACAATCATTTCAATAGATTCAGAAAATGCATGTGACAAAATTCATGATAAATACTCTAAATAAATTATGGATAAAAGGAACTTACCTCAACACAATAAAGTCTATTTATGAAAATCTCATGGGTGACATCATACTCAATGATGAAAAACTGCAAGTTCTCACCCTAAGAGCTGAACAAGGCAAGGAGGCCCACTCTCACTTCTGCTCAGCGTGGTACTGGAAGTTTTAGCCAGAGCATTAAAAAAAAAAATTAAAGGGATCTAATCAGAAAGGAAGACGTGAAACTGCTTTCATTTAACATAATCTTATATGTAGAGAACCTTAAAGACTCCACAAAAAATTTGATGCAAGTAATAAGCAAATTTAATAAAGTTGTAGCATACAAAATCAACATGCAAAAATCAATTGCTTATGTATATGCTAAAAATGACCCAATTTTCAAACAGAAAATTAGAAGAAAAATATATGGCATCAACGGGAGGAAAACACGTAAGAGCAAGCTTAAATAAAAGACTGATAGATTTGTACACTGAAAACTACAAAACGCTGATGAAAGAAGTTAAAATGACACAAATACATAGATGGATATCATATGTCATAAACTGGAAGAATATTGTTAAAATACGCATACTTCCTAAAACAATCTATAGAATCAATGTATTTCTGACCAAAATTTCAGTGGCATTTTTTACAGAAATAGACAAAATAATCTTTAAATTTATTTCGAATTGCAAACACCCTAAGCAAGAAGAATAAAGCTGGAGGAATCACACTCCCTGATTTTGAAACATATTACAAAGCTATAGTCATCAAAATTGCATAGTACTGGCATAAAAACAGACATGTAGACCAATGGAGCAGAATAAGGGCCCAGAAATTAACCCATACATATACAGTGAGCTGATCTTTGACTTAAGTGTCAAGAGCACACAATGAGGAGAAGCTCTTCTCTTCATTAAATTGTTTTGAGAAAATTGGATATCTAAATGCAAAAGAATGGAATTGTACTCTTATCTCCCATCATATATAAAAATCAACTCAAAGTGGAGTAGCGACTTAAATGTGACACCTGGTGCAATAAAACAATAATAATAATAATAATAATAAAGAAAATGGGGAAAAATCTTCTAATCATTGGACTGGGCAATGATTTCTTGAATATGATATCAAAAAAACAGGCAACAAAAGCAAAAGTAGACAAATGGGATTTTATCAGATTAAAAAGCTTCTATACAGCAAAGAAAACTGTAGACAGAATGAAAAGGCAGCCTACAGAATCAAGAAATATTTGCAGACAACATATCTGATGAAGAATTAATATCCAAAAATGTGAAGAGACTTTTACAATTTAATATCAGTAACAAGAACCAAAAACTAAAACAAATGACCCAGATAAAAAATGGCCAAAGAACCAGAATAGACATTTCTCAAATGATAGACATACATATGGTCAACAGCTATATGAAAACTGCCCAACAACATTAATCCTCCGAGAAATGTAAATAAAAACCACACTGAGATGTCACCTCACACCTGTTAGGATGGCTATTATCATAAAAAGAAAAAAAAGGGACGAGTGTTGGCAAGTATGTGAAGAAAAAGAAACATTTGTACACTATTGGTGAATGTAAGTGGGTGCAGCCACTATGGAAATCAGTATGGAAGTTCCTCAAAATATCTATCTCCAAATATAACTGGTTATATACATGAAATATGTACATATTTTTCCTGCAGAAAAGTAAAAATAGAACTATTTGATTCAGCAATTCCATTTCTAGGTATGTATTCAAAGGGATTGAAATCTGGATCTTACAGAATATCTATACTCTTATGTTAATTGCAGCATTACTTACAATAGCCAAGATAGAGAAACAACCTGATATTCACTCATGTACAAATAGATAAAGAAAATATGGTGTCTACATTCAATGGAATACTACTTAGCCCTGAAAAAATAAGAAAATCCTGTCATTGGTGATAACATGTGTGAACATGGACATCATCATGCTAGGTAAAATAAGCTGGACACAGTAGGAGAAATACTACATGATCTCACTTATATATGAAATCTAAAACAGTCGCGCTGATAGAAGCAGAGAGTAGAGTGGTGGTTGTCAGGGGCTGGGAGAAGCAGGAAATGGAGAGATGTTAGTCAAAGGGTAAAAAGTTTCAATTATGGGCTAGGTACGGTGTCTTACACCTGTAATCCCAGCACTTTGGGAGGTCAAGGTGGGCAGATCACCTGACGTCAGGAGTTTGAGACCAACCTGGCCAACATGGAGAAACCTAGTCTCTTCTAAAAAAAATTAAAATTAAAATTAAAAATAAAAAACATAGCCAGGTGTTGCGGTGGTCACCCACCACAGTGGTGGGTAATCCCAGCTACTTGGGAGGCTGAGGCGAGAGAATAACTTGAACCCAGGAGGCTGAGGTTGCAGTGAGCTGAGATTGCGCCATTGCATTCCAGCCTGGGTGACAGAGTGGGAGTCCATCTCAAAAAAATAAAAAATAAAAAAGTTCCAGTTACGCAGGATGAGTAAGTTCTAGAGATCTGCTGTACAACTAGCGCATAGGATAAACAATATAATATTGTTTATTAAAAATTTTTCTATGGGGGTAGTTCTTATGCTAAGATCTTTTTGTTACCACAAAAGGAAAACAAAATAACATACACAGAACAAAGAGATTGGAAGGAAACTTTTGAAAGTGGTGGATAAATTTCTGGCATAAGTTTAAGGTGATGGTTTCACAGGTATATACTTACCTACAAATACCCCTAGTTTATACATTAAATATGTATGGCTTCTGGTATGTCAGTCATACCTCAATAAAGCTGCTTTTTGGAAAAAAGAAATTTGTTTTGTTTGTTTGTTTTTCAGACAGAGTCTCACTCTGCTGCTCATGTTTGAGTTCAGTGGCAGCTTTTCAGCTCCCTGCAACCTCCACTACCCAGATTTGGATTCAAGCAATTCTTGTGCCTCAGCCTCCCAGTAGCTGGGATTACAGGCACACGCCACCATGCCTAGCTAAGTTTTTGTATTTTTAGTAGAGATGGGGGTTTCACCATGTTGTTGAGTCTGGTATCAAACTTCTGAGCTCAGGTAATCTCCTCTCCTTGGCTTGTCCTCTCAAGGTGCTAGGATTACAGGCATAAGCCACCACGTCTGGCCTTAAAAAGAAATTCTAATGGTCAACACTAGTTTAAAGGATCACATGTGGTCACTCACACTGCTATAACTCAGAGTACAAACTTCACCAACCCTTAGTGCAGAGGTCTGCGCGGCCTTGGATTCTTCCAGACTGGCGCAGCTGCTGCTGCTGTGGTCCTCAGAGATGCCCTGGAAGGGTTTCAAGAATGGGAAAAATAAGGCCGGGCTGACAGATCCGGACCAGAATACCTCAGCTTCCCACCCCAGCCCTTGTTATTATTCCCTGCAGTGTTCCTCGCCGCCTATCCTTTTTGTCCAAAACCATATCATTGGCATCTTGTGTCAATAACAGAACTCAGCCTTTGATTGCTTTGAGACTAATATCTTTTCTGAATAACCTTTGACCCCAACTAGGTGACTGGTTTCTTGAGGAGAGGTATCATTCGTGTTCCCTACAGGATCTGTCCTAGTGATGGATGTAATAGGATCAGTTCCATGAATGAAAGAAGATTCACAGCCGAGACTCACTGGGACCCAGAATTTAAAATCCTCTAAGACGCTAAGTCACAAGCCTGCCATTAGGTGGCAGACAAACCCCACAATAAACAAAAGAAAACTCCCTGCTCTTAGAAGAAATACTAGCAAAGTTTAAAAAAAAAAAAAAAAAAAAAAAAAAAAAAAAAAAAGCCGGGAGCGGTGGCTCAAGCCTGTAATCTCAGCACTTTGAGAGGCCGAGGCAGATGGATCACGAGGTCAAGAGATCGAGACCATCCTGGTCAGCATGGTGGAATCCCGTCTCTACTAAGAATACAAAAGATTAGCTGGGCATTGTGACGCGTGCCTATGATCCCAGCTGCTCGGGAGGCTGAGGCAGGAGAATTGCCTGAACCCAGGAGGCGGAAGTTGCGGTGAGCCGAGATCGCGCCATTACACTCCAGCCTGGGTAACAAGAGCGAAACTCCGTCTCAAAAAAAAAAAAAGAAAAAAAAAAAAGAAAGCAATGAAAAGAAAGGAAAAGAAATACTAGCAAAGTAACAGAGTAATAGTGTTCCATTAACACCAGGGAGCCCCCTAAGGCTGGAATGGATTCTTTGGTGTGACCTTGGATGCCTGGGAAGAGCGGCCAGTGTCTTGAATTGTGTGGAAAACCCACTTTGTACTCTGAGATTTGAAGCCTGGCATGATCACTCCCTCCAAGTTGTGTCCCCAGAGCCCATCCAACCATCACTGAGCAGGATCCGCTTCAAGAGGCTCTTCGTGGACATGGGGACCCAGCTTTGCTCCTCTTCCTCCCGCTGCTCGGACTCCCTGGTGAGGAGAGAGGACTCAGCCTTCATCTTCAGTTTGTTGACATTAAACAGGAATGTTTCCTTGAGGAATGAAAGTTGGGCCACCAGGGGAGGAGCTGCCCATGTGGAGTTCTGGGTACAGAGTGTCCCACCACTGGGGCCCAAACCCACTGCTTGTCCCTTTGACACCTTCTGCTCTGCGTTCTCTAGACCCCGTTCAGGTCACTCACCATCCTCAGCAATGGGCTGGTCACTGCCTTGCCTAGCAGGGACATAGAGAAGGGTCTTGAGCCTCACAACCCTTGGGCTCTGTGGTGGGGAAGGGGCCGTGGGTGGTGCACCACTGCTGGCTTTAAATGTTTGTGCTCCTCACTCACTATCGTGAGAACAGCATGGGGGAACTGCTCCCATGATTCAGTTACCTCTGACCAGGTCCCTCCCACGACACCTGGGGATTATGGGAACTACAATTCAAGAGGAAATTTGGGTGGCGATATGGCCAAGCAATATCAGGAAGTACGACTTTATTGCTGTTCATATTTTTTTTCTGAATTTCAAAAACAAGGGTTGGATGGGTGTGATTATTTCAAAAGATGTAATTAAGGCCTTTAAATAGATATGATGTTGGCTTAGAAACTTAAGAAAGCCTCATTTAAATACTGGAAAAAAAATAAATAAATAAATGTTTGTGCTCAATGTATCCAAATTTAAGTTAATGACTTATATTAGCTATTAAAGTTATATCTATTTATATAAATATGTTTATTCATAATATAGATACATAGTTTATATAGATATGTCAGTATAATTTACATCTAAAATGTATATTTGATATGTAAAACATATAACACATACATATACATATATATAATCTATTCCATTATTTAGAAAATCACCTTATTTCTCACACAGATTCTATGATACAAATATTAGCAGTACTCTTATTTAGCAGGAGAGGAAATGATCCGAAAAATGCCTAAACATGCCCAAAGCCATGCAGTTAGCAAGTGTTGGAGCAGAAATTTGAACCCAGGATAAAAATTTAAAGTCAAATGTTCTACCAGCAATTAAAGTTATGTATGATATTCATTTACAATATAGATATGTAGTATTTGTAAACGCGTATATATAATGTGTATCTAAACTTACATATTACAAATATGCATACCGCTACACACATTATTTTATGTTTAAGTTTTATTTAGCCTGTGCTTCTTTTTTTTCTAAGCAGAACAACATTTGGCTGAATAAAGACTCTGGGGACATTTGCTTTTCCTCTCTCTTTGGCTCCAGCAGGGTCTCAACCACTCAGGAGCAGTGGACAGAGCTGAGGACAGCTGGCCCCAGGCCCAGCCTTAAAGCCCCGGTCTTTGTGTCTTTCACGCTGGCTGTGGGCTCTGGGCGTGGTGCAGCCCCTGTGAAAGTATGAGCAGTTTCATTCCCTGAAGCCCCTGTGAGGCAACCCCGTGGGCAGGGCCTTTGGTTCCTCCCAGGTCCTCAGCCCCATGGCTCAGGACAAGTGCTTTCTCCACATCCCAGGGCCAGTGCCCGGATGCTCTTGGGCAGCACAAGGCTGACCTTAGTCCTGGATTGAGGACCTTATTCCAGATCTCTTCTCCATTTATTACAGTGCCTGGAAGTCTGTCCTGGTGTTAAACTCACAGACCACATTTTCACAACTGATGACGCTAACATTGTCCTCTGGAAAATCAGAAATTTGACTTCATTGTCATCCTCAGGGCCTGGCTTGTTCCAGTCCCACCAGATATAAAGCGTCTTTGTATCTCCCTTTTCCATCCAACGCAACTTAGAAGTATGGTGAGATTGAAGATGTAGTAAAGCTCTTGGCACCTACACTCCAGTCACTCCCTGCTCCTTTGGTGCATAGGCACCAGCTCTGTCCTGCTGCATGTGGGGAGGACAGTCAGCCTCTCCCAGCCCAGGACAGGAGCAGGAATTTGGGACATATGGGATCAGTGACATATCTCACTGTGACATATCTCACAGTGAGATGTCAGGGGAGTGAAGGGTGGGCAGTCTGGAAGGATTTTGGTTTCTCATGAAAAAGAGGGAAGGCGAAGAGATTTGCCCTGCATTTTTTTCTGGAATAGTTATGAGAGGACATGATGCTTAGAGCCTCTGCAGCCCTCTTGAGACATAAGACACCGAGCCCAAGACTGAAAAGTTGAAGTGGTACAGATGCAAAGCAGAAATCTAGAAACAACCTGGGACCTTTCTGCTGTCGCCAAGCTGCCGCATAAACTGTAAATACTGCAAACTTCAAACGTCTTGTTTTTTTACTAAATCACTGCTATCATTTCTTTTAACTGCTTTTAAAATTATTCTAACTTACCCAGAAGAGGTACTTAAGAGAAAGAGCCTGGCTGGGCCTTAGACCTGCTCTTTAGGGGAAGAAATGTATTGTCATATGTGTGCTTGTTTGTGGGAGTCTGAGGCATGAAGGGCTGGAACCGTAATTAGTGATGTCCTCCCCTGGCATCTTGGCGCTGCAGTGTCCATGGCTAGAGAAACCCAACCCACTTCAAAGAGCTTATGAATTTCACCCTCTTCCTGTCTCCTTTTCTCTTTTTCTAGTCTAAGCATAAATTTTCTTGATTCTCCTTAACTCCTCCATCCTTTAATAAGTCACAAAAATAGAATTATGCTTAAGAAGCAACAAGAAAAGTTAAAAAAGACATAAAATCTGGGAGTTATATCTCAACAGCAAAATTGTGTTGAAGGTTCCCCTCCTCTCTGTGTTTTGTTTTACTTTGTTTTTGCTTATTCGTCCAAGAAAAATCAAGGGTTTTTGATGGGAAGATGCTGGCTGCTCCAGCCAGATTTCTGTCAGAGGTTGCGTTTGGAGGGTTTACAGAGAAAAGCTTCCAGGCAGTTAGTGCTGGATTCTAGGAAGGGTAGCACAAGGGTGGGTCTTGTTTCCCAGCATGGAGGAGGCCAGAGTGAGTCCTTGGAAAGGCTGTGAGTGTGGGAAGGGACTTGGAACTGACACCTGTAGCCACAGCCACAGGCACCCACAAGTGAGAACCATTCATCAAAGAGCCAAGAGTCCTGAGTCGGATTCTCAGCCAGGAAGCCCCATCTCAGAAGTGGCCACCACCATCTGTGTGATACAAGTTGAGATTCACCTTCAATGGCGGCTCCACAACCCTAAAAGCAATGTGCATCATGTCCTGGACTAGTCTGGATGAAGGAAGCTTCATCCCATGATTATGAGAGGAGCCTTGAAAGTGAGACACCAGAGTCCTTGATCTGAAGGAAAAAACTATTATCAATGAAGTTTGTTTGAATTGTACTAATATCCCTCCTAACCTCAAGAGTTCCTTCACTTCCTGAGTCAATCCCCTCTGCAGTGTTGAACTAATGCTTTGTCTAATTCTAGGCTGGCCATGAAGGTCAGTGTCACAGGAGATGTATTTCTTCTTGCCTTTCCCTACAGGTAGGGACATAATTTTCATTTTATTCATTGTCAAAAAATAGAAAAGTTGTCTTCTTAATATTACCGATTTCATCAAAAGGGTACTGGGTCCACTCTCAGGTCAAAACCCTACAACCACATAGGCTGAGTGAGTCCTTGCTTTGGTGCCTCTTTTTTGCATGTGCCCGCCTTATTCCTCTTCCCAGTCCAAGTCTCTATAAAGTCTGATGCCTCATGCACTATCCAGGCTCTGAGCACTGCCCATCAACATGTTCTTGGGAGCTCAAGTGCAGCTCCTCTGGAGCCTCGCTTTCTGGAGGGCAGGTAAGGCTAAGGTCCTGGGAAAAGTCAGGTCAATGAACTGCCTCTCGTAAATGAGGGCAACTGCTGCCTGGTGCATGTTCCTGCTGTACACCATCAATGTCACTTTCTTCTTTTACTCTTTGGCAGTAAATGGAGACATCATCCTTACCCAGACACCAGCATCCCTGTCTGCACATCAGGGAGAGACCATCTCCATCTCCTGCCAAGCCAGTGAAGATGTACATGGTGAAATATCTTGGATCCGAATAAAACTTGGACAAAGATTTGAGCCCCTTATATCTCATGTCACTACCTTGGCCCCAGGTGTCCCAGCTCGATACAGCAGCAGGGGAAGTGGAACCAGCTATGTCTTCAGCATCAGTGCCCTGCGGCCTGGGGACTCTGGGGCGTATTACTGCATGCATGACTACGGGTGGCCAAGCCACAGTGGTGCAACCTGTGCACAAAACTCCTGCTGCCTGTCATAGGGCTTGATTTTCTAGGGCATCTGCTTGTACCTGATCAGCCAGGATCCTATTCCAGAGAGATGTAGGACATGTGGGCCCTCCAGATTTAACATACACACCTTTTCTATGAGAATGTAGCAACCCTTGTCTTTACCATTGGCCTTTCTTGTTCACTGTACTTCTGCTGACTCCTGAAGGCCAAATCTATCCCTCGCTGCTCTTTCTGAAGCTAGGAAGGCAGCTCTGCTTCCTAGCTCATGGCAGACTTCAGGGCCTGGAATAAGCATCCCATTGGATAGCCCTCAATCAGTGGTGACAAGGGAGGTGTTTACATACCCCAGCTCCCTCACCTCTCAGGTGTGACAGCCCAGAGGCATTGTCCCATGTTTCCACGTGGGCTTGAGCTTCAGTTGTCCTATGAGCAGCGGCTTGCTGACGTGCCTTTTACTGTTCATTTCCTTTTCCCTGCCTCATTTTCCTCCTTCTCTCTCAGGGGTTTCTGCAGCTTGTAAATGTGGTGCTTGCATAAAAATCCTCATCATTAGAAACCCAACCTAAGACTACAGGCAAATCCTCATTTGTGGAGGTATCTTTTCTCTAAATTCTTGCCACTTCTCCTCTTATGATGGGTAGAGAAATTCAGAAGTTAAGAAACCATTTAATTTTTCTTTACCAGTCTCTCATAGATTGCAATTAAGTAGCGATTCCTTTCTTCTGGGTCATGAAGTCAGAGGAGTCTCTAACAAATAGCTCCACACTCTGATGTCCACATTAAAGCAGCAGCAGCAGAGAATCCTCCATCCCAGGAAACCCCCAGACCAGAAGGCCCTGACTCAGATCCCTCCAGCTCTCTTGTTTTTATAAAGCTGCTGGCTGCTCCCTGTTCGCTCCTTCTCCCAGCCATGTGACTTTGGATTCTTCTTCCTTAGGGGAGGACAGTTGGGGATCCTAAGGGAGTTTGGTAGGTCAAGTAATGCAACCTTTCCTACCACCCACAAGATGTTTATGCCCTAATCTTTGTAACTCATGAATGTTAAATTATATGGCAAAAGGAAATTGGCAAATGTAATGAAGACTCTTGAGATGGGAAAACCATCTTGGACTATATTGTGGGCCCCGTGTAATCATAACTGTCCGGATAAGAGGGAAACAGAAGGGTCAGATTTGGGGAGGCGATGTGACTATAAAGGGAGAAGCTGAGTGATGTAAGGGAAAGACCATGGCCGAGGAGAGACAGCAGCATCTAAAAGATGGAGAAGGCAAGAAAACAAGCTCTTCCCACTGGTGTCCACAGGGAAGCTTATTTTAGCCCAGTGAGACCTGTGTGAGATTTCCCCTTCCAGAGTGGCAAGGGAATAAATTGATGCTGTTTGAAGCCAGTAAGGATGTGGTGATTTGTTACAACAGCCACAGGAAACTCATACACAGGGCGAGAATGGCATTTTCCTCTCTGAAGGGCAAGGTTTCTCTCTGATCTCCCAACCCTTTCCAACTTGTCAGCATTTGGTGTCAATTTTGACAAAAGATGGAGACTTCAGGGCCTAGAATAAGCATCCCATTGTATAGCCCTCAATTAGTGGTGACAAGAGAGGGGTTTACATACCCCAGCTCCCCAGCTGTCATGAGGAGAGCTAGCACTAGAATTCATCTTAGGGAGGAAATCTTCTGGGTAAACCACTTAATTAACTTTTGTACATTCTGGGTATCTGAGAGCTTGGGGGTTAAACCCTATTGCACACAAGAGGAGGGTAGGGTTGCCTAATAGGAGAACAAATTAGATTTGCAGGCACAATCTGAGTAGGAGGGACAGGGCCAGAGATGGAAATGGACAGAAGAGAGGAGGAAGGGGTTACGGCAAGGCAAGATGTGCTCCTCCCCCCGAAGTCTGAAATAAAGATGTTCAGAGTTTGTAAAGGCTTAAAGAAAGTTGCATTTTGTAGAAGAAACTGCAGAAGGGGCTGAGTTTAATGTTAGGGCTCACATGGTATAAAGTAGAGGCAAAAGGGATCTATGAATCTCACAGCATTACGGTTTTGTCTCTTCTCCCATTTTATAGGCAGTAGGGTCATCTGTGGACTGGACTTGTCCACATGGAAGGAACAGACTTAATGTCAGACACACCTGAATCTAAATCCCAGTCCCAGCACTTGCTGACCACATGACTTTGGGAAAACCACCCCTGCCCTCTGATGAGTGATCTCATCTGTGAAATGGAGCACTACAGATATCAAGAGATGAGCTGGGGGTTTATCCAGAGGATGTTCCATTAAATGTAACTTTTTTAAAATTTAAATTTAAGGGTTATTTATTTATTTATTTATTTATTTATTCTTTTAGAGATGGTCTTGCTCTGTCACCAGGCTGGAGTGCAGTGGTGCAATCTCGGCTCACTGCAACCTCTGCCTCCCGGATTCAAGTGATTCTCCTGCCTCCACCTCCCGAGTACTACAGACACATACCACCATGCCCAGCTGAATTTTGTATTTTTAGTAGAGACAGGGTTTCATCATGTTGGCCAGGATGGTCTCCATCTGTTGTCCTTGTGATCTGCCTGCCTCGGCCTCCCAAAGTGCTGGGATTACAGGTGTGAGCTACCACTCCCGGCCAACATTTCTTTTTGCTTAGTTTTGTTTGTTTTCAAAGAATACTCAGTGCTCTGTTTTATGTACCTCTGAATATCCTAGAATGAAGAGGCTGTGTACGATATTACTTACCAGGTGTCATTTTCAATTAAAAGTCCTCCTTATTCATTACACAAAAGTTCCTCACTGGGGGCTATAGGTTTCACATGCATTTCTTTCCACCATAAACTCCTCCACCAATCCATTTATGTGTAGCTTTCTAAAGTTGAACAAGGAATTGCAAATAACCATTGCATCTTTAGTCTGGGCCTTCCTTGAGTACTTTTTGTGTATGTTTTAGAGCTCCTGTAACAAATTCCCCCCCAAAAATGGTGGCTTAAGACAACAGAAATGCATAGTTCTGGAGGCCTGAAGTTTAGTCAGTTTCTCTGGGTCAAGATCATAGTGTTGGCAGCCAGCCTTCTCCAGAGGCTCTAGGGTGTTAGGCACGTCGCTCACATAAGGAGACCACCAGACAGGCTTCGTGAGGGTAACAAGGCCGTTTAATTTCATGCTTGGGTACAAGCGAGCCAAGTCCAAAAGAGGAGTTAGGCAAGGGGAGTAGAAAAGGGGACTGGTTATGTGGGTTGGGGCAAATGGTTACTTAAAGGTGGTAATCTGTTTTAGGGAGGGGAAGAGCATCATGGGATGCATGGTCATAAGGGTAGGGGTCATCTATTACACACAGGCATGATCATAAGGGTGGGGATATCGGTTGTAAGCAAAGGGGAGAGTGCTGTAAATTACACAGTTACAGGGGTGAGGGTCTTGAGAAACCTAAAGTCTACAGGTAGAAATCTTCACAAGGCTGAACAATGGTTGAAGGTTGCAGGATGAGAGCAATGAGTTAAGGCAGGAACTAGTTGTTTGACTTCTCTTTGTGGCCATTACTTCAGACTTTCTGGCCCCTGGAGACCATCCAGGAGTACATGTGTAAGTCACCAAGGCTATAACATTTCCATCTTCTTATATATGAATAAAGAAAGAGAAAAAGGCGATGTTTCTCAAGGCTTCTTCAAGTGCGACAGGGGGCTGCATGGACACCTAGAAGTGGAATTTTTGTAGTTTTGTTAAGTGTTTAAGTCTTTGGCTTAGGGTGCCTTTTTATGTATTGAGCAAGGTGCCGGTTACTGTATTTTTGAGCTTGAAATTGTCCTAATAGGATGAATTCTCTAAAAATAGTATTTAAGCATAATAGCTTTTTTTAAATTGCATTTTAGGTTTTGGGGTACATGTGAAGAACATGCAAGATAGTTGCATAGGTACACACGTGGCAGTGTGATTTGCTGCCTTCCTCCCTTTCACCTATATCTGGCATTTCTCCCCATGCTATCTCTCCCCAACTCCCCACCCCACGCTGTCCCTCCCCTATTCCCAACAGACCCCAGTGTGTAGTACTCCCCTCCCTGTGTCTATGTGTTCTCATTGTTCAACACCCACCTATGAGTGAGAACATGCGGTATTTCATTTTCTGTTCTTGTGTCAGTTTGCTGAGAATGATGTTCTCCAGATTCATCCATGTCCCTACAAAGGACACGAACTCATCGTTTTTGATTGCTGCATAATATTCCATGGTGTATATGTGCCACATTTTCCCAGTCCAGTCTATCATGGATAGGCATTTGGGTTGGTTCCAGGTCTTTGCTATTGTAA
>CM052654.1:58351073-58374142 GCA_028533165.1 Leontopithecus rosalia
ATGCGGTATTTCATTTTCTGTTCTTGTGTCAGTTTGCTGAGAATGATGTTCTCCAGATTCATCCATGTCCCTACAAAGGACACGAACTCATCGTTTTTGATTGCTGCATAATATTCCATGGTGTATATGTGCCACATTTTCCCAGTCCAGTCTATCATGGATAGGCATTTGGGTTGGTTCCAGGTCTTTGCTATTGTAAACAGTGCTGCAATGAACATTTGTGTGCATGTGTCCTTATGGTAGAACGATTTATAGTCCTTTGGATATTCTGACATTTATCTGCTTCATGTGAAACCATGGTGTAAAAGCACAGCTGGCTTGCTTTTTACTGCTTGTGTAGTCGTGAGTCCATTGTAATCATCACAATTCCAAACCAAACTACCAATAACAAAAAGAGACATTGACCAGTAAACTCTGTTAGGCTTCCATGTTAGTGTAGCTTCTCTCCCAAAAGTGGTCCGCCTAGGACAAGAATCATCTAACCAACAACAACTGTTACACTACCTTGAATGTCAGCACCTGGTAACAGTAGAGATTTTTTTACATTAATCTTGGTATGTTTTGTCCTAGAAAATTCCATCATGCATACATTTCCTGATATTTGGGCTTCGTGCTTCTAAATTGTAGCAGGCAAACCTTAATGATTCATTCATAGTAGTAACTGTAGCTAGTTTTGTAATTGTTTTGAAGTCAGTGTGGGGTGTCTGAGGAAAAAGTTCCAAATACCCACTAGCATAGACTTTTAAACTATATTTTTATTTTAAAGTCATGGCAAAACATATAGCAAAAAAATATTTTATATATGCTTGAAAATCTATACCGTTCGTTTTTATCATCAAAGTTTCTCAATGGCCAGTAGAGGCAAAGACAATACCACCTCTGATCTCTGGGACAATAATGTTCCCAGGAAAAAATCTTCAAGTGGGTGTGAGGGTGTTTCTAATTCAAAATATGTAGATTTCTCCGCAAGGAAGAAGTAAAGATTTTCTTAACATGCTCCTGTGTTCGTGCTTGGAGACAAGAATAAGATGGTTTAGAAGCTTTACCCTTTCCTGGAACAAGTAGAATCCTGGTCTGAGACCTCTCAGGAATTTCAGAGCTTAGCAGTCTGGCCTGGAGGTTTTCAGCCTTTTAGTATAATAAACAGTAGTTGCTTCCTAGAGTTGAGTTTTTAAGGATTCACATAAAGGAGCCTGTACAAAATATGCATACAGTTCTTTATTAAACAACTGCAAACACTTCACTGTAAAAAACCATAAAACTTTATAAACAAACATTTTGTAAATAGAATGCTGTAGTAAAAGAATTAACACAATTATTTACATGCAATACTGACAAATTTGGCACTTTTTGAAAAGAAATGTACAAAACACTTGCTTTAAAAGAAATTTGAAATTATAAAAACTCCGAGCATTACTATCATGCACTTTGCAAATACCTCACAAGCACTTATGGCACAGCTATCGGAGAGCATCAGGTTCTCTGGGTATATTTATGTAACTTTTAATGTGCTTCCATAAGTTTGTTGTAAAACCACCTGAACACTGTCAAGAATAAAGTCAAATGCCATATTCCAAACCGATTCCCCCAATTGCTGCATCAACCTAAAGGTGGGGAGAAAAGAAACATCATTAGGAAAGGTCCTTAAAGACTATTCCTTTTTACATATAAAAATTGATTTTGGCCAAAAAAAAAAAAAAAAGAATCCTGGTCAGATGCAGTGGCTCATGCCTGTAATCCCAGCACTGTAATCCTTCCACTAAGCTGAGGTTGGAAGTTCAAGACCAACCTGGTTAACATGATGAAATCCCATGTCTAAAAAAAAAATACAAAAATTAGCTGGGCATGGTGACATGCCTGTAATCTCAGCTACCCAGAAGGCTGAGGCAGGAGAATTGCTGGAACCCAGGAGGCAGAGGCTGCAGTGAGCCACTCCAGCCTGGTGACAGAACGAGATTCTTGTCTCAAAAAAAAAAATTCCAAAACACCCAAAAATCAATTTTCTTTTTTTGAGACAAGGTCTCTATCAACCAGGCTAGAGTGCAGTAGTGCAATCATGGCTCACTGCAGCCCCCACCTCCCAACTGGGACCATACATGCCACCACGCCCATATTATTTATTTTTTATATTTTTTAGTAGAGATCAGATTATGCCATTTTGGCCAGTCTGGTCTCAATTGGTCTACCCACTTCAGCCTCCCAACATGTGAGCCACTGTGCCTAGCCCACTTCCTAAGGTATTTTAATCATGTGTAAGAAAGACCATGAAGACAACACACGTTGACCTTATTTACTACTCAGTCAACATAGCACTTACTCCTCTGGGATTTCAAAATAAAGGATATCACTTTTTCATTAATCCTAAAGAGTAGTTTCCCAGAAAGTTTAAAACTTCTCAGTAGTACACCCTCAATTAGTCATTGTGACATGCCATTTTTCCCCCATTTGATAAAAGTGATGAATTACCTTTGCATGTGTTTTATAACTAGATCCAGTTTTTCCGAATCTTTTTCCTCTATTAGGTCAGTACAGTATTTTACAACTTGCAAAATGTCTTCTTCCATTGGATCTAGGAAGGGGAAAGACTTCAAATGAGGACAAGTATATCTTTTTGAAGGAGAAAGGCAGAGATCTGCAAGGATAAAGGAAAGCTGCATTTCTACAACTATACCACTAACCTACAGTTCTCAAAGGAATGGGCTTTGTTACTTTTCAAAGCAAGCCCCAGAATTTAAAAGATTTGGGGGTAGCTCCTTTAAGCTTATTAGAGTTAGATAAATGGGTTAAATCTCCATAGTTTAGTCTGTTTATGTTCTCAAATCATAAGACCACTAGATCTCAGCCTTGGGCCATCTAACACAGGCCAAGCCAATCTGAAATAGTAGTTATCCATTCTTTGAGCAGGGTCTTCACATCATTGAATTCAACAGCTCCAGCCAGATTGGGTGCTGGAGGTCTAACACAGCCAGCTGGGTCAGGCTGCAAACTAGAAAGGCCTTGCACACCTGAAGTAGAAGCAGAGAGTTCTTTCTGTTAAGAAAACAAAGGATAAAATGGCTATATGCACACATTATCCAGGAACATTAAGATCTCATAAAGGTCCATGTTAAAGAATTACCAGGGGTTTCTCTGAAGGAGGTCCTTCATGTTTTAGGAATCCATCAATTAACTTCTGGGGACTCCCACAGGCCCCCGGCAGAGTGTTTGCCAGACTGTTAGGCAGCTTGTTTTTCAAAGGACTCTGAATCCTTTTTGGGGAACCGATGGTTTTTTTTTTTTCTTGTTTCGTTTCTTTTCTTTCACTGCTGCTGGCTTTAGCTGAAGTAAAGGATTCTTTGACACTAAAAGAAGATGGATATAAGATCCTCTACAAAATGATAATACGAGTACGGACAGTCTGCTTTGGGTTCTCTTTCCTCCTCCCAAATGTAGCCTACCCTTCCCCTTCTGCCAGGAGTGAGAGGCAGTGAATGGCAATGGCTCAAAGTGCAGGCTCTCCAATTCTCTCTTCACTTTGCCACTTACTAATTTGACCTTTGGCATGTTGCTCATCTATGAGAAGCAGTAATAAATGTGGGTTTGGTGTTTGTGATGCATATCCAGAAATTTTCAGATTTTGTTTTGAACCTACATTCTTTGATGTATTCATCTCAAAGGACAACTAGCTGAACAAGTAATTTAAAACACTTCTGGTAATGTCCTATTCCAAATTTTTAAAAAGTAAAAAGTGTATTTAAATCATGAAAGTACAGACACAAACACAATTAGAAATATGATATTTACTCATATTGTATACTTCAGATATCCCAATACAAAGAGTTCTTATTGCCACTAACAGCTTAGACATTGGCCATTATACACTGCCGATAATTACACACTGGAGTGACTCCATTACTCTTTATTTTCATTTTTGTTACATGCCACTTCCAAGGCTCACCAGATGTGCTGGTGAGTGCTGTTCTCACTCTGCCTTTGTCTTTGATCATATGCTGCTTTCAGCTCCCTTTGAAGTTCAGCAGGAAGGGCAGCAAATGCCTCAGGGTCCACCTAGTGGAAAAGGCATGGTCAAAGTCAAACATGAACTAATTCTAGATGGTAACTGGTTTGTTTTTCACAAAATAGATTTTTGTTTTCAAATAATACTTTTCTGATCTGTACGAATTCTTAACAGGTCCCCAATTATCAAAGCTGGTTAAATCTTCAAAATGGTTAGAGCAAGAATAACGAATTAAGAATACTAACTTAAGAAAACCCACTACAACAGCAGAACAACCAGGGTAAAATGCACTAGTAGAAAATTGGAAGCAAAACATTAAAACAGGAACCCAGGCTGTTACTGTCCCCCATGTAGGATTATACATCTCCAGTCTGTTGTGTGCAAGTGTGACCATTGATCTGTTTGGGCCAGATCCATGTGTTTCTGTCTTACCATGCCTTACCCCATGTCTTCCCTCTGCTGCTTCAGCAGGAAGCTGCAGATGCCGGAGATGGAGAAAAGCCCACCCTCCCCTCCTCTCCCCAATGGAAGTGGTGTAAGATACAGAGGAGAAAGGCAAGTGACACAGGGCCTGAACTGGAGCAACAGGGTGAGAATACTGAAACTACAGCACAGGATCCCCGTATTTAACTTAACTGTGAAAATGCTGGAAGGGCTATAACATTTATTCCTGTGTCACTGTTCGATTCTTGAGGTTCTGGTATTTGCAACAAGACTGTCCCAACTGGTTGTGGCAAAATTCCTGTATTACAGCCATTTACTGGTTCTTTCTTTTTGTCGTCACGTGATTCTGCTTGCTGAACAGCACAGACTTGTGCTACTTGTTCCTGGAGATCAGGTGGAAGTGCTTCTGAAACAGACTGATCCAGCTATAAAATGCCAAACACAGAGTCTGAAGTTAAAGCATGCTCAGAGATGAGGTGTTGGGGAGTTAACACGCCACTTTAAATTTCAATTTGAACACTGTGGATAACCAGTGTAAGGTACAGACCATCAAGCTACAAAAGGCACCCCCAAATAAGCACATTTTTGGAATGTCTTGGCCTTTTGTCACTGAAGCCTGAAGTAATATGTATAGTCTGGAGAGAAGCGTATACACTACCAGCCACTACCACGTGACCAGGTAAGGCCGAATATCTCAGGAAATGTCCTGCAATTGGAGCCAACAGATATGGATAGCCTTGGTGAAGCTCAAACCTTCAGAAAGACCTGAGGCACATGTTAAAAGTCTGGACAGGTAACAATCCTGGGTCAAAAGTTCACTTTTCAGATGAGAGACTCCCCCCAAAAAATACCAATAATTGTACTCTGAGAGTGGCACGCTAGAAGAAAGGATTCTAGAAGCTGACCTTTATCTAACTTGCAGGACAGAATACACTGTCCGTTGGCCAGGACTTCCCTCCGCCTGTCCATGCACGTTCGGCCCTTTGGAAACATGCAATCCCATCAGCTGGGTAGGCCAATCTTATCTTGCCAGGAACAACTGTGGGTATCTGTCACCAGCAGCTGGGAACCAATACAACATGCATATCAGAATTGCCCCATCCCCTAGTTTTACAGCCAGTATTTAACATCTCCTTCAGCCTCCTTCCATGGAAGGGGAGCGGGGGCACAAATAAACTTCCCAATATAGCTTAAGGTGCTACCAAGCCAGCAGTACAGCCATGCCAGCACTACACATGTACAGCCCATACAACTGAATTAAATCATCCAAGAAAGCTGTTTGCAAATATTGCAAAAAAAAAAAAAAAAACCTTTGAAGTAAGGACTCTACTTTGCCACTAATCACTAAAGCTGCCTTGCTGAATACAGTAAGTCTACATAATGACCACTGTCACAGACAATGGCAGTTCACAGGAGGCCTGCCTTTCAACCATGCTTTATAACTGACAAGAGCTGCAAATCTTTGCAAAAGCACTTTCACTCAACCCAATTATTGCTTACTTAGAATCAACATCATGACTTACCCTGACAGGTGGCCCTTTCTCCCTTTCTCAGGATGAAGAAATGAAAATGCCTTTTTCTTTTGTAAACGACTTTTGTACTTATATTTAGGACCATAAAGGTGTACCTGGGAAGGTGATGGGACCTCTATACTAAGGTTAAGTCTTGACTGCACACTGACAGAAGAATGCAGACCATTCCATTTCCTTGAAGACTCAGTCTTGTTAGTATCAGGACTGATACTGATCGGCAGATGTGCAGGAAAATGTGGCAAGAAAGTGCAAGTTCTAGAAGCAGATGATATTTCCAGATCCACAGCAGCCAAAAATACTACAAAGAGAAAATACATAAAATAGCCTCTTCAGATCATCGGACAGGGCCTTTAATCCCTGATTTCCTCTGTCTATTGAAAATAAAATAACTTTATTATTGATTCATCATAATGAAGAATATAAATATTTTTAAATCACATAAAGCTGTGTCCATTTTAAAACCAACTGCCACCTTTCCAAGGACATAAGCAGCACTTAAATAAGAGCCACACTGATGACCACCAACCTTCTTTGTGCTCCTCTTCTGTGAATTTCTTAGCTTTCTGAACTTGGAAGATATCACGAACAGAGTGTGACCCACGAGGAAAGTGGTTTGACTGAATTAAAGGGTGACTGGGACATGTGGAAGTGTTCAGATCAGCTGGAACCAACTGATTAATGTGAATCCCAACCTAGAACCCAGAAAAAAGAGTGCTTCTAGGAAAACTAAAGTGAAAATATGAATTAACTAAGCAAAATCCTCAGCAAATACTTTCCACTATCTTCTAGATCCTGTTTATAGAATAAAGGTAAATCAAAGTATTCAGTCTTATATATGACTTATTACAAAAACAATTTCTAGATTTTCATCTCAATCTTGAAAGTATCCAATTCTCCCAAAATACACCAAAACATCTTTAAAATCAGAAAATCCAAACAAGTGGAATACTGTATTCCACTGCAGTTCTAGTCAACTGAGGTTTTAAATTAGGATAAAAAAAAATTGAGGACAGTCTACTTGGAAACTTCACTATTTTTATCTTTTAAAAATACTTCTCAAATACTTCTCAAAAAATATTGGTGAGCATGAAGAACAGTACATACACCACAGATCCCTCCATAAAGTGCCATTGTAATAGTATTTCAGGGAGAAATTTCACTTATGGCTGACTTAGTGACTAATGCTTCAACAAAGCCCACATAAAGCCAAAAACAACCCTTACTTATACATGCACACATAAAACTAAAGCTCAAAAGACTTTTTAATTTGAGATAGCCTCACTATGTCACCCAGGCTGGAGTGATTCATGTAAGCTCCACCTCTTGGGTTCAAGTGATTCTTATGCCTCAGCCTCCCAAGTAGCTGGGACTACAGGCATGCACTACCTCACCTGGCTAATTTTTGTATTTTCAGTAGGGATGGGGACCAGTTACAGTGGCTCTCACCTGTAATCCTAGCACTTTGCTAGGCCAAGGCAGGTGGATCACCTGAGGTCAGGAAGTTCAAGACCAGCCTGGCCAACATGGCAAAACCCTGTCTCTACTAAAGGTAAAAAATTAGCTGGGTGTGGTGGTGGGCACCTGGAATCCCAGCTACTTGGGAAGCTGAGGCAGGAGAACTGCATGAACCCAGGAGGCAGAAGTTGCAGTGAGCTGAGATCACGTTACTGCACTCCAGGCTGGGCAACAGAACAAACACTCTATCTCACAAAAAAACAAAAATCTACAGTTTTGACATTTTGATGCCTCTTGCCTTTGAAAGGCATCTTGATGTGCCTGTGGCTTCACTTCCTTCTAGGTCTTCATACAGCAGAGTATGTGTCTGATTAAAAAGGACCTTAAAGGTACAAAATTTATGTATTCATACTCCTAACAGTTATATCCACTTCTAGAAAACAAGAACGGGGAAACATGTATATTAGCCCCTGGTTAATTAGGGGTAAATTGGAAAGTACAATAAGAATCTAAGAAAATTATTTGAAAATGAAGGAGATCAAATCAGAGAAAGTCAAGAATTTTTGTTTCTTTTTCTTGTATCACAAAGGAGCTTAAGCTCTACATATAAAGTCCCTACATGCCAGCAATAGCCATTCTGAGAGCAAGCCTCAAATGAGAGAAACATTACAGAAAGTCAGAATTTACAATTTTATCAAACACTTATCCCTCTCATATCCAATATATTTAATTTCATTGTATGAAACATGTTTAGCATTGCCTTTCCAATTATTTTTCCATTATCGGTTGCCTGGTCAAGTGTTACAGTCCTATAAGTGTTAGAATTAAAAAACAAAAGCTTCATTTCATATGTATTCACTAGTATTTCAGTAGTATGGAACTGTTTAAAGAGTTATAGAAAATTTGTAAACTGTTACAACAAAGGTTATAAAAGTGAATGCCATAATCCCCCTTCAAGGAAGCCAAAAATACTAGTTACATTGGCAGCAAAGGGGAAAAAGAAAAATTATGCAACACTGGAACTTTAAGGTAAAAATGATAATGGACACGTGGGTCATCTGAAAATAAAGTTGAGAAATTTAGAAAAAGATAAATGTTAGTTAACACATACAAAAATAAATAACATTTTTCAACCAAAGCACAAATTAATGGTAAACACAATGTTCTTGATTCCAAGAGAAGTTTTAGGTTCTAACATTATGTACAAATAATTGATGCTGAGGTACAGCAAATATTCAGAAGAGAAAGATGAATTCTCTGTATTTTGGTTCTTGACTCTTCTTTCACTGTGTTTATAGAGCAAAGCCAATATACAATTCTTAGATCTTTAAGAACTCTTGGGGAGGTCGAGGTGGGTGGATCACGAGGTCAAGAGATCGAGACCATCCTGGTCAACATGGCGAAACCCCGTCTCTACTAAAAATACAGAAAAAAAAAATTAGCTGGGCATGGTGGCACGTGCCTATAATCCCCGCTACTCAGGAGGCTGAGGCAGGAGAACTGCCTGAACCCAGGAGGCGGAGGTTGCGGTGAGCTGAGATCACGCCATTGTACTCTGGCCTGGGTAACAAGAGTGAAACTCTGTCTCAAAAAAAAAAAAAGAACTCTTAAGGAAGACCAAATGATTCATCAGCATTATTAGGTCCCAAAGATGTACTGACCTCACCCACCATTTCATCAAAGCCTTCTCAGCTTTTCTGGCATGAGCAGAGTGTCTCATGGCAAGAAGAATTTCTAACACAATAACAGATTAATAAATTGCTACCAGTTCTCTTTCCAAAGGAAAGTTATTTTATGTTTTGAATGGTCCTTTCCATGTATAATGAACAAATAAAGTTCCAGACCTTTAAACAGGAAATATTCCCAGAAAAAATATTATAAATTGAATCTGATTTTCCCTTAGAAACTATTTGAAAAGATAATCATATTACTTAATCAACTTATAGAAATGGCCCCTAAAGGCTGGGCACAGCGGCTCACACCTGTAATCCCAAAACATTGGGAGGCCAAGGCAAAAGGATTGTTCAAGACCAGCCTAGGCAGCAGACTGAGACCCTGTTTCTACAAAAATAAATTTTTAAAGTAAATAAATACATGACAATTCTATTTACTATTTGAGATACACGTGTAACACTTAGGTATGTAAATATAATAATTCAAGATAATCAACTGATAAAAAATGTATTTTATAAATTATCTTGTTTAATCGTAATTTATAATTCCTGCTTTCATGGCTAACAGATGTATTAATGGTGAACTTGGGGGTTTCTCTGTTTAAGAGCAGTCACCTCAGAGTCTAGCAGTATCATCACATACATGAATGTACTGTGTATGGTTGGCATGAGTTAAACGTCAACAAAACTAGACTTTATAGTTCCTTATAAGTAGCTTTCAGTGTCAAAAGTCTCAAAATTTTGGTTTAACAGATAAAACACGGTTTTGGTTTGACAGGTAAAATGACATGTAAAACCAAGGATCTTCGTAGTGGTCACAAATCTTATATAAAGTTTAATATTAAGTTGCTGGCCCAGACATAAAAAATCAAGGTTTCAGAGGCCACTGTGGCTCACGCCTGTAATTCCAACACTATGGGAGGCTGAGGTGGATGGATCAATTGAAGTCAGGAGTTCAAGACCAGCCTTACCAACATAGTGAAACCCCATCTCTACTGAAAATACAAAAAAAATTAGCTGGGTGTGCTGGCATACACCTGTAGCCCCAGCTATCTGGAAGGCTGAGACAGGAGGATCACTTGAATCCAGGAGACAGAGGTTTGCAGTGAGCTGAGATCACACCACTGCCCTCTAGCCTTGGCGACAGAGCCTGACTCCATCTCAAAAAATAAAAACAAAAGTAGGGTTTTTAAGTGCTTTTACCAGTTTCAGTCATTACAGTGATTCATTCATCTTTTCACCAATTAAATTTATACACCTATGTAAATGAAGTTGCTCTCCTTCACCATCATTTTTATAGCTACTATAGTTTGTCTTTGTGTATTATCATTGTTATTTTGAGACAGAATCTTGCTCTGTCACCCAGGCTGAAGTGACCTGGCATGATGTCGGCTCACTGCAACCTCTGCCTCCCAGGTTCAATCAATTCTCCTACCTCAGCCTCCCGAGTACCTAAGACTACAGGCAAGCACCACCATGCTCATCTAACTTCTATATCTTTACTGGAGATGGGATTTCGCCATGTTGTCTAGGCTGATTTTGAACTGCTGGCTTCAAGTGGTCCACCTGCCTTGGCCTCCCAAAGTGCTGGGATTACAGGCATGAGCCCCCAAACCTGGCCTGTATCATTGTTTTTAAGAACTACACTGAAATTTCCCTAAGGGATAAAGTTTCACTAAGTCCAAAAACAATAGGAGTCCCTTGGGTCTGCAGCCTTGCCCTTTCTGTTCATGCAGTAAAGTTAACAGCCTGAAGACCCCAAGCAAGGGATGCCAAGGTCAGGAATCCTGTCAAACCAACCTCCACATGTGTAGGCCTGGCTGAACCAAGTGCGTTCACCTAAGTTGAATGCCTTGGACTGATGCCTGCTTTTACAGAACTCCAGGTAACATGGGTTTACAGCTCTTTATTCAAACTCCTCCTTGGTTTTCTTCATTTTCTATTACTTATAACAACCTGCACTGAAATATAATTACCAATATCATTTTTGAGATGAGCTTACCTGGAAATGTTATCACAAATTCCATGGCCTCCAAATTTTGCAGTTTCTACAGGAGCCCCAGGCTTTCATACCATGATTCTGAGAGTTAGACGTTTACCCTTCATGCCAGTGGCTTCTAGTCTTCTTTGAATTTCTTCTGAAAGACTCAGAAGAAAAGCTTCTGCCTCTTTTGGCTATGGAAAGGCAAACATGAAGAAACTTTCCTATGTACCTAATAATTGTAAGTATTTTAACTTTGAGTATTAAACATGTTGGTCACTCACTATCATGCTCAGCATCTATTAAAAAGAAATGTGGGCCGGCCACAGTGGCTCACGCCTATAATCCCAGCACTTTGGGAGGCCAAGGTAGTCAGGAGATCGAGACCATTCTGACCAACATGGTGAAACCCCATCTCTACAAAAATATAAAAATTACCTGGATGTGGTAGGGAACACCTGTAGTCCCAGCTACTTGGGAGGCTAAGCCAGGAGAATCACTTGAATCCAGGAGGCGGAGGTTGCAGTAAGCCGACACAATGCCACTCTACTCCAGCCTGGTGACAGAATGAAACTCTCTCAAAAAAAAAAAGTGACTAGGCATGGTGGCTCAAGCCTGTAATCCCAGCAATTTGAGAGGCCGAAGCGGGCGAATTGCCTGAGATCTGGAGTTTGAGACCAGCTTGGCCAATATGGTGAAACCCTGTCTCTACTAAAACTGAAAAAACAAGCTGGGCGTGGTGGCAGGTACCTATAATCCCAGCTACTCGGGAAGTAGAAGAATTGCTGCAGTGAGCTGAGATTGCACAACTGCACTCCAGACTGGGCGACAGAGGGAGACTCCATCACAAAAAAAAAAGAAAAAGAAGATGACAAGGAAGAAGAAAATGTTTGGAATACCCTCAACTATTAAATAAAAATACCCACCTTCTTAACAAAGTTAAAGTAATGAGTACTTTAAAAGATATTTTTCCTTTCTTTCTTTTCTATGCCATCAATGACTTATTGAAATTATTTTGTAATTATGGTAATAAGTTATGCTAATAAAATATGTGTTCCAACACTGTGCTTATAGCCCAACCATCCTCTATCTCCATGCTCAAGGAAACAAACTCCTGAGGTCCACAGTGTAGGCACGAGAGTATAATTAACTCATCACATTTCAAATCCTTATGATATGGTGTCATTTGTACACACAAATTCAAGACACATCCAAGTCCATAATCTTAAGGAAAATGGAAACTACTCAGCCATCTGTGCTGCAGCTTTCCAAAAGCATGCAAAAGGAGGGGTTCACTGAGGCACATATACACCATGGAATATTATGCAGCTATCAAAAATGATGAGTTCATGTCCTTTGTAGGGACATGGATGAATCTGGAGTACATCATTCTCAGCAAATTGACACAAGAACAGAAAATGAAACATCGTATATTCTCACTCATAGGCGGGTGATGAACAATGAGAACACATGGACACAGGGAAGGGAGTACTACACACTGAGATCTATTGGGGGAAATAGGGGAGGGACAGCGGTGGGGGGAGGAGCAGGGGAGGGATAGCATGGGGTGAAATGCCAAATGTGGGTGAAGGGGCAGAAGGCAGCAAAATGCACTGCCACGTGTGTACCTATGTAACTATCTTACATGTTCTGCATATGTACTCCAAAACCTAAAATGCAATAAAAAGAAAAAAAAAGGAGGGGTTCACTGAAACTTAATTTTAACTATAGCTTAAAAAGCATTTCAACATTAAAAATATTTTTCTCATTTTTTTTCACTGTAAATGAGAATAATTATAATCTCAAGTTCTCTAAGAACTGGCCCCTAAAGCATAATCTTTTAGTATATTTTCCCAAAAGCTAGGTTTCCTCAGTGTCAATCCTATCTTAGGCTATATCTTACCACACACTGCCTTTAAAGTCCTTCTTGAGGCTCTGGGAAAACAACAGTTTTAAGACTTAATTTCAAGCATCAAGAGTCTTATGGTTTCATTAGAGAGGTAGGACTGTGTAAAAATATAAAGAACAACAGATGGTAAAATCTGTTCAATGATCAGTACCTGGGTAAACCTGATTCCATAGTTGATCTCAGCTGAAACAGATTTTCTCTCTTTCTCAGTTCGAACTGGTCTATCATCCAAGCCATGGCAGAATCTATAAGGCATCTGACCTGTTTTGGGACCAAATTCTTTCTGGAGTTTTGCCATGGTCATATACTGCAGGTCTCCACACGTTTTAATTCCCAAAGATGCCAACTTAGATTCCATTGAACGTCCAACTCCTAGGAAAGGGAATATATGTAGTTCTTTAAGTATGCAGAATAGGCTACTAATAACAATGGTATTAATACAAAATACCCACCATTTATGCACAAAACAACTAATTTAAAATAATTTTAAAGTCTTTAGGTGACATAACGGAAGCATCCGTAGGCTGAAGAATTTTTTTGGAGCAAAATCATCCTAATAGGAGTATTTCTAGAATCGACTCCTCAATTTGGACTCCACATATAGATGAACCAGAGACTTTTACAATATCTGTAACTCAAGTTATCAAAAATGTCACTTTCCTTATTAGTGAATATCAAAATATCTATCTTATTTACAAAATCAACTAAGAAATCAACCGTCATTTAAACAAGTCTAGAGTGTGACTTAGAGATACACTAGCTGACTCACAGAATGTAAGGGACTCTATCATGATTTCGGTCATCATCAAATTTCACAATGCTTTCAGCTGCATTTTTTCAGTGAAAAACAGAATAAGAATTCAAACAATGGGCCCAAATCCAACAATGCTACATGCTATCATACTGAACAAAAGTAGTACCACTGACCTGAGGATGAAGGATCCTAAGCAAACCAACTGGTGGTTCTCTCTGAAGAGATATCAACCCTCCTACAGCTGAGCCAGCAGGTAGCAGTCCCTGTGTCCTATTCTGCAAGACATAAGGTTTGAGCCCCACCTGAAGGATACTGATAAATTCTATTGCTCTAAGTTGGAGTCTTGGTTTTCTTCAATTTACCCTAAATGCTTTAAAAAGGTATACAAATCTGGGAAAGAGGTTTGGAGTAACCTAAGGAAACTATAATGCCTATTGAAATGGTTCCACACCATTAAGTAAAAATTTTCCATCAATGAGGAAAAGACAGTGTTGTGTTTCTGGTCTTCTGTAAGAAATTATCAAAAGAGAACTCAGGCTGGGTGCAGTGGTCACACCTGCAATCCCAATACTTTGGGAGGCCAAGGCAGGATGACTGCTGTAGGCCAGCAGTCTGAGTTTGAAGACAGCCTGGGAAACTAAGGGAGACCCTGTCTCTATAAAAAGAAAAAAGAATTAGCTGGGTGTGCTGGTACACTCCTGTAGTCCCAGCTACATGGCAGGCTGAGTCAAAAGGATCCCTTGAGCCCAAGAGTTTGAGGCTGCAGTGAGCTCTGAACCTGCCATTTCATTCCAGCCTGGGTGACAGAGCAAGACCCTGTCTTTAAAAAAAGAGAACTCAGAGGGAAGTCCACTAACTTCTGTTCATTGTTATTATTGTTATTTCTAACTCCTATCTTTCTTAGTGGTCTTCAGTAGCAGAACAACTATCTAGTCCAAGTTCTGCCAGGAAAATCTCTGGAACCAGTATATAACACAGGGTTACGAAGTCGTCAATGTGTGTCAGCCAAGTTTAAACCCAGATACTTTATTCCTTAATGGAAGTGAGATGAAAAGGTGTTAAGGGTGCTGGTTCCCATTTGTGCCATTTTTCAATCCAAGCCAGAACAAAGGCCAAGTAAATACCAAAGACCTGAGTTAACAAACAAAATCTTCCAGAGAAGTACCATTCACCAAAAGGTAAGATTTTAAGTGAAACCTAAGTGTTTTCCAAAATGGGGAGGAGAAACACAAGGGAACTGAGAAATCACGTACTTGGTTGGTCAAAGGTAGACAGACACTTTGCACAGTTACTAGCTTTTAGGAAAGGCTTTCTGCCTCCCTTTTTGTATATCTGTTTTGTCATAAGACTTCTTAGCATCAGGGAAGACTTTCTGTCTCTCTTTTTTCTTTCCCATTATTGCCTCAATTCCCACTCCCATAGTCTGACCATGATCTTTCCCTTACAGTTCTGGGGAGCCAATCTGTTCTCAGGAACTTGCAAGATTAGCAAGAGACAATCATCATTCTGGACTGTGTTAGTGTGTGCATGTGTTGGGGTGGATGGACATGGGGAGAAACCCATAGTTTTTTAGAGTATCTTTAGTACACTAGAACAAAATTATTATGCAGTACAGGTGTAGAGGAAAGGCTATATTAAACATCGCCAAGTTAAACATAATCAATCTAATCTAAGTGGAATGTCCCTCTAGGAAAGAAGCACAGCTCTTCTCTATGCAAGCTCATCTGATGGAATGAAATGACCTGAACTGGAGGTGGGGGAGGGAGGCAGGGGGTGTGGTCTACCTCCAACTCCTATTACTTTTGTGTTGGGGTGAGAAAATTAAGCTTGGAGATAGGACCAAAACCTTGAAGAGGGCTGCTAGTTTTAACTAAATGCCTCAATTAAGCAGGCATTTATCAGGAAAAGATGGAAACTCTATGGAAAAAGTAAAGGGGGCTCCAGGCCCAAACAATGCAGCCGCCTATTAAAAAAAAAGGTGAAGAAAAATATGCTCTTTTAGAACTAAATCTCAAAGAAGAGAAGAGAGAGTTAAGGAAGCTCCTGGTCAAGCAATTGCAGCAAAGATTTGGCATCTGTCCCCAAAGGGTAACTATTACCCTAGGTTAAAAGTGGCCAATAATGTCCCCTCCTTGGCATCTAGAACTTGGCTATTCAATACAGACACAGAGGAGTAAACTTCAAAGAATAAAGTTTTCACCATCTACAGGAGTGCTGTTCAACTGAACTTTCTGCACTGAGCACCTGGAATGTAGCCAGGGCAAGTGGGAAACTGAACTGGTAGTTTTATTTAACTTTAAACTGTACTAGCTTCACTTGGCTACATGGCTCCTGTACTAGTGCAGATTTCATGAACACCTACGTACTCATGGTGGTTCTCTGAAAATGGGACAGAGAAGGAATCCATACGCTGGACGCACAAACCCAGCAAAGGCTGAATGAGGTGCAGAGAGCCCTTCACTGAAGAGCACAGGCATGGGTGAAAAGCCCTGCAGAGATCCAAAGAAAAAGTAGAAATCGTTCTTTATACTGTAACAGTTGTTGGGGTCAACCCTTTCTTTCATTAGGTAACCAGAACACATTGAGTAACTTATCTGTTGGTGTAATACATAATTATTATTCTGTGGAGTAAAGCAAAAACTTACTATTGTGTTTTTTCTTCCTATGTAGCTATTCTAATTATTACTGTGCTCAGCACATATGTGGTCAGTAAACATTTATGGGTACAAGGGGCTAAAGAGGTTGGAGATGGGGCAAGTTACCACCAAAATTCTGGTTATGGGTTAGAGAAGCAAGTTTCCCCAAAGCATGTTCCACAAGATATAAGTAGGTACCGTATATTTATCACCAAATATCTTTGAGAAATTAGTAGTCTTTCACAAAGATAAACAGCTTTCTTTACTAAAATAATTCTCAGGATGCTCACTGTATAAAGCCCTCCACCACAGATGGTTCCGTCTCGTATATCAAACCCCTATTTAAAGGAACAGATTATAATCTGTGCACACTTCAAGATGGGAATAACAATGGAGAAAGTAGATATTTCACATACCTGAAATGTTCTATAACAGATTAAGAATTTGGGGATTTTATGAAAGCCACATGAACTACTGTGAGTGATACAGAATCTGGCTCTGAAGAAGAGAAAGCCAACTCTGCTGCCCTATCTTTTAAATATCACTTAGGAAATTCAAGGCTGTGCCTCCGCTTGGCCAAGATATGTAACTTCATACTTGCCCTTCAAGAAATAGAGTCTTTCCAGCCAGGAAGCAAATGAACATGAATGGTAGGATTACTAGGTCAAGGAGCTAAAACTTCTCTATTTCTATTAAACACAGACACGCGCATGTGCACACACACACACACACACGGAAAACTACAAAAAAATTTCAATTTAAAGATGGTGTTTTGAACTAAACTATGTCTTCCCAAGATTATATGCTGAAGTCCTAACCCAGTACTTCACAGTGTGACGACTGTATTTGGTTGGTGTTTTTCTTCAGTTGGTTTTTTCTTTTTCCCAGCACAGTCTCACTCTCACTATGTTGCCAAGGCTGGAGTGCAATGGTGTGATCTTGGCTCGCTGCAACCTCTGCCTCTAGGGCTCAAGTGATTCCTGTGCCTCAGCCTCCCGAGTAGCTGGGACTAAAGGCATGTGCCACCACCCCCAGCTAATTTTTTTTTTGTATTTTTAGTAGACACAGGGTTTCATCATGTTGGCCAAGCTCGTCTCGAACTCCTGGCCTCAAGTGATCCACCTAACTTGGCCTCTCAAATGCTAGGATTACAGGCATGAGCCACCATGCCTGGCCACGGTGTGGCTGTACTTGGAAACAAAATCTTTAAAGACGTAATTAAGATAAAACGAGGTCATATGGATGACCCTGATCCAGTATGACTGGTATCCTTAAAAGAAGATATCAGGACAGAGACATGCATATGGGATGGCCATGTGAAGACACAGGGAGAAAAGGGTCACCTACAAGCCAAGGAGAGGCCTCAGAAGGAGCCAAGCCTGCTGATACCTTGGTCTTGAACTTCCAGCCTCCAGAACTGTGACAACACATTTCTGTTGTTTATGCCCCCTAGTCTGTGGTACTTTGTTATGGCACTCCTAGAAAACTAATAGAGATGGCTAGCATAATAAACTGAAAACTCAGATTTTACATGCAGCTTTAAATATACCAGTCCCTTCTTACATAAAGCTGCAGTAAGATTTCTTATTAAAACTGTTTCAACTGTGTTGTCTACTAAGGTAATTTGCTAGTTTTATTTTATAAGGTTAAATGTTCTCAAATTAAACATGAAACTAACCATCAAAAATGCCATATTACACATTTCTGACACCAATACATTGTTTTAAGTTATATACTAAGGGGGTCAGAAACCTTTAAAACTGACCTACCAGGCCGAGTGCAGTGGCTCACGCCTATAATCCCAGCACTTTGGGAGGCCAAGGCGGGTGGGTCACGAGGTCAGGAGATCGAGATCATCCTGGCCAACATGGCAAAACCCCACCTCTACTAAAATACAAAAAATTAACCAGGCTTGGTGGCATATGCCTATAGTCCAACTACTCAGGAGGCTGAGGCAGGGGAAATCACTTGAACTCAGGAGACAGAGGTTGCAGTGAGCCAAGATCGTGCCATTGCACTCCAGCCTGGTGACAGGGTGAGACTCCATCTCAAATAAATAAATAAATAAATAAATAAATAAATAAAACTAACCTACCATAAAATGGCATTTCTGTCATTTAATATTTATGGCCTGTACAGAAACTTCCAAGTTAGTTCAGACATACTTTTATTAGGCTTAAAAACAGGCATTTAAAAATGCCACTTGATCTATTTTTAACAAACAAATGAATTTCAAAACTTTCACTCTAAATGAACATGAAGGCTTTGCAAAGTTGACACAGGCACTTTATAATAAATAGGTAACTACACAAAAATATGAAATAACTTAACAACCTGTCCCTTGGGTGAGACAGGTAAAGATGGAAGGTTTTCTTCAATGAGTGGAATTAATTGAAGACACAATACTTTAGGTTTCTTTTTTCCTAATACAGCTCATATACATTCTATTTGTACTTTTAAAACTACTTGTTTAATACACTCAGAAAACTATCTCTAGTCCTACAGCATGAAATAGAAGACCCGATGCTCAAAACTTTATCTTTGGCTCAGGAGTAAACTATTTCAATGATCATTTATTTAAAGCACTGAAAGTCAATTTCATCATCTTCCCTTTAAACATTTAGAATCTTGCTACTTGAGAAATGCCTAAAGTAAAACCCATTAGAGGCAAAACAAAAGCTTAACATTAAGGTCCTGACAAATCATTTGAGGGGATATTCAATGCAGAATTCCAAATTATGTTTTTCATGGCACTCAATAGGACTTAAACATTTTTATAATATTCATGTCTTGGAAAGAAAGTCTTATAATTCTATATTATATATATAAAAAGTACTTACAAATACCTGTAATAAAACTATAGTGAAAATATTTGTATTTACCTGGTAGATTAGTAACTAGCTGACCTCTGATAAAATCATCTACTTCTTCTGGTTTTAGGTGGTACTGCCTATCTGGTTTTGCTTTTCTAGTTGCCATTCTAGCCAGGAGAATATTGGAACCTATTAAAAAAAAAGTCATCCAAGAAATATTCACAATTATTTTTTAAATTTCCCAACAAAAATATCTTCCTTCATACAGGTTACCTATCAAGTTTCTAAAAATAAGATGTAGAATTGGTAGAATTTTGCTACATTTTTCAGATTATAACAAACAGGGTACCTGGATAGAGGTTTTTCATTGCTATAACATAAGTGCCATTTCAGCACCTACCCGGATATAGGAATAGAGAAAGCACCCTGATCTCAAGAGTGGGCATTCATAAGGACTGAAGGCAATGATCAAAGAGCAGTTCATGTTCCCAACCATGGGACCCACAACAGGTAGGGAAATTAGAATATAAGAGTGCTACTGGACTGGGAAACCAGAAAGCCCAAAGAACCAGTGGAAACTGAGGGCAGAAGAGTCTTCAAAACACAGAAACAAGCAGTGAGGTTCAAGGTGTGAGTGTGGGCAGCGGCCACAGAAGTGGCAAAGGAAAAGGCTGCCAAGCCCTGAGAAGGGGCAGGGATCTGCAGAGTTCAGCTGCTAGATGGGCTTCTCTGTGAATACTAAAATCTCCAGACAAAGGGAAGACTTATATCGAGGATATATCTTGGTTTTACTGAAGACTTGTATAAAAACTATACACTTTCCTAAGGTTAATACAGAGACTCATGAAGAGGGAACGTTCTGGTAAGTCACACCAAAATGATAAAAGTAGTGAGTTCAGTGGAGGGGAAAGGAACTGAGGAGTGGAAATATAAAGTGGGACTTCGTCATCACATATGCTTGAACTTAAAAGAATTGATTCATGTGATCATTTATAAATGAAAATTAAGTATAATTAAAAACAAATTCCTAACTGAAATATTACTAAGATCTATGGGCTAACATCGGGGGTAAAAAGTAGGCTAGCCAGTAACTAGGAATGCTGGGAATGTATTAATCATACTTTTTATTTTCTGTATCTTGTAGTGTTTTGACATCTTAAAAATCCTGCTGGCTGGGGAGAGACTGCCCTCCAGGGCTGGCAAATTCCTAAAAACAGTAAACCACTTACTCAGAAGCACACTTCTCATATGCAACCTAATCACCTCCTGCCCTAAACTGTCCCAGGACCAGCTGCCAGGCAACTAGCAACCACCCCTGTAGCCCAGAGCCTGGCAGAATTACTTAAACTAGCCATTCCCAAACTGTTTCCTCTGCCCTGCCTTGCCTTTTGGGAAAAAAAACCCTAATAAAGGCTCTGGGGCCCAGGCTTTCCATCCTCCACTCCTTCTGCTTCTGTCTCCTAACCACCCTGGTGCTTCCCCAGTAGCCCTGTGTAGCATGGTGTGCCCCTCCTCTCAGGAAACGGAAGTAACATATTCTTCTTTCAATGGCATTAGCCTCTCTGCATCACCACTCAGTCACCAGTAAATTTCATGGGTACAAAGGAGACAGAGAACTTTGGAGAAAGAAGGGTTTTTGAATGAAGATGGAGGAATAATGGTTGAAAGTGACAATGGCAAGCTAAGACTAAGTTAACTTTACCTTCCAAGCCTGTGGCATACTGAGTATGACAAGGACAAACTGGCTCTACTAACAGAATGGCAAGAAAGGGAGTATCTTGCCAGAAGGTAGTAAGTGGGTTAAGAAAGGAAGAGGTGATGCTTAAGTATGACAGAGAGAGTTCCAGAGGACATGGCTGGAAGAATCAACAAAAGCAGGGTTAAGTGCTGGGAGCAGCTGCAGAGACAAAGTACAAGGCTTAAAGACAGCATGGATGGAGGTGGAGGAGAAACTGGACAGTTACTGCGAGCACTTGTAGTCAGGGTGACTTCTAGAACTGAGTGAAGGCAGGAATAGCTCCACATTCCAGGACGCTGAAGTGCAGAGTAACAAGACTGAGACTTAATACGTAACTCTAAACCCATACCACCACTTAGCTTTAAATATAGCTTCCATTCACTTTTGGGGAAAATATTGTTTACAAATGCTGAATTAAACCTTCCCAATTTCTAAAGAACAAATAAGAAACGTTACAACTTATTTATTGCAAAGAT
Organism: Leontopithecus rosalia; assembly: GCA_028533165.1. Lineage (NCBI taxonomy): Eukaryota > Metazoa > Chordata > Mammalia > Primates > Cebidae > Leontopithecus > Leontopithecus rosalia. Next base: position 58,372,482 of record CM052654.1, read on the forward strand.
TAGCAACCATTTACTTGTATTTCCAACACTTACCTCGTGTATCACACAACTGCAAGCAATGCTAAAAACTCTTTTACAAGTGAGAGGAAGCTAATAAAAACAAAAACTCCTTAAAATTAACTGATTTTCAAGAATCTCAAAGCAACTCTTTTGAGTACAAGATAAGCTAGATACTAACCAATTCCAGCAGAGGCAGCACATTTCGTCTGGTCTTTGATTTCCATATGAACAGCATTTGCAAATTCATCAGGAGTAAGTTTGGTCTCTGCAAGAATTTTGGTAATGTCTACCAGTGCTTCTTCACAACTGACAGCTTCAATGTTATGAGTGTAGCTGTCAACACAGAGCAAAGGCAATGAATCACAGCCACAGCCACCATCTGGTAGACACAATGTTGCAAAATAAAGTCTTCTTATCCTATGTTTTTGCTACTTCCTCACAAGGCATTTTAAATCAATTGGCTGAAGTGCCATTTTAGTCACCCAACTTTTAACTGCAAAGTTAGTGTGTTCTCTTTCTCCATATTAACTACCAAAATACAGCATATTGGATAGAAAAATGTATAAGGAGTAAAATAACAAAAAAAATTTTAACACAAAAATATAGCATACATTATTACTCCAGTTTCTCTATACTGAGAATACTTCTATAAACCTTTGAAGAGTTGAAAACTGGTGGGTAAATTTGAACTGTCAAAACATTTATTCTAATAGCTTATGAGAATCCTTTAAAGAACAGAAAAATTAGATGAATCAGTCAAATAAGTAATTGCTGCTCTCTTAAAACAAAAATATTGCAGTTAAATTCCATTCACTGTACCAGGCCTAGAATACAGGGATAAAGTGGCCACTCATCCCAACTGCCCATCTGAGAATAACATCTACACTCCATGCATGTAGAAATACTTTTTACAAAATCATCTCACAGGATCTATCCACAGAAAGGATTTGTTTTAATTAGAGAAAAGAAAAAGGAAGACAAGAGTTGCTATATGGCCCCCATGGTAATTAAATATAAGGACTAACAAAACACAAAATAGAACCGGACCAGAAATGGGAGGAAATCTAAGAGGCCTCAGGATCAAAACTATGTCTTTATAATCCACTTGGAAATGTATACTAGGAGAGCGGTCCTTATCTCTTACCTACACCTTACTGTAGGTAGGTTACAATCAGATTAGTATCTCTCTTGAGAAATCATCTCTCTATATGCAAGAAATAAGTATGTTTTGTTTGGGCTTCAAGCATGACATTTTTAAGAACAGATGGGTATACCTGGTATGAGGTATTTTGTTTCAGAGTCAAAGTTGCCCTGAGGCAGGGAGAATAAGAAGCTGAGACGAGATTTCCCAAGGGTGGTAGAAGAACAACACTGGGGATACTTTTCCCCTAAGAATAGAAACATGCCACTGAAACTGTGTCCGGCCTTGTACTGGGACCATGTACATGTGACTGTGTAGTAGGTGTCACAGCTCTCTCTCACATCCTCCTAACCTCAGGCACAGGCTGATGGTTTGCTCTAGAACCTCAATGCCCAGGACACAGAAGCACCATAGTATGCACCTCAGTCACCCATCCCTACCTACCCCTCGTTTGGATGCTACCACTGGCTTCACCTTTCAAAGAGGATTTAAAGCACATTCCACTTGGCAATACTAACAT
>CM052654.1:58374642-58402993 GCA_028533165.1 Leontopithecus rosalia
GTGTCACAGCTCTCTCTCACATCCTCCTAACCTCAGGCACAGGCTGATGGTTTGCTCTAGAACCTCAATGCCCAGGACACAGAAGCACCATAGTATGCACCTCAGTCACCCATCCCTACCTACCCCTCGTTTGGATGCTACCACTGGCTTCACCTTTCAAAGAGGATTTAAAGCACATTCCACTTGGCAATACTAACATTCCTGTATTTGAGATTTATTTATTTAGTTACCCAACTTTTAACTGTAAAGTTAATTAGTATGTTCTCTTTGTTTTAATAGGATAGCTATAACAGTAAGGGGCTTATCATTCAGCATTCAATCCTACATACTCATGCCAGGAAACAATCAATTTTTTACATTTTCTCTCTCTCCTACTAAAGAGCAAGCTCCCACAGGGCAAGGATTAGATATTCCTTTCTGAGACTAGCAGCATCTAGCAGTCACCTGTACTTAGCAGATAATGGTGTTCAAATTAACACAAAAAGGAAGAGGCAGAAGTGAAGACAGAGGCAAGAAGTCTATCTCTAGGAACATTAATACTTCCCAAGAGTTAACAAACCTATACCTTACATCCAGTAAATGCATTTTTACTGAAACTGTACCATGCTCTGCTTTCCATTTACAACACAGAGTGGAGTATTTCTGTTGGGTGACAGAAACTTTATCTGGCTCCCTTCAGAGAAACTATGCTGACCCCTGGTTTACAGCATATATAAGCTGGAATATACTTTTAACAAATATGAGTTCTGGGTTAGTATTAACTATGTACACACTTTTAAATATTTTTAAATACATCTGCAGTTTTAAAGTTAATCATCTTTTCTCAAGCCCAACTCATCAACTGTTTTGGAACTATTACTAAAAAATAACTTTTATGAAAACTGACTTTTGGGACATCTAATGATTTTAAGAAGATAAAGTTTTAAAATGTCTCCACTGAAACATTTTAACTTGCATTCCTGTAAGTTTGTTATTAAAATACATTAAACTATTAAAAAATAAAAATAAAGTGTCTCCACTTGTTATCAACCCATCAGTTCTAATTCTGAACACAACTATAATTAAAATGAAATATAAGGGAATAACCAGTTTAAAAAATTCCATCCTTCATCTATCTTTCTTCCCATGGGAAGAAAACAAAAACCACAGACCAGAAGTAGTATGTGAACAATCAGATCCTACATCAACCAAGGGAAGCACAAGTACAATTTTAGCAATACAAAACTATCCCTTGAGACTGAACTACCTGGAAATTGCCCAAAGAAAGAAGGCCTCAAAAACTGGGATGCTGAGGAGACAGTTCCTGAAAGATAAGAGTCTAGCAAAGTGATCCTGAGAATCGTAAAGAAAACTTGCACTACCTTTACTATTAGCTACAAGAAGGAAAACACAGACACAGAATGACAGTTTGATACACTGCACCTTGCCAATGTTTCATACATTGTTCGTGCGACTTCCTTATATGCATGAAAATCATATGGAACAGCTTGAAGATTAGGACATAGTTGTTTGGCATGCCCAAAAAACATTCCATTCTTAATTCCAACTGACCTAGAGAGAGAACAAAAACACAACAGAGGTTATTCTAGGAAGTTTTAAACTCAAATATTTATCAAATATGTTGCTATCTCCCCAGGCCACTAATTTATAATTTCCATTTAACTCCATTCTCATTAGGGGTTAAAGAGAGGCATTAAAATTTACAGGCTTGTTTTCCCCCCAAAGAAAGTCACAACTGGCTGAATAGTGTAAATGACACATGTAAGATGTGCCAAATATGTCATTAAAAGACCAGGTTTGACTCTCGTCTGTATCTGAAGCTTTCTGCTAGAATTCATACCTCTGCCCCTTTGCAGAGATGCCAGCATGCCATATGCTGGTAATATCACAACCACCACAGAGCAGGAATACGCTGTCAAAAAGAGATTTTCTTCCCCTAATACATGGCACAGGTTGACCAGCGTTCATCCCCCAAAGACAAAGAATACAAACTAAAAGAATTACACAAAACAGTGCTATGTGACAAACAGACAAAATGTATTCATCCTATTACCACCCAATTCCCAATTGACCAATTCCATGCTCCTGAAGTGGCTCCACAGTGGTTGAGATGCCAACAGCATTGCATATGGTAGGACATCACTCTGGGCAGGAGCCAGGGTTCCAGAACTTTGAGGGACCTAATTGAAAATGGTAAATTTTAAATCTGTGTGTCTCAATGCCCCATATTACCTTTGATTTTGGGAGCAATCACCACAAAACTATAACTATGGAATTACACATAATTAGTAAAATTCTATATTATCACTCTGTAAAGAACCAAGGAAAGACATTATAGTAAAAACAAGCAAAATAAAGCAATTAAATTACATATTATTATATAATACGGTTATTCTACATATCTGTTCAATAAATATTTACTAACTATCTATTCAGCATGGAGACATGCCCTGTTTTAAGAAACATATACACAGTCACCAATTACTCATAGGCCTCTGGCACCCTCCCGACATTCAGACCATGAGAGCCAAGAAGGAAGAGTCCTCCAAGTTACTTAGTAGTAGATACAAAATCACATGCATTTTTTATGTTTATAAAAATAGAAATATTATAAATGGTCTCAGTGCTAAGTCCCTGGAAGCCAAGAAATACTTAAGAAGAAGGAAAATGACAGTAAAGGAAGTTATGGCTGTCAGAGCTGTAAAGAAAAAATTCTTAGTGTCAGGGACTTAGCAAAGTACTGGGTTATGGGAGAGTAAATAAAGCAAACTCCATGATGTCCATGGGGATGATCCCTGCACTCACTTAGAAAAGGATGACCTATGATCAACAGGCTTTGTCCACTAACACAGAAGTAGATACATAACAGTTCAGACAAATATATAGAAACATAAAATAGTTTAGAAAAAGTTATCAGAAACTATTAAAGCAGAAAAAAAGTCTACTGTTGAAAAGGGTAAACTTCTTCAGGTAATATTATGCCAGATACACAGATTCAGCATGCAAAAGCTAAGTTTACAAATTAAAGATAATTAAATTTTTAAAAATGTGTTTATAAGGCTGGTCATGGTGGCTCACACCTATAATCCCAGCACTTTGGGAGGCTGAGGTGGGCAGATCACTTGAGGTGGGGAGTTCAAGACCAGCCTGACCAACGTGGAGAAACCCTGTCTTTACCAAAAATATAAAATTAGCTGGGTGTGGTGGTGAATGCCTGTAATCCCAGCTACTCGGGAGGCTGAGGCAGAAGAATTGCTTGAAGCCAGGAGGTGGAGGTTGCAGTGAGCCAAGATTGTGCCATTGTACTCCAGCCTGGGCAATGAGGGAAACTCCATCTCAAAAACAAAATGTGTTAATAATCCCTACAAATAACATGTTCTTATATTTACGATAGTTTCATTTTCAAAACATTGATTTATGCAAAAATTTTCTGAGGCACATTACTTAGTAAAATATGGTACATCTACTTATGTACTCATGTAAAATGTACCCAGAGAAAAAAATGTTTAAAAGCTATTAGACACTAAAAGGAAGTCACAAACAAAAAAGGAAAATCTTTTCCCTTTGGTTTGCCTTAGGTTTGCCATACTAAGGGAGCCAAATACCTTGAGTGGGAAATGAATGGAAAATGGCTGGGAAATGAGGTTTGTTTCTTAGAAAATAAATGAGTAAAGACAATTACAAAAAAGTCTGAAGTGACTCTTCATTACTATGACTCATCTACTCCAACTAAAATCCCATGCAGGAGAAATTACCATAACTTCGTAAGTACATGCTGCAAAAACAGCTTATTCCCACATCTAAAGCTCAGAGGACATATTCCATCTGGCAATATGCTTTGTTCAGACAGTTGTATTTGGTGTTAAGAGTATACAATATATAAAAATTGCCGGCTGGGTACAATATCTCACGCCTGTAAACCCAGAACTTTGGGAGGCCAAGGCAGGTGGATCATGAGGTCAGGAGCTCAAGACCAGCCTGGCCAACATGGTGAAACCCCAAATCTATTAAAAAATACAAAAACAAGTCAGGCGTGGTGGTGGGTGTCTGAAATCCCAGCTACTCGGGAAGCTGAGGCAAGAGGATTGCTTCATCCTGGGAAACGTAAGTTGCAGTGAGCCAAGACCGTGCCACTGCACTGCAGCCTGGGTGACAGAGCAAGACTCTGTCTCCAAATAAATAAATAATGAAAAACTGCCATCAAACCACTGTCACTGTCCACTCTACATCCTAAAAGACAACCATAAAGTAGGAAAATTAGTGGGTTCTTACAAAACGACATGAAAATGGGGTTTAGAAATTATTTGGCTTTACAAATCTATGATTCTAGGATATCTGTATATCATTACCTATTCATGTACAGTCTACCTTCTTATTTATTACACACACAGTTTGCTCTCTACTGTAAGTATAGGCCAACTACTAACAGCTGTGCACACTGTGACCCACATATACCATTCTACCTTGTATTTCTACCATTTCATATTCACATTCTATCCTTTGCTGACCCCAGTATTAGGCTATGTTTAGTGAAAACTCACCAATATGGAAAAGTGAGCAGATCATCCCCACAATCTATTCCCTACTCCAAACTTAGAAGCATTTCTCTCATGCAGTTTCTTATACTTGTTAAAAAAAAATTTCCTCAGAAAAGGAAAATATAACCCGTTGGATGGCAACAAAAACAAGTATCCAGAAACTATTTTCTAGAAACTTTCATTAGGAATAGCCTTCTAGAAAACACAAAATTACATTTAAGTGACAAAAATTCCATGGCTGTATTTTTTTTCTTCATGTTAAATTCATTTTCATCACTTTATGCATTTTCTTAAATATCTGCACTTAAGTGGCACTTTAATGGCTCACTATATAGTATTCTGACCTCATATACTGTCCCCACCCATTTTTTGCAAGGCATTAAGCTTGACAGTCACCAACTGTGGGTAAATACAAATGTACCATCCAAACACCCAAGAGAAGCCTAACGCCTAGACACAATTGTGGCTCCTGGAGTCCACTTTCACGTGGAGGCAGCCCGGCTCCCCAGCCAGCATTCATCTTGGTGGGGACTGGGTATGAAGGTATAAAGGGAGACCCTGCAGAGGCAGCCTCGCAGGAGTAAACAGAGCTCGCATTTTACCAACTAGTGAAACTCGAGGACTGAGAATATATCTGAGCTTCATCACACCCTCCAGATAGTGCACATAACTGTCTTGCCATCTGAAGACCAGGCCACCATTCAATAACTTAGTAGGGAGAAACTACTAAGCACAACATAAACTCAGCTCTAGAGTGTCTGTGCTAATCAAAAGTAGTATAACAATTCGAAACATTTGTATTTGACTTAATTATCATTTAAAGTAAGTTTCAATTCCTTGGCCACAGCATCAAGTGAAAATGTAAATCATTAAAACATAATTCTGTTAATGAGAAAGGCAAAGTTAGCCTAGGAGTAAAAGTGTAGCATGTCATAAATGGGAAACAAATTAAAATATAAGCATGCATATTTGAACTTCATGCTTTTTACTTAAATATACTTTAAATAAAACAATTAGCAATTTAGAAAAACTGTTATGATTAGATGATGCTGAGATCAAATATTTTTTTCTTCAGATTAAATGCTTCAATAGCCACAACTTTGAATCAAGACTAAAAAGATGTAACTGATCTAAGAAGACTCTGTTTCTTCATGTAATTATTGACTACCTTAACACTTGCCAAAGCTACAGTAATCAAAACAGCATGGTGCTGGTATCAAAGCAGAGATATACACCAGTGGAACAGAAGAGAGGCCTCAGAAATAATGCCACACATCTACAACCATCTGATCTTTGACAAATCTGACAAAAACAAGCAATGGGCAAAGGATTCTCTACTTAATAAATGGTGTTGGGAAAACTGACTAGCCATACTCAGAAAGCTGAAATTGGATCCCTTCCTAACACTTTGTACAAAAATTAACAGCAGATGAATTAAAGATTTAAACATAAGCCCTAATACCATAAAAACCCTAGAAGAAAGTCTAGGCAATACCATTTAGGACATAGGCATGGACAAGCCTTCCTGACTAAAACACTGAAAGCAATGGTAACAAAAGCCAAATAGACAAATGGGATCTAATTAAACTTCAGAGCTTCTGCACAGCAAAAGAAACTATCATTAGAGTGAACTGGCAACCAACAGAATAGGAAAAAATGTTTGCAATCTACCCATCTGACAAAGGGCTAATAACCAGAATCTACAAAGAACTTAAACAAATTTGCAAGAAAAAAACAAACAACCCCATCAAAAAGTGGGTAAAGGATATGAACAGACTCTTCTTAAAATAAGACATTTATGCAGCCAACAAACATATGTAAAAAAGCTCATCATAACCGATCATTAGAGAAATGCAAATCAAAACCACATTGAGATACCATGTCATACCAGTTAGAATGGCAATCATTAAAAAATCTGGAGACAACAGATGCTGGAAAAAATGTGGAGAAATAGGAACACTTTTACACTGTTGGTGAGAGTGCAAATTAGTTCAATCATTGTGGAAGACAGTGTGGCGATTCCTCAAGGATCTAGAACTAGAAATACCATCTGACCCAGCAATCCCATTACTGAGTATATACCCAAAGGATTATAGAACATTCAGTTATAAAGACACATGCACACATATGTTCATTGTGGCACTGTTTACAAAAGCAAAGTCTTGGAACCAACCCAAATGCCCATCAATGATAGACTAGATAAAGAAAATGTGGAACATATACAACATGGAAAACTATGAAGCCATAAAAAAGGATGAGATCATGTCCTCTTCAGGAACATGGATGAAGCTGGAAACCATCATTCTCAGCAAACTGACACAAGAACAGAAAACAATGCACCACATGTTCTCACTCATAAGTGGGTGTTCAACAATGAGAATACATGGACATAGAGAGGGGAATGTCACACACTGGGTTCTGTTGGTAGTTGGGGTGCTAGGGGAGGGACAGCAGGGTGTGGGGAGATTGGGGAGGGATAACATTGGGAGAAATACTTAATGTAGGTTATGGGGCGATGGATGTAGCAAACCACCATGGCATGTGTATACCTATGTAACAAACCTGCACATTCTGCACATTTACCCCAGAACTTAAAGTATAATTTTAAAAAGAAAAAAATTGATAGATTAGACTTCATCAAAATGGAAAATTTATTACTTGAAAGGATACCATCAAGAAAACAAAAAGACAATTCACAAAATGAGAGAATATAGTTGCAAACCATATATCTGATCAGGAAATTTTATCTTAAGTATATATAGAATTTGAAAGAACAACTAAACAATAAAAATATTATTAAATAATATAAGATATTCTCATATAAATAACTTTTTAAATTTATAATAAAAACATAAAAACAGATTTAAAATGGATAAAGAAGCTGGAATACACTTCTTCAAGAAAGATACACAAATAGCCAATAAGAATATAAAAAGATGTTCAACATCATTAGTCATCAGAGAAACGCAAGTCAAAACCACAATAAGACACCACTTCACTCGCACTAAGACAGCTACAATAAAAAGAGTCAAATAATTAGAAATATTAGCAAGATTATAGGGAAATTGGAGCCCTCATGCCCTGCTAGCAAGAATGTAAAATCATAAAGTTGCTTTGGAAAACAGTCTGGTAGTTTATCAAAAGATTAAGCAAAGAGTCGGCATATGAGCCAACAATTTCACTTCCAGTCACATATCCAAAGAAAGAATTTATAGCATATATCCACACAAAAGCTTTTACATAAATGTTTGTAGCAGTATTACTGAAACAGCCAAAAGGTGAAAACTAGCTATGCCCTACAACAGATGAACAGATTAACAAAATGTGGTATAGCCATACAATGAAATACGATTTGGTCAAAACAAGAAGTAAACTACTGATATAGGCTACAATATGGATGAACCTTGAAAATGATATTCTAAGTGAGAGAAGTTGGTTGTAAAAGATCACATACTATATGATGCCATTCATGTAGAAGTCCCAAGTCAGGAGGTCTACAGAGATAAAAAGGAGTTGGTGTTGCTCAGGGCTGAGATGGGGAGTATAGGGTGATGATAGCCAAAGGTCATGGGGTTTCCCTTTAAGGTGATAAAAATATTTTAAAATTGATGGAGGTGATGGTTGTATATGTCTGTGAATACACTAAAAACCATTGAATTGTACCCTTTACTTGAATTGTATGGTATGCAAATTCTATCTCAATTAAGCTATTAAAAAAGAATAAAAAATAATATTATGAAACCCTATGTCAATAAATTTCACAAATTCCTTGAAAGATAAAAACTATAAAATCTCGCTCAGAAATAATCCAAATACTTCTGTATCTTTTAAAGAAACTGAATGTATAATTAAAAACCTTCCAACAAAGTAAACTGGTCCATTTAATGGCTTCATTAAACCTACAGCTGTAATGCAACTCCACTCCATTCCAACAAGCTATTATGTAGAAATTGACAAATTGCATATAAAATGTATGTAGAAATACAAAAGAATTAGAACATTAAAAGCAACCTTAAAATGAAAATTAAATTAGAGACATCTAATGTTGAAAACTAAATATGTCACACCCTGCAGAAGCAGAGTTTCAATGGGGTCCAATGATAGATGTATTTCTGCACATATATACGTACACAACTGCATACATACATACATATACACATCACATGTATATATGTGTATGCACTTACATTATATATGTGAACACAATGTTTACATTGCATACACACATTACACACATACATATGTGCATACATAGGCACGTGTATTACAGACATACAGATTACATGTATACTTGCACGCCCATCGCATATATGTAAACAATTATACACATAAGTACATGCATACACATTCATGTTATATGCATGCATACACACATACACACACTCTATATGCATCCAGAATCCTGTTCTTTGTCCCATTCCCACAGTGTCCTCCTCTTTTGGCTGCCAATAACTCCCTTTAAGGCAGTAGCTTGTATGTTATTATTAAATATATTCTCCAAGATATTTACTTTGAATTCAAAGACCAAAAGGTAAATTAAAAATCCAAAACAATACATGTGTAAGGGTGAAATGACAAGTAAATTCTCTTATTTTATGATAGAATATCATGTCTTTCCTCTCTCATCTTCAATTTAAACCAAATCTTCTGCTAAGCCCAGCCAAATTGCAAACACAAAGAAGGAAATGAAATTAGTACATTAGAACCTAAAACGCCTCCAGCGTTTTTAGTTCAAAGCATTAACAAATTCAACCATAAATATTTCAATAGATCATTCAGTTCCAAGACTTTATAACAAATGTATTATTGTACTGGAATAATATTTTTGCCAAGACCATAATCATGTCTCTTTTGTAATAGCCAGGAATTTATACTTGTCACCAACTACTAAAATAATTTTATTCTTGAGCAAAGATAAAGCTGCTATTATCAAAAGAGTCCTATGGTTAAAAGTTACTTCTACCTCTCCGTAGGCTAACTAGTGCAATGCCTTACTTCAAGTAAGCATCCAGTGAAAGTTTATTCATGGCGACCAGTTCTCCCCTTGTGAGCACATAGTAGAATTGCATCTCTGGCCCCATGGAATGAATAGTCACATTACTTGTTTTGGTAAGAATGTGAGCAGTGTCAGCATTTGCCACTTTGAAGAGGAAGTGCTCAGGGTCATTCTCTTTTCCTACTACCAAGGTGTCTAAGTGTTCCAGCGAGCAACTCCTCCAATGACCTGGGACCCAAAGTATGGATAAAAACAGAGCAGAGAAAAGCCCAACTGGCCTGTGATGGGCAGGCATTGAGAGTGGGAAACATATCTACGTTGTTATAAACTACTAAGATTCAGAAGTGGTTAGTGGCTGCAGCATAACCCAGCTTACCTTGACTGATACAATCATTATCAGATGTAAGCAGGAAAGCCTCCTGCATTTGTTCATTTTAAATTAATCCATGCTACCCTACAAATATTTATCAAGTATGTACTTTGTGATAGGTATTATTTATGTTATCATAAAAATAGTTATGTGTCAGGTGTTTTATGTGCACTAACTGATTTTATTTTTAACACAACCCTACAAAGTACAGAACATTACCATCATCCCAATTTTCAGATTATGTAAAGAGAGTACATATCTTTGCTAAGGCCATACTCTCTGTGGCAAAATCACAGCAATATGATAAAATACAGAAAGAGTTAACCCAAAGACTACAGCTGGACTGAAAACCAAGAAAACAGTTCTGTGAACCAGTCAAAAGACAAATACCAGGTCACAAGAGGAGCAGAGGCTATGGGCCTCCTGGACTTCAGGATCACAAGAGACAGGTGAAGAGTAATCTGGCTACTGCAGGGGAACAAGCACTAGAAGTTATTTAACAAGAAGGTATCTTGGAGCCAGCTCATGGATGGTGACTAAGAATTAAGCTGACCACCTACTCTCTGACCACCTTCTCTCTAGGGCTGGCAAAAATGTGAACTCCAGATGATGAGAAACTAAACCAAGCTACCTCTAGTTATTTTTAATAATATTCCCAATATCGTAATGGAACCAAAGTTCTTGAAATCCATCATGATATTTACTTAAGATCAGGAGGCTTGGGGGCTGGCTGAGAGCAACAGCAAAGCTAGAAAATTACCAGATAAGAAAAGAGACTTAGGGAAAAGTAAATAAAGAACAGAACTAAACAAAAGCAAGAAAATCTCCAACTCAAATGAGCTATTCGTTAAGAAAAACAGTCAATAAAATTTTAAAAATAGGACTGTGAATTTGCACCAGCTGAAATTAATGGCATTGAGCACTGTGTTCAATAAGCATAATTACGATATCTAAGGTGATAAAAGCACAGCTTCCATTAATAAAAGGAAGTATAAAATAAATTCATAAAACATATAGATAAGTATAAAAATTATAAATTTGGAAAATAAAAAGCTTTATCAATGAAATAAGTAAACTCAGTAAATGAGATAAAGTGTAAACTGGACACAGTAGGGGAAAATTACTTAATTGGAATATGGTACTGATATGGTTTGGCTGTGCCTCCCACCCCCCAATCTTATTATCTTGAATTGTAGCTCCCATAATTCCCAGATGTTGTGGGAGGAACTCAATGTGAGATAACTGAATCATAGGGGTGTATCTTTCCCATGCTATTCTTGTGATAGGGAATAAGTCTCACAAGATCTGATGGTTTTAAAAAGGGGAGTTTCCCTGCACAAGCTTTCTTCTCTTGTCTGCTGTAATATGAGACATGCCTTTCAGTTTCTGCCATGATTGTGAGGCCTCCCCAGCCATGTGAAACTGTGAGTCCATTAAACCTCTTTATTTTGTAAATTGTCCAGTCTCAGATATGTCTTTATCAGCAGTGTGAAAACAGACTAATACAGGTACCAAGGGATTCATCCAGAATGCATCATATACAAAGAAAGAGAACAGACTCTATGGAAGAGCAGGTAGGATTTATGGAGGATAGAGTGAGAGGCTCCAACATCTGTGTAACAGACATTCCAGAAGCAGTATTTGTGGCAATCATAGTGAGGGTGTGGTTTGGCCAACTTCAGGCTGCTATTTCTGGCCATGAGCCTAGTCCCTGGGCAGTCTGTGGGTTTCCAGGTAGCAAAGGATGAGGGAACATGGAGGAAGTGAGCAATTGCTCCATTATAATCTTGGTAAGTCCTGATTTCCTGGTTGACCTCATAGGATGCCAAAGGCAAGCAATCCCAGCAGGTTAGCCACTTGCTTTCAGAGACAGCTTCATCCCTCTAACATATATATGAAAAAATGGTGAATAAACATCAGGCAAGCAGAAGTCTAGAGTAAACCAGAGAGCCAACTTGGAAGCTGTTGTGAAAGCCCCACTCCATGGATATAGTTACTTACTTTAGAGCACAATGAGCAAAGCTAAAGCAGCATCATCATAAAAGATATAGAAGGTTTACAAGTTAGGAACAAACAAAAAAGAAACATATTTTAGATTCTAAATGAGCAGAGGAACTTTTAAATCAAGAATCAACAGCTTGAGTGAGGAACAGAAAACCCCCTAGGATGCCAACAGAAATTTGCAAGGTTCATTGAGGGCCCAGCATGGTAATTGAAGATGATATGCAGTATCTACAAGAAATAGTGAAGAGGCAGCCATCGCCTAAGTGGGAGCTGCCAAAATGAAGTTTAGTCCTTCTGTGACTTCCGACTGAAGGAAGAATGCAAAAGGCATTTCAATGCACCTTTCCACATTCACAGGAAGATTATGTCCTCCCCTCTTTTCAAAGAGCTGAGACAGAAGTACAACGTGTGATCCATGCCCAACCTAAAGGATGATGAAGTTCAGGACGTACGAGGACACTATAAAGGTCAGCTGATTGGCAAAGTAGTCCAGGTTTACAGGAAGAAATACATGATCTACATTGAACTGGTGCAGCGGGAAAAGGCTAATGGCACAACTGTCCACGTAGGCATTCTCCCCAGCAAGGTGGTTATCACTAGGCTACAACTGGACAAAGACCGCAAAAAGATCCTTGAATGGAAAGCCAAATCTCGCCAAGTAGGAAAGGAAAAGGGCAAATACAAGGAAGAAACAATTGATAAGATGCAGGAAAAAAGTAATCTTATATACAAGCTTTGATTAAAACTTGAAATGAGAAAAAAAAAATCGTGAAGATTACTTGAATGTTTAATCCTTTTTTTCTCCAAGGACGCTTCCCTCCAGAAGAAAACAATACTAAAAAAAAAGCCTCGGCCGGGCGCGGTGGCTCACGCCTGTAATTCCAACTACTCGGGAGGCTGAGGCAGGAAAATTGCCTGAACCCAGGAGGCAGAGGTTGCGTGAGCAGAGATCGCACTATTGCACTCCAGCCTGGGTAACAAGATTGAAAACTCCATCTCAAAAAAAAAAAAGACTCATGTTCTTGAAATCAATTCAAACATGAAAAGTGTTTGAGTGGGCTCAATCTTACTGTCTCTTTTAGACACTGAGAGGAGAGAAATGCAAAGGAAAATTATTAAAAGCCATATTTCTAATATTAGATCACAGAAAACTAGATCAAAATCTGAAGACAAGTCAGAGACATGGAAAATTAGGTTGCTTCAGATCAATCCTTCCACTGAGACTTATTTAAATATTATAACTTTCTCATTTTTAATTGTAAATATTTTATGTTAAATATTTTTGAAAGACTACACAGTATATAATTTTTAAATGTTCTTTAATTTTGGGAGACCTATGTGGGTGGCTCACGAGGTCGAGAGATCGAGACCATCCTGGGCAACACGGTGAAACCCCATCTCTACTAAAAATACGAAAATTAGCTGGTAGTGGTGGCACGCGCCTGTAGTCTCAGCTACTCGGGAGGCTGAGGCAGAAGAATCGCTTGAACCTGGGACGCAGAGGTTACAGTGAGCTGAGGTCGCTCCACTACACTCCAGCCTTGCAACAGAACGAGACTCTGTCAAAAGAAAAAAAAAAGAACCAAAAAGAACCAGCAGAGCCTTGTCCACACCCAGCGCCAGAGCATAGACGAGCTGGAACGGAGGCTGGACGGAGCTGAGCGCGGAGAATCGCTGCTTGTGGGAGCATCAGCAGCTGCTGCAAGCTTAGCCTCCGCCAGGATTCCTTACCTGGTGGTCTTCCCGCTGCCGGCCTCCTAGGCACCGCTGCCGCCAATGCCGGGGCCCAGGAACCTCTTCAGCACTACGGACAGCGCTCAATCGCCCAGTCAGAGCCGGCGCCTCAGCCGGCATAGTTTCAGAACCACGGACAGCTCCACGCGCAACGCCAGCCAGGCCCTGGCGGCAGGGCTCACACACCCCCGGCTCTCCATAGGCACTTGGGGACACTTTGGGCCAAGGCCAACAATGAGAAGAAAGGTCCCCCGGATTGCCATGCTGCCCCCGGAGCCCCTCTTCATCAAGAATCTCCCTCGCCGTCGCCAAAGGTGTCTCAAGCAGCAGACCTGAGTGAGCGGGGAGGAGCAAATGGGCACTGCCATGGTGGGAGCAAGGAAACCAAGCGGGTGTGAGGGGACAGAGAAATCGGGTGCGTAGGAATCTAAAGGACCTGAGTGATGTGGTGTGAAGAGGTGAGAAGATGTTTGGGGGCAGAAGCCTGACAGGGAGATTTGTGGGGAAAGATGGGAAATTTCAGTGTTTGAGAAAGTTTGGGGAAATGTTGGAGCAAAACGGAGTAACATATCATCGGTAGGGGCAAAGGAGGAAAGAAATTGGACATTTAAGCGATTGGGGATATTGAAACCTGGCAGCATTTAAAGGGGCTAGACTGGGAGGAAGTTGGAGTGAAAATCAAACTGAAGAATATAGAACCATTGAAATTTTTTTTAAGTTAGAAAAAATTTGGAAGAGAGTTTGAGTAGTAAAAGTATTTGAATGGAGAATGAGATATGAACAAATCAGAAGCTTGGAGGCATGCAAAGAGCTCTAAAAGGGCTGCAGCCAAGAAGGGGTACTGGGTAGAGGAGAATTCAGAAAGTGAGGGACAAAGCTGATAAGCAGGAGTGATGTGGGAAGACAGGGGAGCTGGAGGCAGAGGAAGAGAAAACATGGCTCTGTGTAGTGGTAGTCACAGCCAAGAGTGGCTCATTTGGGGAAGTTTCTCTGCTCTGACCCAAGTGAGCACCTTTCTTCTGAGCACCACCCAGAGTGGGGTGCTCACTTTGAAGTGAGCTGAAGGGGTTAAAAGACTCAATGAGACATAGATTGGACACATTCCCATCATGCACTGACACACCACATGTAATGAAACCTTATGTCCTATACCCACCTTAGGGGCATTTATTGAACCCTGGTGAGTCCTACTCTACTTTAGTCTGTGTATTTTATTAAAAAATCAATTCACAATCCCTACTGGGTCAGCCTGCAGTCCAAGAAGTACTTTTGCATTCCAATCCCATTTTCCAGACAAGACCACAGACTCACTGGTCCATAGTGCCACCCCACACCTGTTCCCAGCACAGGACAGAGACTTGAAGTACTTATAGATGCACAAGATCTGGTTGAGCAAAATTCACACACGCTTATGCCTGCAAGCCTTATTCTTATTCTCAGCCAGGTAAGCCTCCCTATATTTTTTTTTTTGCATATCACCCCCACTCTTGCAACACATGTCTGTTTGTTTGATCTTGTGCATGGTCCATTAAGGTCATCCTGCTCTCAACCTTCTCTGAAGCCTGTTCCTCTCAGAGTTGTACCACTCTGGGGAAATTAGTGAGAAACTTTCTGTGTTAGCTTCCTCTTCTGAGACCCTCCTAGTTTCCTAGTTTGTAGAATGTCCTTGAGGATAGAGACCAGGGTCTTCATGACATAGTAGAGTGCCTGAATGCTCCAAGAACTCTAGAAGGACAAAAATATGTTAACATATAGGCTTTTTTATTTCTAAAGTAGATGGTCATGTATTAATTTGCATTCCCTAAAAATCAATTTAGAGAATATCATCTCATAAGGAACATCAAATTTTTCTCTTGGTTTTATAGTGGCTATGTTTCATTGAGTCAAAAAAGTAATTCTGTCACCCCCACTGCCCCATTTTCTGGCAGGGACACAGAGGCACAGGACAGTTGAGTAATCTGTTAAGTGTCACTGGTTGGGGCTATTTCCAAGTTTTGCCTTACTCACTAGATTCTTCTTTCTATATCGGAGGAAAAGGAGGCATCTCTGCTAATCCTCTCACCCAGTTCCTGAGAAGAAAGCACCCAGACCCCTGGAAGCCACATGCTATGTTGGCCTGGTTGCTACGCCCCAGCAATCCCCTGGGGGAAGGACCTCGTGCCCCTTCCCATCACCTCCAGCCACACCTCTCCTGTCTTCAAAAGCCTACAAGGCTAGTCCTTCCTCACTCTAAAGTACTTTCAGAAAAACTTCTGAAACAGTGTGTCTCAAACTGCTATAAAGTCATAAAGATGTTTCACAAGAGATCACCTAGATGTATACAAATATTGGCAATTAAGCAAGTGCTGCACAGCATACTATTATCTTTGTGAAATCTGATGCACTCCGATAGTTTCTATTGTGATTGCTATGCTATGCTATGCTATGCTATTCTTTTAAGGGCCCATTATAACTGATCAAGTGGATGTCACAACTTTCTAATGAATATAAGTCTGCAGCTAAAATTCTCCAAAATTCCAGCAAGGACAAAAACTCAGGCCTGGATTTGCCACCAGTGCCCTCTTCTGGGCAGCTTTATTATAAGTCGTGTCTGATAACATTGTTTAATTGTTATAAACATTGTTTAATTGTCAACATCTGTATGTGTGCACTGAGTCTCGCCACTGAGTCTCGCCAAAATAGATGATTTATGTCTGTTGGTTACAACCTAAGGGATTTAAGAAGCAATGTTTAGAAATGTTCTGGTGAATAAAGGACAAGCTAAAATTGGCATTGTGTGTATGTGTGTGTGTGTGAGAGAGAAAGGCTCTCATCAGAGGCTGTGCAGATTCTTCTCTGTGATCTCCTCTCTTCCTGCAAATCAGCCAGAGGTGGAATCTCAGGGACCTGTCCCTGCCTCCCCAAAGCCATCTCCGCACGAGGCCAGCTCGGGAAGAGGACAGCAGAGCTCACATCTCTGTGGAGAGGAGGCTGGGCTCAATGCAGGCCTCTGTGTCTTTGTTCATCTTCTCTTCACTTCATAGGTCTTGTCCTGAGACCCTCCTGCTGACACACCATGGTTGCATGGCTCTCCCAGGAAAGAACTTACAATGTTCAAGATGGAGAAAATAATTAGGCCTCCCTTACCCCTGTTATTCCACTTGTTGGGGTGTACAGTTCACTCTTGAGGACCCTCACTCTTGAGCACACTGGTTCAAACCCTGAAACCCATCAGATTCTCCCACAGCCTTCCTGCTGTCAGAAGACTGGTACAGGGGTGGTTGCTATGAACAAGGCAGAGCCACCTGATTCCCATGCAGGCTCTGAGTCCTGCCACACTGGCCTCCACCTGGACATCACATTGGGCCAAGCAGGGGAGAAATATGGGGATGCACACACCCCTCTATCATATCTGCACAGACACAGAACCATCCACAGCTCTTGGGAGGAGGAAGATGAGCTGCTCAAAGCCAGGGAGGGACCTGCACAGTGGCCAGCATGGCAGGGACAGTGCTTTAGCCAAGGCAGGGATGGCGGGAGACCTACTTGGGATCCTCAAGGAGGTCACAGCACTTCCATGTTCTTTCCAGATAACAGGGAAGTGTCAATGATGATGAGTGAGATGGATGGACATGCCATCGCAGACACGCTGCTACTTCCATGAACTGCCTGAGCCCCTCTTCACTGACAAGTTCTACCCAACTTCAATGAGGGCATCAGTGAACAATGGAGGCCTTGGTATCATAGGAGGCGTCTCCTTCATGTGCACTGCTGCCATTAGGGGCTGTGGAAAGTGAGATGTGGAAACCCAAGCTGTGTCCTTTCTGCCATGGTCAGTGTTTTAACCAGTGTTAAACAGTGTTTTAACCAAGCTCAGAAAGCAGGGTCCACAACCGAGGCCATTGTGTAAGTCCTCGTCTGTCCCCAGAGGACTCCTTGTCCTATTCCTCAAGGAGACCAAGAGAGTAAAATGCTCAGCACTGCTGTGATGTGGGGTCCTAAAGTCTGTTGTCCCCCTTCCAGCAGACCAGGGCTAAACGAGGGTCCCCAGGTGCTCTAGTCATGGGTCTTGGCCCAGTCAGGCACAGGATCAAACCTGGCCCGAGTCAACCTGGAGGCTGATGTCTAAGCAGGGCACTGGCATGTGTGGCCCTGAATCCTCTGCATGACCCTTAGGGCAGGTCTGCCTCCTGGGCCCACACACAGAAGACCTGGTCTACCAGGTTGAGTCTAGGGTAGAGAGAGGTTCTCTGCTTAGTTTGCGGGGCTGGGGCCACCCACCTCCCACCTCGTATCCCTCACTCCCCTTTTTCATTTTATGCTGAGCCTCCACTACTCTGGGCTGCCCTCAAGAGGGGGTGGCAGCTGCAGTTTTTCCCATGGGCAGCTCCACCCATGAGCCACTGCTGTCATGCCACTCCTGCTGCTGTTCTCCAGGTGCTGCTGACCCCTGTGAGGCAGAGAAAAGGGATTCAGATGGCTCATACCCCACACTGGCACCCTTCACAGGGTCCTCACTGGGGGCCAGTGCTGTGGGAGTGAGCATGATGATGAGCCTGGCTGTTCAGGAACACATGTCCCAGGTGCTCCAGGTCACCACCTCGGGAGAGGTCTCCAGCTTGTTGTGACCATGAGGAGTAACCCACTGCCTTCAGACCCCGCTGCAAAGGAGAACTCCATGCTTAACCTGCCCTAATCCCGGCTAAAGGACAACCTGCTCACCTTCCTTTTCCTTCTGGACCACCTGAAAAGGTAGTCTAGCTCTCTTATGGCTGCCCAGGGAGGTCTACAAAAACCCAGGCCACAGGGTGCCCCTCTGCTCACATCAGACCCCCAGCACCAAGGACCTTTTCCCCCAACCCATCTACAGTCCTTCACTGCCTCTGAGGACCAGTGCCACTGCCACCCCCACCCCAGCCTCTCCTCTTTGCTCTGCTCCCTGCTCTGCACTGTGGCTTCACAAAGAGCTCAGAGCTTTGGCCATGGCCAGCAGTGCACTTGAACCCCCTCAACTCCCTCACTCCCCTACCATGGAGGAGACATCCCCACCAGCCCAGAGTTAACCCCTCATCCTGGACCACTGAGACCCACAAGTACCAGGGCTGGAATCAGCTTGCAGCACAGCCAGGGTCAAGGTTGCTCCCTCACGGAGGACTCCAGCATGGCTCAGCCCCTCTGCCTCTTTCCTGGTGGTGGTGTAGAAACAGCACCCTCTGCTTCAGTCCTCGACACGGTGGTAAGAAAAAGGCAGTCGATAAAATTCCCTGCACAACCTCACCATGGTCTTTGGTCCCACACTGCTCCAGCCTCAGAGAAGGATTGCAAGCTTTCTGCCAATCCCAGAAGCCCATCACCATGACCGACAGCTGGTCCTTGGAGGTCATGACCTACATGTGGGAAGACAGGCTCCAGCCAGCCCATGCCACCCCGACCTGACAGAGGTGGCCTCTGCCTGCCACACCCCGAGTCCTGCCCTGCCCAGCTTTCTACTTGCATTGTCTGTGGTGGTGCCTGACATTCAGAGAGAGAAACTTGCCTAGGTCTGCATAGATGAGAGTGTTGGGGAGGCCCAGGCCACCTCTTGGTCCTGCTGGTGCACCTTACTGGGGGCTTAAAACCACCCCAAGTGTTTGGGTATGGGGGCTCATGCTTGTAATCCCAGCACTTTGAGAGACTGCAGCATGATAACTGAACCCAGGTGTTTGAGACCAGTCTGGACAATGCAGCAAACCCCATCTCTAGAAAAGAGAAAAAGAAAAATTAGTCAGGCATTGTGGCACACACCTGCAGTCCTAGCTACTGGGGAGGCTGACATGGGAGGATGGCTTGAGCCTAGCAGTTAGAGGCTGCAGTGATCCATGATGGAGCCACTGTACTCCAGCCTGGATGACAGAGCAAGACCCTGTGTACCTCTAAAATAACCCCCACAAGTCATGCCTTGTCCTCATCCACACCCCCACCTCCTGTCACTGTAAAGGCTTCATGGCAGCAGCAGAGGACCCAGTATCTGAGCTGGACTTGGGGGCTAAAGATCACCAGCTGTGAGCACCCTCTGAGCCTCTCTCCTCTTTCCCACTCTTTCTGGAAGGTCCAGGTGCTGCTGTACTTCCTGCAGCTGGAGGCCATCCTTGCCCCAGACAGTAAGAGACAGAACATCCTGTTCTCAACCGAAGTCTTAAGGCCCCTGTCCATCTCCAGAAGGCAGATAGACGTGCCTAAAACCTCTGAAAAATCAGACCATTGTAGAGTGGGAACCAAACCTTCCTGAGGTGTCCTTGGGCCAGCCCCAAGCATCAGGCCATCTGCCAAGGGACAGTGAGACAAAGCAGAAGGACAGGTGGCCTGGGGACATCCTGGCCAGGTCTGGAAGCCCCAGACTGGCCCTAAGCTGTGGTTTTTCACACGGCCACCCGAGGGCACCCCAAGCCAGTGTATCTCAGAGTCTGGGCCAGGTCCTGGGGGACAGAGTGAACAGAGTGGTTTTAGGAACTTACTTGTCTCCTGGATCACTTATCAAGATGTGCCCTCTCCGGGGAGACAGGAATGTGACGGGATCCCCTCATTGTTGTATCTTGAATAAATGCTGCTGCTTCATCCTCTGGGGTCATGGCCCTGTCCCTGTGTGGGAGGGACCTCTTCCATTCCCTGACTAGGAAACCACACTCCATTTAGAAAATAATTGAGAGGCTAAGTCAGAACTGGGTAACATTTTGACTCCATTCACGGCTTTCTTTTTTCTTCTTTCCAGAAGGACTTTTGTGCAGAAATGGATCTTTTCTTGCTGTGTTTGTCCTTATTGGAAGGCAGCTCCAGGAGGCCTGTGAAATGTTGGGGGACTGGACCCCAGGGGAGGGAGTCCCAGGCTGTGCACTTTAGGATTCCTCCTCCAGGGAGAGCAACCTCATCCCAGATCCTGACAGCCCTCCTGGCTTATGCTCTCCTGTTTGGCTTCCACAGGCCAGGACTTCTCTGGCTTCCCTCTGCCCACACTCTCCCTGCCTCAAGTGTCCCTAGCACAGGTGGGTTCATTTTTCTCTCAACTCAGGGAACTTGCTCAACTTCTGTAAAAGTCCCTACTTAGTGGTAGAAGCTTGCTGATGGCATGTTTTAAAACTTTGATTCAAATAGCCTTTTAATACTTGAATATTTTAAGTTTTGTACATGGTTCCTAATTTTTTTCCTAACAGATTCAGATACCTAATGGCACCTAGAATGGCACCATTTTGTCTTTCTCTAAGTGCCTGGCTCTGCTCTCTCAGGAGTGGGTTCTGAGGTCTCTAGACTACAGGATATTCAGAAGGTCAGGAAGAAGCCTGGCCTAGGGATGAGGGGCAGGGGGATGGCCTCCTTCCTCCAGCAGGCAGAGGCACAGCACCACCTGCTGCCCCCTCTGCCAGCACCTGTGTGGGAGCCAAGGCATCCTTTGTAAACCTGCATTACCAGCAGGCTGAAAGAAAACAGAAGCGTGTAGGCTGCCACTTATTATCAACAAATTAACCCATAAACACTTCCCTCACTTTTTCAGAAAAAGGAGGTTGGGGCAAGAAGAGGGGAGAAGGGAGATGAAACCCAGAGCTGAGTTTCCAGAAAATCCTGCAGGAGAAAAGGATGCAGCTGCCCAGAGGAGGGAAGCAGGATTACACTCAAGAAAGTGTGTGGGGTCCTGGATGACACCAACACCCAGTGCAGTTCTGTCCAGTGACCTCTCCCAAGGTGGGGAAGGTGAGTGTTCCCTGGATGTCTGTGGGCAGATCCTGCAGAGCACACAGCATGTAGGGGAGTCTGACACTGGAGCCATTCTCCTCCACTCTAGGCAAGGCAAGGCAAGACAAAACAATTCCAGGCAAGGTAATCCCAGACAAGGCAAGGCAAGGCAAAGCAAGAGACAGCAATGCCAGGCAAGGCAAGGCAAGGCAAAGCAAGAGACAGCAATGCCAGGCAAGGCAAGGCAATTGCAGGAAAGGCAATTCCAGGTAAGGCAAGGCAAGGTAATTCCAGGGAAGGTAACTCCAGGCAAGGCAAGGCAAGACAAGAAAATTTCAGGCAAGGAAATTCCAGGCAAGGTAAGGCAAGGTTATTCCAGGCAAGGCAATTCCAGGCAATGCAAGGTAAGGCAAGGCAAAAAATTCCAGGCAAGGAAATTCCAGGCAAGGCAAGGCAAGGCAAGGCAAGGCAAGGGAACACAATTCCAGGCAAGGCAACTCCAGGCAAGGCAAGACAAGGCAATTCCAGGCAAGGCAATTTCAGGCAAGGGAAGGCAAAGCAAGGCAATTTGAGGCAAGGCAAGGAAAGGCAACTCAAGGCAATTTTATGGAAGGAAAGGAAAGGCAATTCTAGGCAAGGTAAAACAAGGCAAAAAAGGGCCATTCCAGGCAAGGCAATTTCAGGCAAGGCAGGGCAATGCAATTCCAGGCAAGGCAAGGCAAGACAAGGCAAGGCAATTCCAGACAAGGTAATTCCAGGAAAGGCAAGGCAATTCACCTGGAATTGCCTTGTGTTGCCTTGCCTTGCCTTGACTGGAATTGGGTTGCCTGGAATTGCCTTGACCTGCCTTAGTGAGAATTGCCTTGCCTGAAATTGCCTTTCTCTGCCTTTTCTTGCCTTGCCTGGCCTGGAATGCCATTCCAGCAATTGCCTTGCCTGGAATTGCCTTGCCTGGAATTGCCTGGAATTGCCTTGCCTGGAATTTCATTGCCTTGCTTTGTCTTGCCTTGTTTTGCCTGGAATTGCCTGGCCTAGAATTGCATTGTCTTGCCTTACCTGGAATTGCCTTGCCTGGAATTGCCTTTCCTGGAACTACCTTGTCTGAAATTACCCTGTCTGGAATTGCCTTGCCTTGTCTTGCCTGGTATTTTCTTGCTTGGAATTGCATTGCATTGCATTGCCTTGCCTTACCTGAAATTGCCTTGCCTAGAATGACCTCGCCTCTCCTTGCCTTTCCTTTCCTTGTCTGGAATTACCTTGTCTGGAATTGCCTTGTCTTGCCTGGAATTTCCTTGCTTGGAATTGCATTGCATTGCATTGCATTGCATTGCCTTACCTGAAATTGCCTTGCCTGGAATGACCTTGCCTCTCCTTGCCTTTCCTTGTCTTGCCTGGAACTTCCTTGCCTTGCTTTGCCTTGCATTGCATTGCCTAGAATTGCCTTGCCTGGAATAGATTTGCCTTCCCTTGCCTGGAATTGCCTTACCCTGCATTGCCTTGCCTTTCTTGGAATTGCCTTGCCTGATATTGTCTTTCCCTGCCTTGTCTTGCCTTGCCTAGCCTGCAATTGCCTAGCCTGGAATTACATTGCCTTGCCTTGCCTTTTTTTTGCCCTGCCTGGAATTGCCTTGCCTAGAATTGCCTTGGCTGGAATTGACATGCCTGGAATTGCCTTGCCTTGCCTTACCTGGAACAGCCTTGCCCGGATTTGCCTTGTCTTGCCTTGCCTTGACTGGAATTCCCTTGTTTCAAGTTGCCTTGGCTTGCCTTTCCTCACCTGGAATTGCCTTGCCTAGAATTTCCTTGCCTTGCATTGCATTGCTTTGCTTTGACTGGAATTGCCTTGCCTTGCCTTAGTGGGAATTGCCTTGCCTTAGTGGGAATTGCCTTGCCTGGAATTGCCTTTCCCTGCCTTTTCTTGCCTTTCCTGGCCTGGAATTGCCTTTCTGGCAATTGCCTTGCCTGGAATTGCTTGCCTGGATTGCCTGGCCTAGAATTGCATTGCCTTGTCTTACTTTGCCTTGCCTGGAATTGTTTTTCCTTGCCTTTCCTGGAATTGCCTTGTCTGGAATTTTCTTGCCTTGTCTTGCCTTGCCTGAAAATGCCTTAGCTGGAATTGCTCTTTTTTGCCTTGCCTCACCTTGCCTCAAATTGCCTTGCTTGGAATTTCCCTGCCTTGCCTTGCCTCAAATTGTCTTGCCTGGAATTACCCTGCTTTGCCTTGCCTTATATCAAATTACCTTGCCTGGAATTGTTTGCCTTGCCTTGCTTTGCCTTGCCTGGAATTGCCATGCCTTGTCATGCCTGAAATTGCCTTGTCTGAAATTTTCTTACCCTGCTGGAAATTTCTTGCATTACCCTGCCAGGAATTTCTTGCATTGCCTTGCCTAGCCTGGAATTGCCCTGTCTGGAATTGCCTTGCCTTGGCTTTCCTTGCCTTGCCTGAAATTGCTGTACCTAGAATTGCCTTGCCATGCCTAGAATTGCCTTGGCCTGTCTTGCCTTGCCTTGCCTTGCCTTAATGGTCTATACTGGAATTGCCCTGCCTTTCCCTGCCTGGAATTGCCTTGCCTGGAATTACCTTGTCCTGTCTTGCTTGACTGGAATTTTCTTGCCTTGAATTGCCTTGCCTTGCCATGCCTTGTCTTGCCTTGCCTGGAATTGCTTTGCCTTGCCTTGCCTTGCCTTGGCTTGCTTTGCCTGGAATTTTCTTGTCTTGCCTTGCCTTATCTTGCCTTGCATGGAATTGCCTTGAGTTGCCTTTCCTTGCCTTATCTTGCCTGGAATTCTTTTGCCTTGCCTTGACTTGCATTACCTGGAATTGCCTTGCCTGGAATAGCCTCGCCTTGCCTTGCCTGGAATTGCCTTGCCTTGTCTTGCCTGGAGTTACCTTTCCTAGAATTGCCTTGCTTTGCACTCCTCTCTGCTTGTGGACCTGGTGAGGCAGGGAGCAGAAAATACAAAAATTAGCAGGATGAGGTGGCACTTGCCTTTATGCCCAGGTACTGTTGACACTGAGGCAGGAGAATCACTGGAACCCAGGAGGCAGAGGTGCAGTGAGCCAAGTTTGGGCCACTGCACTCTAGCCAGAATGACTGCTCAACACTCCAGCTCAAATAAATAAGAAATAAATAAATGTAAGCCTGTAATTCTATCACTTTGGGAGGCTCCAGTAGGTAGTTCACCTAAAGTCAGGAGTTTGAGATCAGCCTGGCCAATATGGGGAAACCCCATCTTTACCAAAAATATAAATACTAGCTGGGTGTTGTGGCATGCGCCTGTAGTCTCAGCTGCTCAGGAAGCTGAGACAGGAGAATTACTTGAACCCAGGAGGCAGAGGCTGCAGTAAGCCAAGATCATGCCATTGCACTTCAGCCTAGGTGACAGAGCCAGACTCCATCTCAAAATAAATAAATAAATAAAATTAAAAATTTTAAAAAAATGTAGTAAGACTGCAGTCATGCAGCGGAGGCATGCTATTCCTATCCAGGTAGTGAAGGCAGACTTCATACACAAATCTCACAAGAACTTTTATACCCACCCCTGAAAGAAAGCCCTCATTGCCTTCCAAAGAAGCAGTACATGGACAAATCCATGGGTTGTCCCAAACAGTGCTGGAAAGATCAACAGAAAACAGGGAGTGACATGCTCAGCCCTTGAGGCCAAAATGCCCTTTTTCAGAGCAGCTGCAGAAGACAGCAAGCAGGATCAGGTTGGAGGTCACCTTTGGGTGAAGGGGAGAATGGTCAGATCTGGGCACGGGTATAGGAGCCTGGGCATCCTCACTGGAACAGAAGAGAGCTGCTCCATGATGCTCAGCTGACAGGCAGAGCCTTGCAAATCCAAGTCTCATGGTACAGAGAGGCCAGCCAAGGCGAGGACAAAGACAGGCATGCACAGGAATGGTTTCCTGGAGGACAGGGCCCAGTTACATCTCTCAAATGGGACCAGATTAGTAGGAAGATCAGCTTGGTCCTGTATTCCAGGAAACAGCATCTAGCACTTGTCTGGCCAGTTCTCCAAAAGAACCATCCACATGCCATCTTTCCATTTCGCCCCATTCACAGACTGGGCAGGGCCTGACCAGAAACTCTCCCTTAAGGTTTTCAGTCACTGCCAAAATCAGAGCCCGGCAGTGAGATGATGTTAACATGTGACTCTGGGTAAGGTGCTGCCTCATGCTGTAAACTTAGTGCTTTTTGGAAGCTGAGCTGGGAGGATCACTTGACATCAGCAATTCAAGACCAACCTGAGGAACACAGATCTCTACAATAAAATAAAAATAAAAATTACCCAGCTCTGGTGACATGCATCCAGAGTCCCAGCTACTCGGGAGGCTGAGGTGGCTGGAGCTCAGGAGTTTAAAGCTGTAGCTCTGATGTTGCTGCTGCACTCCTACATGAAAGACAGAGTGAGGCCATGTCCTGAAAAAGGAACAAACACACTAGGCATAAAAGAAACATACCTGAAAATGACCAGGCACGTGGCTCCCACCTGTAACCCCAGAACTTTGAGAGGCTGAGGTGAGTGGATCACCTGATGTCAGGAATCCACGAGCAGCCTGGCCAACATGGTGAAACCCCATCTCTACTAAAAGTACAAAAACTAGCCGGGCATGGTGGCAGGCACCTGTAATCCCAGTTACTGTGGACTCTGAAGCAGGAGAAATGCTGGAACCTGGGAGATGGAAGTTGTAGTGAGCTGAGATCCTGCCATTGCACTGCAGCCTGGGTGAAAAGAGCAAGACTTCATCTAAAAAAGAAAAAACCAGCCAACATACCTGAAAATAATGAAAGCTGTTTATGACAAAGCCATGCCTAACCTACTACATAATGAGGAAATGTTGAAAGCATTCCCTCTGTAAACAGGAACACAAGGATGCCCATTCTCACCACTGCTATTCAACATCACACAATCAGGCAAGAGGAAAAAATAAAAGGCATCCACATTGGAAAAGAGGACCTCAAATTATCCTTATCTGATGAAGATATAATCTTGGATTTAGAAACATGTAAAGGTTCCACCAGAAAACCCCTAGAGTTGATCAATAAATAAATACAGTTATTGCAGGATACAGAATCAATGTACCAAAATCAGCAGCATTTCTATACACCAACAACGGTCTAGTTGGGAAGGAAATTAAGAAGGCATTCCCATTTACAGTAGCAACAAAATGAAAAAAGATATGCCACAGAATAAATTTGAAAAGGAGTTTGAAGATTTCTACAAGAAAAATTACAAAACACTGATGAAAAACTTTAATAAGACAGAAAGAAATGGACAATCATCCTATGCTAATGGATGGAAGAAACTCAGCATTAAAATGATGATACTGCCCAAAGCAGCCTAGAGATTCAATACAACCCCTGCAAAAATACCACTGTCATCACTCACAGAATTGGAAAATCATACAATTCATATGGAAGCAAAAAAGAGCTCAAAGAGTCAAAGCCTTCCTCAACAAAAAGAAAAAAACTAGAGGCATCCCATTTAACTACAAATTAGAATGACAAAAATTTTGACAAGTGCGTGGTAACTAAAACAGGATGGTGCTAGCAGGAAAATAGACACATAGATCACTGGGACACATGACAGAGCCCAGAAAGACAGCCACATATTCACAGACAATTGATCTTCAACACAGCTGACAGAAACACACACTGGGGAAAGGACACCCTCTTCAGCAAATGGTACTTGGAGGGCTGGATAGCCACATGCAGAATACTGAAACGGGACACTTTTTCTCTCACTGTATACAAACATGACCTCCAGATAGATCCGAGACTTGAACACAAGATAAAAAACTAGAAAAATATTAGAAAAAAACCTAGAAAACTCTTCTGAACCTTGTTTAGTGGAGCCGCCTAACTTTGGCAGGTGTACAGTCTAAGGAGACAGCATGTACATCATGGGGAGAGGAAGAAGACAGGTTAGAAAGGGTCCCAGCCTGATTCGAGGTGGAAGTGGTGGGTGAGGAAACCCCTGCGACTGACTGTGCTGCGGTGCACTGGGCTGGTTGTGAAGATGACGCCTGGGCTGCAGCTGAAGCAGCTGCATGGGAAGATGGATGAGGCCGCGTCAAACCGCGGGTTCCCAGCTGTGGAAAATGAAGGACCGCAGGTATGGGCTGGGTGGTGGCTGCAGCAGTCACGGCAAGTTTCGGTAAGGAAACTCCTGCAGCTGAGTGTGCTGTGGTGCCCTGGTCTGGCTGTCTTGGAGGAAAAGATGAGGCCTGGGCTGCAGCTGAAGCAGCAGGATGGAAATATGGAAGAACCCGCTTCAAGGTGCAGGTTCCCTGCTGCTGTCCATGAAGGACCACAGGTTTGGGCTGGGTGATGGCTGCACAGATAGCATCAAGTTTCTGTAGTAAGGCAAAATCACTGACCCTCTGCCTGGCCAGGGTGGTGTGAGAGGCAGAAGATGGGGCAGGAAAGGTCCCAGCCAGGCTCCAGGTGGAAGTGGTGGGTAAGTAAACCCCTGCAGCTGAGGGTGCTGTGGTGCCTGGGCTGGCTGTCTTGGAGCAGAAGATGAGGCATGAGCTGCAGCTGAAGCAGCTGGATGGGAATATGGATGAACCCGCTTGAAGGTGCTGGTTCCCTGCTGCTGTACATGAAGGACCACAGGTTTGGTCTGGGTGGTGGCTGCAGCGGTCACGGCAAGTTTTAGCACTGAGGTGAGACCAATGATCATCAGTCTGGCCATGGTAGTGATGAGTGAGGCAGAAGGTGGGTTAGAAAGGGTCCCAGCCTGGCTTGAGGTGGAAGTGGTGGGTAAGGAAACCCCTGCAGCTGAGTGTGCCATGGTGCCCTGGACTGGCTGTGCTGGAACAGAAGATGAGGCCTAGGCTGCAGCTGAAGCAGCTGCATGGGAAGATGGATGAGGCTGCTTCAAGCCACGGGTTCCCTGCTACTGTCAATGAAGGACCACAGGTTTGGGCTGGGTGGTGGCTACAGTGGTCATGGCAAGTATTAGCAATGAGGTGGGAGCACTGATGATCAGTCTGGACAGGGCAGTGATGAGTGAGGC
>CM052654.1:58403493-58425654 GCA_028533165.1 Leontopithecus rosalia
TCAGTCTGGCCATGGTAGTGATGAGTGAGAAAGAAAGTGGGATAGAAAGTGTCCCAGCCTGGCTTGAGGTGGAAGTGGTGGGTAAGGAAACCCCTGCAGCTGAGTGTGCCATGGTGGCCTGGGCGGGCTGTGTTGAAGCAGAAGATGAGGCCTGGGCTGCAGATGAAGCAGCTGGATGGTAATATGAATGAACCCGCTTGAAGGTGCGGGTTTCCTCCTGCTGTCCATGAAGGACCACAGGTTTGGGCTGGGTGATGGCTGCAGAGATAGCGTCAAGTTTCTGTAGTAAGGCAAAACCACTGACCATCTGTCTGGCCAGGTTGGTGGTGTGAGAGGCAGAAGATGGATAATAAGGGGTCCCAGCCAGGCTCCAGGTGGAAGTGGTGGGTAAGGAAACCCCTGTGGCTGAGTGTGCCGTGGTGCCCTGGACTGGCTCTGCTGGACCAGAAGATGAGGCCTGGGCTGCAGCTGAAGCAGCTTCATGGGAAGATGGATGAGGCTGCTTCCAGCCTCGGGTTCCCTGCTGCTGTCTATGAAGGACCACAGGTTTGGGCTGGGTAGTGGCTGCAGCGGTCACGGCAAGTTTTAGAAATGAGGTGGGAGCGCTGATCATCAGTCTGGCCAGGGCGGTGATGAGTGAGACAGAAGATGGGTTAGAAATGGTCCCAGCCTGGCTTGAGGTGGAAGTGGTGTGTAAGGAAACCCCTGCAGCTGAGTGTGCCATGGTGGCCTGGGCTGGCTGTGTTGGAACAGAAGATGAGGCCTGGGCTGCAGATGAAGCAGCTGGATGGAAATATGGATGAACCAGCTTCAAGGTGCAGGTTTCCTGCTGCTGTTCATGGAGGACCACAGGTATTGGCTTGGTGATGGCTGCAGCGATAGCATCAAGTTTCTGTAGTAAGGCAAAACCACTGACCATCTGTCTGGCCAGGGTGGTGGTGTGAGAGGCAGAAGATGGGCTAAAAAGGGTCCCAGCCAGGCTCCAGGTGGAAGTGGTGGGTAAGGAAATCCCTGCAGCTGAGTGTGCTATGGTGCCCTGGGCTGGCTGTCTTGGAGCAGAGGATGTGGCCTGAGCTGCAGCTGAAGCAGTTGGATGGGAATATGGATGAACCCACTTCAAGGTGCGGGTTCCCTGCTGCTGTCCATGAAGGATCACAGGTTTGGGCTGGGTGATGGCCGCAGTGAGAGCATCAAGTTTCTGTAGTAAGGTGAAACCACTGACCCAATGTCTGGCCAGGGTGGTGGTGTGAGATGCAGAAAATGCGTTATAAAGGGTCCCAGCCAGGCTCCATGTGGAAGTGGTGGGTAGGGAAACCCCTGTAATCGAGTGTGCTGTCTTTCCCTGGGCTGGCTCTGCTGGAGCAGAAGATGAGGCCTGGGCTGCAGCTGAAGCAGCTGCATGGGAAGATGGATGAGGCCGCTTCAAGCCACGGGTTCCCTGCTGCTGTCTATGAAGGACCACAGGTTTGGTCTGGGTGGTGGCTGCAGTGGTCACGGCAAGTTTAGAAATGAGGTGGGAGCGCTGATCATCAGTCCGGCCAGGTCGGTGATGAGTGTGGCAGAAGATGGGTTAGAAAGGGTCCCAGCCTGGCTTGAGGTGGAAGTGGTGTGTAAGGAAACCCCTGCAGCTGAGTGTGCCATGGTGGCCTGGGCTGGCTGTGTTGGAGCAAAAGATGAGGCATGGGCTGCAGCTGCAGCAGTTAAACAGAAATATGGATGAACCCGCTTCAAGGTGCGGGTTTCTTGCTGCTGTCCATGAAGGACCACAGGTTTGGGCTGGGTGATGGCTGCAGTGATAGCGTCAAATTTCTGTAGTAAGGCGAAACCACTAACCATCTGGCCAGGGTGGTGGTGTGAGAGGCAGAAGATGGGTTAGAAAGGGTCCCAGCAAGGCTCCATGTGGAAGTGGTAAGGAAACCCCTGTGGTGGAGTGTGCTGTGGTGCCGTGGGCTGGCTGTGTTGGAGCAGAAGATGAGGCCTGGGCAGCAGCTGAAGCAGCTGGATGAGGCCACTTCAAGCCACTGGTTCCCTGCTGCTGTCCATGAAGGACAACAGGTTTGGTCTGGGTGGTGGCTGCACTGGTCACGGCAAGTTTTAGCAATGTGGTGGGACCACTGATCATGGAAGTGGTGGGTAAGGAAACCCCTGCAGCTGAGTGTGCTGTGGTGCCCTGGGCTGTCTGTGCTGGAGCAGAAGATGAGCCCTGGACTGCAGCTGAAGCAGCTGCATGGGAAGATGGATGAGGCTGCCTCAATCCACGGGTTCCCTGCTGCTGTCTGTGAAGGACCACAAGATTGGTCTCGGTGGTGTCTGCAGCAGTCACGGCATGTTTTAGCACTGAGGTGGGAGCGCTGATCATCAGTCTGGCTATGGTAGTGATGAGTGAGGCAGAAGATGGGTTAGAAAGGGTCCCAGCCTGGCTTGAGGTGGAAGTGGTGGGTAAGGAAGCCCCTGCAGCTGAGTGTGCCATGGTGGCCTGGGCTGGCTGTGTTGGATCAGATGATGAGGCCTGGGCTACAGCTGAAGCAGCTGGACGGAAATATGGGTGAACCCACTTCAAGGTGCGTGTTTCCTGCTGCTGTCCATGAAGGACCACAGGTTTGGCCTGGGTGATGGCTGCAGCGGTTACGGCAAGTTTTAGCACTGAGGTGGGACCACTGATCGTCAGTCTGGACATGGTAGTGATGAGTGAGGCAGAATGTGGGTTAGAAAGGGTCCCAGCCTGGCTTGAGGTGGAAGTGTTGGGTAAGGAAACCCCTGCGGCTGAGTGTGTTGTGGTGCCCTGGGCTGGTTTTGTTGGAGTAGAAAATGAGGCCTGGGCTTCAGCTGAAGCAGCTTCATGGGAAGATGGATTAGGCCGCTTCAAGCCACGGGTTCCCTGCTGCTGTATATGAAGGACCACAGGTTTGGGCTGGGTGGTGGCTACAGCGGTCACGGCAAGTTTTAGCACTGACGTGAGAGCGCTGATCATCAGTCTGGCCATGGTAGTGATGAGTGAGGCAGAAGATGGGTTAGAAAGGGTCCCAGCCTGGCTTGAGGTGGAAGTGGTGTGTAAAGAAACCCCTGCAGCTGAGTGTGCCATGGTGTCCTTGGCTGGCTGTGTTGGAGCGGATGATGAGGCCTGGGCTGCAGCTGAAGCAGCTGAACAGAAATATGGGTGATCCCCCTTCTAGGTTTGGGTTTCCTGCTGCTGTCCATGAAGAACCACAGGTTTGGGCTGGGTGATGGCTGCCGCAATAGCATCAAATTTCTTTAATACGGCGAAACCACTGACCAGCTGTCTGGCCAGGGTGGTGGTGTGAGTGGCAGAAGATGGGACAGAAAGGGTCCCAGCCAGGCTCCAGGTGGAAGTGGTGGGTAAGGAAACCCCTGTGGCCGAGTGTGAAGTGGTGCCCTGGGCTGGCTGTGTTGAAGCAGAAGATGAGGCCTGGTCTGCAGCTGAAGCAGCTGGATGGGAAGATGGATGAGGCCACTTCAAGCCACGGGTTCCCTGCTGTTGTCCATGAAAGACCATAGGTTTGAGCTGGTTGGTGGCTGCAGCGGTAACGGCAAGTTTTAGCACTGAGGTGGGACCACTGATCGTCAGTCTGGCCATGGTAGTGATGAGTGAGGCAGAAGGTGGGTTAGAAAGGGTCCCAGCCTGGCTTGAGGTGGAAGTGGTAGGTCAGGAAACCCCTGAGGCTGAGTGTGCTGTGGTGCCCTGGGCTGGCTCTGCTGGAGCAGAAGATGAGGCCTGGGCTTCAGCTGAAGCAGCTTCATGAGAAGATGGATGAGGCCGCTTCAAGCCACGGGTTCCCTGCTGCTGTCTATGAAGGACCACAGGTTTGGTCTGGGTGGTGGCTGCAGCGGTCTCTGCAAGTTTTAGAAATGAGGTGGGAGCGCTGATCATCAGTCCGGCCAGGTCGGTGATG
Source organism: Leontopithecus rosalia (assembly GCA_028533165.1). Lineage (NCBI taxonomy): Eukaryota > Metazoa > Chordata > Mammalia > Primates > Cebidae > Leontopithecus > Leontopithecus rosalia. The sequence continues at coordinate 58,407,405 of CM052654.1, forward strand.
AGTGAGGCAGAAGATGGTTTAGAAAGGGTCCCAGCCTGGCTTGAGGTGGAAGTGGTGGGTAAGGAAACCCCTGCAGCTGAGTGTGCCATGGTGGCCTGGGCTGGGTGTGTTGGAGCAGAAGATGAGGCCTGGGCTGCAGCTGCAGTAGCTGGATGGAAATATGGATGAACCACTTGAAGGTGTGGGTTTCCTCCTGCTGTCCATGAAGGACCACAGGTATGGGCTGGGTGATGGCTGCAGCGATAGCGTCAAGTTTCTGTAGTAAGGCAAAACCACTGACCATCTGTCTGGCCAGGGTGGTGGTGTGAGAGGCAGAAGATGGGTTAGAAAGGATTCCAGCCAGGCTCCAGGTGGAAGTGGTGGGTAAAGAAACCCCTGCAGCTGAGTGTGCTATGGTGCCCTGGGCTGGCTGTCTTGGAGCAGAGGATGTGTCCTGAGATGCAGCTGAAGCAGTTAGATGGGAATATGGATGAACCCGCTTCAAGGTGCGGATTCCCTGCTGCTGTCCATGAAGGATCACAGGTTTGGGCTGGGTGATGGCTGCAGTGAGAGCATCAAGTTTCTGTAGTAATGTGAAACCACTGACCCTCTGTCTGGCCAGGGTGGTGGTGTGAGAGGCAGAAGATCGGTTAGAAAGGGTCCCAGCCTGGCGTAAGGTGGAAGTGGTGAGTAAGGAAACCCCTGTGGTGGAGTGTGCCATGGTACCCTGGGCTGGCTGTGTTGGAGCAGAAGATGAGGCCTGGGCAGCAGCTGAAGCAGCTGGATGGGAAGATCGATGAGGCCACTTCAAGTCACGGGTTCCCTGCTGCTGTCCATGAAGGACCACAGGTTTTGGCTGGGTGGTGGCTGCAGCAGTCACAGCAAGTTTTAGCACTGAGGTGGGACCATTGATCGTCGATCTGGCCATGGTAGTGATGAGTGAGGCAGAATGTGGGTTAGAAAGTGTCCCAGCCTGGCTTGAGGTGGAAGTGGTGTGTAAGGAAATCCCTGTGGCTGAGTTTGCTGTGGTCCCCTTGTCTGGCTGTGCTGGAGTAGAAGATGAGGCCTGGGCTGCAGCTGAAGCAGCTGCATGGGAAGATGGATGAGGCCGCTTAAAGCCATGGGTTTCCTGCTGCTGTCTATGAAGGACCACAGGTTTGGGCTGGGTGGTGGCTGCAGCGGTCACGGCAAGTTTTAGCACTGATGTGGGACCACTGATCATCAGTCTTGCCATGGTAGTGATGAGTGAGGCAGAAGATGGGTTAGAAAGGGTCCCAGCCTGGCTTGAGGTGGAAGTGGTGGCTAAGGAATCCCCTGCAGCTGAGTGTGCCATGGTGGCCTGGGCTGGCTGTGTTGGAGCAAATGATGAGGCCTGGGCTGCAGCTGAAGCAGCTGGATGGATATATGGATGAACCCACTTCAAGGTGCATGTTTCCTGCTGCTGTCCCTGAAGGACCACATGTTTGGCCTGGGTGATGGCTGCAGAGATAGCCTCAAGTTTCTGTAGTGAGGCGAAATCATTGACCCTCTGTCTGGCCAGGGTGGCAGTGTGAGAGGCAGAAGATGGGACAGGAAGGCTCCCAGCCAGGTCTGCAGCCCAGTTTGACTTTCTTTTGGTGCGGGGGCTTGAGGTGGAAGTGGTGGGTAAGGAAGCACCAGCAGTTGAGTTTGCTGTGGTGCCCTGGACTGGCTGTGTTGGAGCAGACTATGAGGCCTGCTTTGAGTCCCAGGAGTGTGCAGAGGTGGCAGGAAGGGTGTCTGAGGAGGAGAACAGTGGGCCTGCTGCCCTGCGCTTCCTCCCAGACACAGGAGGTCTAGAGGGGGACCCTGAAGCAGATGCTTTGAGGGCCATGGGGTCCAGGCCATCTTGGGACTTGCGTCTCTCCTGCTGTGCCTCTGTGCTGGATTCTTTAGGGACAGCAGGCAGAGAAGACTTCCCTGTTGCCGGTGAGGACAAAGCATGGGACAGCAGTGAGGCTCTGCAGTCCCAGAGGGACTTTTCCTCACCCTGCCGTGCACTATTAAGGCACCTGATTTCGGCCTTTTTCTCCAGGTCCAGGTCTTCAGCGGTGACCTAGAACCCCAGTTGTAAGGGAGATGGCAGCCTCAGAGGCTCCCCTCACCTGCGTGGCAGCAGAGGGAACTTCCGTGTATGAGGCCTAGAGGCCTGAGATGTCGGGCAGCCACTCCTGGGGTCCGGTTTCTCCCCAGGTGCTGAATCTGCTGCCTTTTCACACTGGGCCTGACCCTGAAAGACAGCCTGAGGGCTGACCTCACTCACTGTCTTTGAAGAAGTGAGGGGCAGCCAGCAGTGGGATGAGCCTGGCCCCTTCCTCCTCTTTAGCCACGGGAAGCCTCCCGTGTAGCTGTAGGAGCTAGAGATGGCATTGCAGTTGGAGATCCCAGAGGGCTGGGATGGCTGGTCAGATGGTATTTTTGACCTCTGGGTATGGAGGTCTCTCTGCAGGGGCCCGGGCCCGGGCCTGGGTAGGAAGGGAGAGAGGCCTCCACTGTCTCGCAGGGGTCTAAATGCAGACCCTGCATCCCTGGTGCCCTCAGGGCCCCCTCTCTGATCATCGGGCTCTCTTGGACTCTGGGGTCCTTGTCCTGCTCGGCCATCCCTGCCCCACTCTCCATGAGGGCCCTCTACGTGATCTCTGGATGGGAGTGTGGGGTAGAGCTGGGTGTTCTGGGCCACAAAAAGGCGATTACCTCCTCCAAGGCCTCTCTGAGAGTCCTTAGGACACTGGCTTGCTTCAGTACCTGTGCCTCAAATAGAAGGCAGGATCACGGGCTGGAACACAGGGCTTGAAGGATAAATCCTTGGAGTTGTCGACACCAGTCTGATTCAAAGTGTCTGGATACTTGTAGGAAGGCTTGCCACTCCGTCCAGGGGCAGGAGCAACGGAGAGATCCCACAAGAAAAATGAAGTGAGTGATGCGGGCAGCAGGCTCAAGGCAACTGAATCCTACTGCTGGGTCCTCAGCCCCAGGAAGGGACCGGGACAGGGATAAAGGGCACAGAGTGCCCAGGTAACTGCTCCTGAGAGCAGTGGGGTTTTTTCGTATCCTTGAACGCTCTGAGCGTCCTCTTGTCTGCTGTCAACTGTCAAACTGCTGTCAACAGGAGCACTCTCCTGTTGCCAGGAAACGCATCATTCAAACCTGAGCGAGTGGAGCGAGTGCAAAGACGAGCGCGAGTACCACGTCCGCGCCAGAAGGGTGACCTTAAGGGATTCCCGCTACAAGGTATGCGTGCCTGGCACCCGCTGACAATGCTGAGTCGGTGGCGGGGGCGGGGGGGGTCAAAATATGCGCGCGAGGCACCTGCGAGCAATGGCGGCGGGGGAGGGCGCGGGGTAGAAGGGGCGCCTGATAGGTACTGGGAGAGGCGCGCGCACAAAGGACGCCAGACGTTAACGGTTTGTTCGGCAAGGTTTGCGCACAAGGCACCTGATGGCAATGGAAGGGGCGGCGCGCGCAAGGTGTACTTTAGAGAGAGGCGCGCGCACTAAGAACCTGGGACCTTAACGGATTGGCGCGGCAAGGTACGGGCACAAGGCAGCTACTGGCAACTGTGGGGTTGGGGGCGGGGTAGGGAGCGGCGCGCGCACTAGTTACTGGAGGGAGAGGCGAGCACAAAGAGCTCCGAATCTTAACGGATTGGCGTGACAAGGCACGCGCACAAGGCCATGATTATCAGTCCACGATAATTAATATCTCTAAGGTTTTGCTCATGCTATCCTCTCCCTTCCTGGAAAACCCTCCCCACCTCAAGGGTTACTTCCTCCAAGAAGCATTCCTGGTGGTCTTCCGGCCGCTGGCCTCCTAGGCATCGCTGCCGCCACTTCCGGGGCCCAGGAACCTCTTCAGCACTAAGGACAGCACTCACTAGCCCATTCACAGCAGGCGCCTCATCCGGCATCGTTTTAGGACCACGGACAGCTCCTGGCGCAACCCCTGCCGGTCCCTGGCCGCAGGACTCACACACCCCAGGCGCTCCATCAGCACCTAGGCACACTTGGGGCCAAGGCCAACAATGAGAAGAAAGGTACCCCGGATTGCCATGCTGCCCCCGGAGCCCCTCTTCAGCAAGAATCTCCCTCGCCAGCGCCAAAGACGTCCGGAGCAGCAGACCTTAGTGAGCGGGGAGGAGCAGATGAGCACTGCCATGGTGGGAGCAAGGGAAGCAAGCAGGTGTGAGGGGACAGAGAAATAGGGTGAGTAGGAATCTAAAGGACCTGGGTGATGTGGTGTGAAGGGGTGAGAAGGTGTTTGGGGCAGAAGCCTGACAGATTTGTGGGGAAAGAGGGAAAAATAGCAGTGTTTGAGAAGGTTTGGGGGAATGTCGGAGCAAAAAGGAGTAACCTTCCCAGTATCGCTGCTTTCTTTTCACTCACTCACTCACTCACTTTTGCTTCTCGCCAGTCAGATTCACCATCCTTCTACAGACCCCTGCATTTATACTGCTTTCCTCCCACATCCGAACGTCTTACTAGCTTTCTCCCTCTTCTCTTTATCCGGCGAGTAAGAGCCTCCTCTGGACGCCAAGATAGGAGGGGCTGCTCTGGGGCTTGGCACCGCCTCGCGGTGGGTGTGTGAAGGCCAGGGTGGCGGTGACGCGGCACCAGCGGCGGGAGGGAAGTAAGGCCCGGGGGAGAAGGAAGCAAGCCCAACGTTGGGCTGCTAGGATCCCACTGCCTCACGCTCCCCACCACCCACCCAGGCGCGGGCAGGGTATAGGCGGCGGGTGGGAGGCTTGGAGAGGCTGTCGGAGAATCTGGTGCGCCGGGCTCTACCTCAAGGAGCTCAGGGCCATCATGCAGAACCAGCAGAGCCTCGCAGGGTGCGGAGACTCACGCCTGTAATCCCAACACTTTGGGAGACCTAGGTGGGTGGATCACGAGGTCGAGAGATCGAGACCCTCCTGGCCAACACGGGGAAACCCCGTCTCTACTAAAAATACGAAAATTAACTGGTAGTGGTGGCTCGCGCCTGTAGTCTCAGCTACTCGGGAGGCTGAGGCAGAAGAATCGCTTCAACCTGGGACGCAGAGGTTACAGTGAGCTGAGGTCGTGCCACTGCACTCCAGCCTGGCAACAGAATGAGACTCTGTCAAAAGAAAAAAGAAAAAGAACCAAAAAGAACCAGCAGAGCGTTGTCCACACCCAGCGCCAGAGCGTCGACGAGCTGGAGCGGAGGCTGGACGGAGCTGAGCGCGGAGAATCGCTGCTTGTGGGAGCATCAGCAGCTGCTGCAAGCTTAGCCTCCGCCAGGATTCCTTACCTAGTGGTCTTCTTGCTGCCGCCTCCTAGGCACCGCTGCCGCCAATGCCGGGCCCAGGAACCTCTTCAGCACTACGGACAGCGCTCATCAGCCAAGTCACAGCCGGCGCCTCAGCCGACATCGTTTCAGAATCACGGACAGCTCCTTGCGCAACCCCAGCGGGGCCCTGGCGGCGGGGCTAACACACCCCAGACGCTCCATCAGCACCTGGGGACTCTTGGGGCCAAGGCCAACAATGAGTAGAAAGGTCCCCCGGGTTGCCATGCTGCCCCCGGAGCCCCTCTTCATCAAGAATCTCCCTCGCCGTCGCCAAAGGCGTCTCGAGCAGCAGACCTGAGTGAGTGGGGAGGAGCAGATGGGCACTGCCATGGTGGGAGCAAGGGAAGCAAGTGGGTGTGAGGGGACAGAGAAATCGGGTGAGTAGGAATCTAAAGGACCTGGGTGATGTGTGAAGACGTGAGGAGATGTTTGGGGGCAGAAGCCTGACGGGGAGATTTGTGGGGAAAGAGGGGGAAAATATCAGTGTTTGAGAAGGTTACTATGAATTAACTACATAATTCTCAGCTCCACTACTGAGAATTTACCTGCGTTAACTCTCGTAGTTCTGGCCCTTTTGCATGTTGAAGAGATGCAGGCATTTCTAACAGATCTATACCTAAGAGTCAAATTGTGGGGCCGTAGAGTGTATCTGCCTATCTTTAGATGGTATTATCAAAGGGCTTTTGAGAGTGTTTGTGGCAGTTCACACATACAGCAGCATATGAGAGTCCCAGTTGCTCAGCCCCTCCCCAACACTCGATATTGCTTTTTAAATAAAATGTCATCCATTGCACAGTGGTATCACACTGTGGTTTTAATCTGCGTGACTTGCCATGCCAATCCGCTAAGATTCCAAGCCCTTTGTGCTTGCCTCTCCTTCCAGTACCTAGTGGGCGTGCCACTCCGTCCTCTGCCCCCAATCCCACAGTTGCCAGTAGGTGCCTTGTGCTAAGATTTAAGACATGAGCCTCCATGCCTGGCCAGGCCTTCCTCTTTCTCTTGGCAATATTTTTTAGTTTTATTGTCCACATGTTGGACCTACTTTTCTGAATTTATCCCTAAATATTTCATGGTTTAATGCTAAAATAGTGTTAATATTTTTTTAAATGTCCAGCTGTTTATCACATTTACATTCAGTTGGTATCTTGTGACCTTATTAAATTCACTGATTGGGCCTAGTATCTTCTTTTATAAATAATGTGGGTATAGTATAAATATAGTATAAATAATGTAGTATAGTATAAATATTATACTAAATATTTTACTATATACCTTCTAAATAATGTCAAATAGAAGAAGTGACAGTAGACATCATCCTTTCTTTATTCCTGATATTAGGGGGAAAGTGCTTAGTCTTTCACCATTAAGTATGATTTCAGCTGTAGGTTTTTTTTTAGTCAATGCACTTTATTAAGTTTGAGGAAGTTTCCTTCTATTCCTAGGTTGTTTAGAGTGTTTTTTTGTTTTTATTTCTTTAATTATGAATGGTTGTTGATTTTGTCAGATTCTTTTCCTGCATATTTAGAGATGTTCATGTGGATTTTTTCCTTCATTCTGTTAACAACATAATTACTGCTGAATTTTTAAAATATTATACTTTACATTATTAAACCCTAGTTGGTTGTCACTTGTTATGTTTTTGATATATTGCTAGATTTCATTGAGATTTTTGTATCTGTGTTGATGAGTGATATGGGTATGTAGTTTTCTTGTAATGTCTTTTATCTGGTTTTCATATCAGAGTATTGTTGGCCTCACGAGTTGAGAAGTGTTTCCTCCTGTTTTCTGAAAGAGTGTGCAGGAATTGAACTATTTGTTAAGTGTTTGAAAGAATTGAAGCCACATCAGCATGGGATTTCTTAAGTAGATACAGGGCTATTTAGGGTTTTTCTTTTGTCTGTTTAGAAATGTGCATCATTCAGAGAACTAGCTTTTAGCTTTATCGATATTCCTTTCTAATAAAAACATTTAAAGATATTAATTTCTAAGTACTGGTTAGGCGTGTTATTTATTTTTTTATTTTTTTGAGACAGTCTGTAGGGCAGTGGCGTGATCTTGGCTCACTGCAGTCTCCACCTCATGGTTTCAAGCAATTTTCCTGCCTCAGCCTCCTGAGTAGCTGGGACTATAGGCATGTGCCACCACGCCCACCTAAATTATTTTTGTATTTTTAGTAGAGACGGGGTTTCACCATGCTGGCCAGGATAGTCTTGATCTCCTGACCTCGTGATCCACCTGCCTCAGCGTCCCAAAGTGCTGGGATTACAAGCATGAGCCATCATGCCAAGCCGACATGTTGTTACTGTTTAGCTTTACAAGCTTCAGGCTTTTCCTTTAAAGGTGTTGAGCATGTTTATAAGTATTCCAAGGACCTCATATGCTAATTTTAACTTCTTTGTCATTTCCTACTGATTTGTCTACATAGTAGCATTCAGATTCATCTGTTTCTTGATCACCCTAGACTCAGTCCCCAGATTATGCTTTTGATTGTGTATTTGTTCGGCTAGTGAGTATTTTCATTTCTTCTGTACTCATTTGTCACTCGTTGAAAAGTGAAGGAAAATAGATTCTGTCATTAACAAAACAGATATAACCCTAATTTGATCAATTAAACAATTAAAATAGGCTGTTCCCTAAGAAAGAAAATAATTTTTTAAATTTTTTTGGTATGTAATTTCTAGTGATGGTACTTGCTAGGATTGATTGTTCCTGTCTATTACAAAAACTGCTTTGGAATTCCAACAATATGTATTAATATTCTTAGGATGATTCTAGGATCTTATCTTTGCAAACAAATGGCAGCCACTTCGGAACTCATGGAGGCTGATGGGCAGCATGGTACTGCAGGAGTTTTTAATTTAAGAGTGGTTGCCAGTAAGCAGTCTGTAAGGATCTTTTGGTACAATAAAGTGTCTGAGTAAGTAAGTCACACAGTTCTGTATATATGAGATATACATGAGGAATTTTCTGGTGCTATTAATACAGTTCTTGAATGTTCTGAAATTTTTAGAGATCTTTCTCATGAAAAACCTTTTACAGATTGATAGGTTATATGATTGGAAAAAGAGTCCAGACCCTGATGTGGCTGCTACTTTAAAGAAGCAGAAAAAAAATACAAAAGATAAATTTTAGGAGCAAGCAAAGGCTATTATTATAGAATTTGCACAACAGAAGAAGGCCTCTCCTTCTTTATGCAGAGTCTATCTCATAGAATATTTATTATGTTATCTTTATAATAAAGTCAGCATTTTCGTTAATACTGGTTATTTTCCTTTGTTGACAGCAATTTTTAAATTGTTTTTCCCTTTTCACCTTTTTAATATCAGAAAGCTAATATTTCAAAGATCTCTTTGCAGTCTGAATAATTTAGAAAACTGAGTTTACTTAGAATTACTTTGTTGTAATAAAGTTAATGCCTATAGGATATCCATGATCACTTTAAATGTTTATGAGGAGTTTCAAAATGATTAGCCATTTGCTTATCCAGCTTCTGTTAATTACACCTATTCCACATACTTTTTCTTTACAGCCTGGTGTTTTTGATGATTTTTGCTCCTAGGGTTTAAATGCTGCTTTGTTTTATGAGAATAAAGATCTCCGCACTTTGGTGTCTTTGGTACCTACCTCCGCACATACTGGTGAAGGCATGGGAAGTGTGATCTACCTTCTTGTGGAGTTAACTCAGACCGTGTTGAGGAAGAGACTTGCGCACTGTGAAGAGTGAAGAGCACAAGTGATGGAGGTAATGATCAACTTTTCAGTTTATTGTCTTTAAAGAAAATAGTGAGTTCCTTAAGTGGAGGATACTTTTAGATTTAATGAACATAGTGCATTGTTTGTATGTCTTTCTCTTTGCAATAATGTCTTTTAGGTTAAAGCTCTTCCAGGGATGGGCACCACTATAGATGTCATCTTGATCAATGGGCACTGAAGGAAGGAGATAGAGATAGAATCATTGTTCCTGGAGTAGAAGGGCCCATTGTAACTCAGATTTGAGGCCTCCTGTTACCTCCTCCTATGAAGGAATTACGAGTGAAGGTACGCTGAGGTGGTAAGCGTTGACACATGGGGACTTATACAGTGTTTCAAGTTCTGCTGAGATTGTTTCCTCACTTCAAAAGCTGTTTGACTTAATACAGTATGTACTGTATTCTTACAATAAAAGAAGCTAGAGAAGAGAAAATGTGATTAAGAAAACCATAAGGAAGATGACATAGTTTCACTGTTTGTTAAGTGGTAGTGGATCATCATAATGGTCCTCATTTTTGTCTTCATGTTGAGTAAGCTGAGAGGGAGGAAGGAGAGGGGGTTGGTTTGCTGTCTTTGGTGGCAGAGGTAGAAGAAATTCTTAAGTGGACACATGCAGTTCAAGTCCATGTTGTTGAAGGATCAATTGCAGTTTTCTTTTTTTAACATATTTAATTGTGAAATAAAACACTACTCCTGAAAAGTACACATAATATAGAAGAAAAGTTTAACAAATTTTTGGGAAGCAACCAGATGGAGAATCAGAACGCTGCTGGCACCCAGAGGCTTCCCATGTGCTTATTCCTGATTGGCTCCCCCGCCTTCCCCACCCACCCCACCAACGTTTCGCAGAGTAATTACCGTTGCATTTTATGATAGTAACTAATATCTCTGACCTTTGCTTTGCTTTGTAGATTTGGTGTCTGAGAGTGCTTCCCTTAAAAGTGTCTGTGGACTTTCTTTATGTAAAAATGGAGTTATTCTCGGTGTGTACTTTTATATTGGGCTTTTTTTTTTTTGAGATAGGCTTTCACTGTGTCTCCCAGGCTAGAGTGCAGTGTTGCAGTCACAGCTCACTGCAGCCTCAACCTCCCCAGGTTCAGGTGATCTCCCTCCTAAGCCTCCTGAATACCTGGGACTGTGGGTGCATGCTACCACACCTGGCTAATTTTTGTACAGATGAGGTTTTGCCATGTTTCCCAGGCTGGTCTCAAACTCCTGGGCTCAAGCAATCCACCTGTCTTGATCTCTCCAAAGTGCTGGAATTATAGGCATGAACCGCTATGCCTGGCCTATATCTGGCCTCCTTTAATTAAAAAAAAAAAAAGCATATAATTTGGCCGGGCCCAGTGACTCACAGCCTGTAATCCCAGCCCTTTGGGAGGCTGAGGCAACCAGATTACCTGAGGTCGGGAGTTCAAGACCAGCCTGGAGAAACCCCGCCTCTATTAAAAATACAAAAAAAATTAGGCTGGTGTGGTGGTATACACATGTAATCCCCGTACTAAGGAGGATGAGGCAGAAGAATTGCTTGAACCCAGGAGTCAGAGGTTGCAATAAGCTGAGATTGCACCATTGCACTCCAGCTTGGGCAAAAAGAGTAAAACTCTATTTTCAAAGAAAAAGTATATAATTTTAAGATTTCTATTCCATTAAATGAGTATATCACAGCATATCTGTTCTGCTGATGGAAAATGTAGGTGGTCTCCAGGTTTTTTTGTTTGTTTGTTTTTATTTTGAGACGGAGTCTCCCTCTGTCATCTAGGCTAGGATTACAGGTGTGTGCCACCACACTCAGCTGATTTTTTGTATTTTTAGTAGAGACCAGATTTTGCCATGTTGGCCAGGCTAGTCTGAAACTCCTGACCTCAGCCTCCCAAAGTGTTGGGATTATAGGTGTGAGCCACCATGCTCAGCCCAGTTTTTGAGTTTTGTTCTTGCTAATGAGGCTGCTGCTGTGACCTTTAGTGTGTATCTCTTGGTGTGTTTGTGCCAGTTTCCCAGGGTGTGTATACCTAGAAGTGAAGGTCACACTTATCTATAGTGGCTATAACAAATTAGACATTCAATTGCAATATTTCAGTTTCATCGTGTTACATCTTCATCACTTTTTTTGCCATTCTGGTAAGAGTGTAGCTCATTGCCAGTTCATTGTGCATTTGCTTACTTGTTAACCCAGTTGGTCATTTAGAAATGTTCATTAGCCATTTATTTCCTCCTTCATGAAATGTACATTTTTCTTCTCCATTATCTATCTTACACATGTATACTTGCTTATATAATTACAATACTGGTCTGTTGGTGTGTTTTGCAGTATCTTCTACTTTGTGACTTTTTTCCCTGTGGTATTTTGAGAAATTGAAATATTTAATTTTAATGTTAAATTTATCAATCTTTTATATTGTGGTTATTGCTTCTTGTGCCTAGTTTAAGAAACTTTACTCCAAGGTCATGATGAGATTCTCTTATACCATCTCCTACTGCTAACCACTTATCAAATACATTTGGTAGCAAATGATTTTTATCTCTACAGAACCAGTATGAAAAGCATAAGGAAGTAGAAGCAGCTCAGGGGGGTAAAGATTATTGGAAAAGACCTGGAGAAAACCTTAGCTGGTTTACCCCACCTCATGGCTCATAAAGAAGATGAAATCCCTGTTCCTAAAGTAAGTTCATTTAATGCTTTTTTTTTCCTCAAAAGCTATTCAAGTTCTGGCAAGTGTCAGCAGTACACATGCTAGGGATGTTGACCAAAACTGCTCTTTGTCTTTGTGAAGCCTGCCATCACTTGGCTTCTTAGCAAACTCGATGCTTTTAAATTATTTCAGTTTGCAGAATCCTAGGAATTTGTATCCTTTTTATGTGTACTGGAATTCTAAAAATAATGCATTTTATTCAAATAAAAAGAGTCAAAAGCTAGAAGTCAGCTTGACATAGTGACACATGCCTTTAATCCCAGGTACTTGGGAGGCTGAGACAGGAGAATCACTTGAACCTGGGAGACAGAGGCTGCAGGGAGCCGAGATTATGCCACTGCACTCCAGCCTGGGTGAAAGTGAGACCCTATCTCAAAAAGAAGCTAGAAGCTGTATATTCTTTATAGTTACTAGTAGTCATCTGAAAGCCTGTTTGCCTGTTTATACGCGCAGTTGGCCCATGTCCATTGTAGTTTCATAAAAGTAGACTTTGAGCCATAGTTTGTTCACTTGCCAAAGAGAAAATACAACTGTACCCAGCACGTGGCTCTTGTGTTCTAGGGCCATGTTTATTTAGGCAGCATCAAGTCATGCCGCTGGGAATAAGCTCTCTCAGGGCCAGTGACAGAATAGGGCAGGCCTGCCTCTTCGACTAGTCCTGAGTATGGAGTAGACTTATGTCCCTTCAATAGCATTGATAAACTTGTCCTGGTTAAAAATCTCTTCTCCATTTCCAGAGGAGCAGTGATGAGAAAGGAACTGTTGAGATGTTGAGGTTATGGTAGTTCCTACCATTATCAGTCAGGCTGAGCTTTTGGGCTACCATAATACATTACATTTATGTGGTGCTTTTTTAATTTTTAGAAAAATTTTCATCTCTACTATTTTATTCTGCCCACCCACCTACTGTATTTGCCAAGTAGAGCAGAGATTAAATGTGTTTCAAAGTTGGTAAACCTAAGACAAAGGCAAATCAGGATACAGCTCGTGTATGGCCCCCAGAATCTCCTCCATTCCAGCACAGGTTCTATTATGGCTTGCTCTCTCTAAGCCTTAGTTTCATATGTGCAGATGAGTACTTAACCAAAGAGAGAAACACAATTTTTAGACTGCTGATGACAGAAGTGTGTTGACAGCCTTATCAGATCTGATTTCCTTTCAAGGATGAATTGATTCATGAATTAAAGCAGATACTAAATGTTATCAAGTTGGAAGAAAAAGGAGTCTCTGTTCAGGCATCTACACTGGGTTCTTTGGAAGCTCTGCTTGAATTTCTGAAAACATCAGAAATGCCCTTAAGTAATTATACCTAGCTCCACAAGTGAGTGGTGGTTGATTGTGGTTTTTTGGTGCCATCACATTACCTGATACATAAAGATAAACCTGGAAACTCCCACTTTTGCAGTGTGCAGGAATTAACATTGTCCCAGTGCATAAAAAAGATGTTATGAAGGCTTCAGTGATGTTGGAACATGACCCTTGGTAAGTATTTCTCTTGCTATGAAAGCTTTCATGTTACCTACCTATCTTAAAACTGTTCTATTTTAAAAAAAAAAACTGTCCTCTGTGACATACTGGGGGACATTCCAGCAGTGTGCAAACAAGTCTTGTCTGTGACCTTTCAGTTTAATGATCTTGGCAGATTTGGGTCTCTTTAACAGGTTAGTAGTTAATTAAATTTTGGGACTTTATCTTATAGGGGTTATCTGGGATTACATAGAGGTAACAAAATTTGAGTGAGGAAAACTGGTAAATAAGGTAAGAAATTCTGTGGGAGAGAAATCCATTCCTGTACCAAACTTTGCAAGTACTCACAGTGCATACACTGCTGTAGTGGTAGAGGAGGAATCAGCAGAGAACCAGGCCAGGCTCCCTCCTCCTGGAAGTGAGAGGACACATTTATTTTCTTTTTCTTTTTTTTTCTTTCAGACAGGGTCTTGCTCTGTCACCCAGACTGTAGTGCAGTGGTGCGATCATGGTGCACCCAATCTCTGCTTACTGGGCTCAAGTGATCCTCCACCTCAGCCTCCAGAGCAGTTGGGACTATAGGCTCACACCACTATGCCTGGCTGATGTTTTGTATTTTTGGTGGAGACGGGGTTTTGCCATGTTGGCCAGGCTGGTCGTGAACTCCTGAACTCAAGTAATCCTCCTGCCTTTGCCTCCCAGAGTGTTGAGATTATAGGTTTGAGCCACTGCACTTGGCCTGGGACATGCTCTTATGTGAGACAATCAACACATGTATGAGAAGTGCTGAAAAACCAAATAAAGCAGGGAAGGGTCTAGATAAAGAGAGGAGGGGCTGTGGTTGGGGAAGGCGTCTCATCTCTTCAGACAGTAAGCTGCACAGGTACATGGTGAATGTCCAAATAGAATGGCAGTGCAAGGCAGAGTGACCTGAGGGGACAGTGATAGATGAGGTCAGAGAGGGTGGCAGGACCTGTATTGTCAAGGATCTTACAGGCCATGGGAAGCATTTAGCTTCTCTGTGTTGTGCAAGAAACCATTGCCAAGGCTGTTGATTCACAATCAGACTGGTTAACTGGGTTGTTATGTGGACCTTGGGTTGTTAGGAAGTCAGTGGCAAAAGCCTCTCGGGACGCTTCCATAGTCCAAGCAAGAGGTTTAGGTGATTCAGACCACACTGACGATAGGAGTGATGGCGGAGTTGGGGATACATTTTTAAGTGGAGCTTACTAGTAAATATTAGGATTTAGACTGGTATATGCTCATTTTAGATCATGAAACCTAAAGAAGATTCTACTTGATTAGGAAGACTGCTGGAAACTTTTAAAGCACTTTAAGCCTGTGCTCAATAAGCAGGGTAATTACATAGTGGCCTTTTTGGATCAAATGGTTTGGGAACATGGTGGAGAAAAGGAGGGTGATAACATGGTTTGATGTCTATGTGGTCCCCCAGTAGCCTACACATGCGCCAAACAAAGACCTGTCACCAGGTACTTCCTAGGTTCTAAGCCCTAGGGTGTGGCTGACATCTTCAGCAGCCAGGCTCAGTGTTTCAGACTAGGAACAGAACCTGTGATACAGCTTCTTTTGGGGTTAGGGTTTTAAAAAAGAAGAAATCAAAGACTTGGAAAGCAATAGAATGGGAAGGAGGAAGTTAAGAAGAAAAGGAAGAAGTGCCTTGGGTATGGGGTAGCTCTGGGCTACAGCACCCTGCCTGCCCCTCTCCTGTGGCTGCTGAGGAAAGCTGCTTTCCTCTAAAGACAGAAGCTTCATGTTCAGCTGCACTTTTTCTTTCCATGTTTAAGTGATTCTGTAAGCTTAAAAATTCTTTTTTGCTTTCAGGCACATAGCAGTATTTCCTTGTAAGATGAAAATACTCCCTCAGTACATTTTTAATTCTTGAGATCCGATAGTGATGGGGATGATGGAGGAAGCAGGTCAGGTGAAACAGGGGACACCCATGTGCATCCCAAGCAAAAATGTAAGTTTCAGTTGTACATTTTGTTTCCCTCCTTCCCAACTAGACGCAGGTTAGAATTATTGGAAAGACACCCATGCAGGTTCCTGTGTGCCTGTCTCTTGCCTGACCCAGGCTGTGTCACTGCTAACGAGGCTCTGGTTCCTTGGGGAAAGTGCTATCTGCCAACCATCTCCATTAGAAACCTGCCCCTTTGTAATTACTCCGTAATCTATCTGGTACCTAGAGTTCCTAATGGACATCCTGTTTCTTGACAGCCTTTATCGCAGTGGCTCTAGTACCCACTGGCAAGCCTGCTTAAGTCAACTAGTACATAGACAGTTGGAAAATGGTGGATAATCCATCCCCCCATCTCTTATAAACAACCTCTCTTCCCACTGACTTTTTAATTGAGTTATCCCATAGACTCAGAGTTTTTTTTATGTGTTATAATCCATTACCTTTATTCTTTTGATACTCAGATTATCCAGTGTGGCCAGAGGATTTAAACTGGTTCCTGTATCCATTGTATCCTTGACACACAGCACGCTGGAGCATCTTCTTCCTTTCTGGTGCAGTGAAATGTTTCAGCCTCATCTAGTACTTTCCCTGCCCCAAACCTGGTTCCTGTAATGGGCAATGGCACTTAGAAGTTGTCATAGCTTCTCTACCATTTCAGCAGACTAAGCCAGGGCATTTATTTGTGATTATTTTCTATGTGGCTTTGGCCTCCTAAACCAAAGCTCTCCCTGTTTTCACTCTTAGTCTCTTGAATGATTTTCTCCACAAGGGAGTCAGGGTTTTTTCCTCAAAACTCTGAGATCATGTCACTCATCTGCTCACAGGCCGTCATTCTTTAATTTCAGGATGAGGTCCTCAATATGACTTCATTCCCACCAGTCACCTCAAGCTCATTCCTGACTCAGACCTTTTGTCCCTGCTGATCCCTCTTGTGAGGGCACCTGTCATGTAAAACAGTATAACAAAAATAGAAAATGACATTGGGTCAACAGGGCACTTGTAATGTTTTACAGAGTGCATTATCTCCTGTCATTCTTTTTTTTTTTTTTTTTGAGACAGAGTTTCACTCTTATTACCCAGGCTGGAGTGCAATGGTGTGAACTTGGCTCACTGCAACCTCCACCTCCTGGGTTCAGACAACTCTCCTGCCTCAGCCTCCTGAGTAGCTGGGATTACAGGCATGCGCCACCATGCCCAGCTAATTTTTTTTATCTTTAGTAGAGATGGGGTTTCACCATGTTGACCAGGATGGTCTTGATCTCTTGACCTCGTGATCCACCCGCCTCGGCCTCCCAAAGTGCTGGGATTACAGGTGTGAGCCACCACACCCGGCCCATCTCCTGCCATTCTTAGAACATTGTGAAGGGAATAGGCTGTGTGGTGGTGCAAGCCTAGTTTACCAAATGAGAATGTTACACTGTGAGACATTAAGTGATGAGTGAAGGATCGCACTGCCATGACTTTTAAAACAGTCTCTTGTGCTCCAGTTCTTATTTCAGCTATCCAGTCATGGAGCCTGTGATGGGCATGAATTCTTCTGCATGCCATTGTAATTTGTTCTTATTTTACAGTTTGTTGACATCGGAATAGTAGTAAGTATTGAAATAAACCATAAACAAGTGGATGTTGCAAAAAAAGGACAAGAAGTCTGTGTAAAAATAGAACCTATCCCTGGTGAGTCACCCAAAATGTTTGGAAGACATTTTGAAGCTACAGACATTCTTGTCAGTAAGGTAAGTATTTCAGCAAATATGGCAGACTCTTCTTGGGTCACCTGTACCCCATAGCTCCTTGGGCTTCAGGTTGATTATAGAATCTGATGGGGCTGGATACCCCATTAGGGCTTGATCTCTAGCTGGGCCTTGTCTGATGAGGAAGTTGCCCCATCAGGAAAGCAGCACCAACAGAGAAGCAGCTAGGACTTTTAGGTCCATTTGTGCCTGACATGCCAACCAGATGTGATTTTGGAATTCTAGTCCCCTAGGCAGGTAAGCCCTGTTTTTATTCCTGCTTAAGCTTTATTACAGTGACAGCAAGCATCTGGGGCCACAGATTTTTTTTTGGTACATGTTTGTTCCATTGTGTTTACCCTGTTTGTGCCTCGGGAACTGCAGATCAGCTGGCAGTCCATTGATGCACTCAAAGACTGGTTCAGAGATGAAATGCAAAAGAGTGATTTGGCAGCTTATTGTGGAGCTGAAGAAAGTATTTGAAATAATCTAATTCTTCCACATGGAACAGGAACTGCAGTAAATGCAATACTATGTTGTAACATCCCAACAAAACAAGACAAAAAATGGAACAGATGTACCTGGACACTAATGGACTTAAATATGGAAGGAAGAAAAATAGGTGTATGAAATGTCGTCCATGAGAAACCAAGAAACTTACATTGGTTTGACAGTGGTCAGTTACATGTCGCCACAGTTCCAGTGTGCCTGTTCACTCATCCCTCTTTTCCCCAACCCTTCTCACTTGGCTGCTGTTTTAAAGTTTGCCAGTCCCCAAATTTGGATTTTTATTACAAATCTAAAGCTCTTTCAATTTTATACTGATTAAATCAGTACTGCAGTATTTGATTAACCAAGCTTCCACAGACTTTGTGATTCTTGGGACTTTTTTTATGTTAGATATACTTCTTTATTTATGCATATTCTTCCCAGCATTCTTCTGCCATATGCCTTTAGGGCTTTTTTTATTGCATTTTAGGTTTTGGGGTACATGTGCAGAGCATGCAAGATAGTTGCATAGGTACACACATGGCAGTGTGTTTTGCTGCCTTCCTCCCCTTCACCCACATTCGGCATTTCTCCCCAGGCTATCCCTCCCCAGCTCCGCCCCCTGCTGTCCCCCCCATTCCCCCCAATAGATCCCAGTGTGTAGTACTCCCTTCCCTGTGTCCATGTGTTCTCATTTTTCATCACCCGCCTATGAGCGAGAATATGCGGTATTTCATTTTCCATTCTTGTGTCAGTTTGCTAAGAATGATGTTCTCCAGATTCATCCATGTCCCTACAAAGGACATGAACTCATCATTTTTTATTGCTGCATAATATTC
>CM052654.1:58426154-58482854 GCA_028533165.1 Leontopithecus rosalia
CTTCATTTTTATTGGTTTTGAAGACCTTCTTTATTTCTGCCTTCATTTCATTGTTTATCCAGTCAACATTTAAAAGCCAGTTGTTCAGTTTCCATGAAGCTGTGTGGTTCTGAGTTAGTTTCTGAATTCTGAGTTCTAACTTGATTGCACTGTGGTCTGAGAGACTGTTTGTTATAATTTCCATTCTTTTGCATTTGCTGAAGAGTGACTTACTTCAAATTATGAGGTCAATTTTAGAGTAGGTGTGATGTGGTGCTGAGAAGAATGTATATTCTGTGGATTTGGGTTGGAGAGTTCTGTAAATGTCTATCAGGTTTGCTTGTTCCAGGTCTGAGTTCAAGTCCTGGATATCCTTGTAAATTTTCTGTCCGGTTGATCTGTCTAATATTGACAGTGGAGTGTTAATGTCTCCCACTATTGTTGTGTGGGAGTCTAAGTCTCTTTGTAAGTCATTAAGAACTTGCCTTATGTATCTGGGTGCTCCTGTATGGGGTTCACATATATTTAGGATCATTAGCTCTTCTTGTTGTATCGATCCTTTTACCATTATATAATGTCCCTCTTTGTCTCTTTTGATCTTTGTTGCTTTAAAGTCTAATTTATCAGAAACGAGAATTGCAACTCCTGCTTTTTTTATTGCTCTCCATTTGCTTGGTAAATCTTTCTCCATCCCTTTATTTTGAGCCTTTGTGTATCCTTGCATGTGAGATGGGTTTCCTGGATACAGCACACTGATGGGTTTTGGCTTTTTATTCAATTTGCCAGTCTGTGTCTTTTGATTGGTGCATTTAGCCCATTTACATTTAGGGTTAATATTGTTATGTGTGAATTTGATATTGCCATTTTGACGCTAGATGGCTGTTTTGCACATTAGTTGATGCAGATTCTTCATTTTGTTGATGCTCTTTACCATTTGGTATATTTTTGGAATGGCTGGTATTGGTTGTTCCTTTCTATGTGTGGTGCCTCTTTCAGGAGCTCTTGTAAAGCAGGCCTGGTGGTGATGAAATCTCTGAGTACTTGCTTGTTCACAAAGGATTTTATTTTTTCTTCACTTATGAAGCTCAGTTTGGCTGGATATGAAATTCTGGGTTGAAAGTTCTTTTCTTTAAGAATGTTGAATATTGGCCCCCGCTCTCTTCTGACTTGTAGGGTTTCTGCCAAGAGATCTGCTGTGAGTCTGATGGGCTTCCCTTTGTGGGTAACCTGACCTTTCTCTCTGGCTGCCCTTAGCATTTCTCCTTCATTTCAACCCTGGTGACTCTGACAATTATGTGCCTTGGATTTGCTCTTCTTGAGGAGTATCTTTTTGGTGTTCTCTGTATTTCCTCTGAATATTGGCATGGCTTGCTATGTTGGTGAAGTTTTTCTGGATAATGTCCTGAAGTGTATTTTCCATCTGGGATTCATTCTCTTCATCGCATTCACCTACACCTATCAAAAGTAGATTAGGTCTCTTCTCATAGTCCCACATTTCTTGGAGACTTTGTTTATTCCTTTTTTTGCTTTTTCTCTAATCTTGGTTTCTCATTTTATTTCATTGAGTTGGTCTTCTACCTCTGATATCCTTTCTTCTGCCTGGTCAATTCGGCTGTTGAAACCTGTGCATGCTTCACAAAGTTCTCATGTTGTGTTTTTCAGCTCCATCAAATAACTCATATTCCTCTCTAAGTTGTCCATTCTGGTTATCATTTTCTCAAGTCTTTTTTCAAGGTTCTTAGTTTCTTTGTATTGAGTTAGAACATGTTCTTTTAACTCACAGAAGTTTCTCATTGCCCACCTTCTAAATTCTGATTCTGTCATTTCATCATACTCATTCTCCATCCAGCTTTATCCCTTACTGGTGAGGAGTTGTGATCCCTTGTAGGAGGAGAGGTGTTCTGGTTTTGGGTGTTTTCCTCCTTTTTGCACTGGTTTCTTCCCATCTTTGTGGATTTATCCACCTGTCATCTGTGTAGTTGATGATTTTCAGATTGGGTCTCTGAGTGGACGTCCAGGTTGTTGATGATGAAGTTATTTCTGTTTCTTAGTTTTCCTTCTAACAGTCTGGCCCCTCTGCTGTAGGACTGCTGAGATACACTCCAGGCCCTTGCCTGGTGATCACCTGCAGCAGCTGCAGAAGAGTAAGGGTTGCTACCCGTTTCTTCTGCTGCTATCTTTGTCCCAGAATGATGCCTGCCAAATGTCAGTCTGATCAGTCTTTTGTGAGGTGACTCTTTGCATACACAGGGGTCAAGGAGCTGCTTGAGGAGACAGTCTGTTCTTTATAGGAGCTCAAGTGTTGAGCTGTGAGGTCCATTGTTCTTCCAGAGCTTCTAGGCAGGTACATTTATGTCTGCTGCAGCAGAATTCATAAACCACCTTTTTTTCCCCAGATGCTCTGTCCCGGGGAGTTAGAGCTTTATTTGTGAGTATCTGTTGTGCTGCTGCCCTTTTTTTTCCCCCAGGTCTGCCCTGCCCAGCAAGGAGGCAGCCTAATCCCTGTCTGCCTGCAGAGGTTTTGCTGATCTGCTTTGGGCTCCACCCTGCTGCCATTGAGCTTCCCTGTAGTCCTGTTTATATGGGTGTAGATAGAACTGCCTCAGCAATGGTGGCCCGCCTCTGTAATGGCAGACTCTTTCTGTTATGGTGCGTTGCCTTGGCAACGGCAAGCTGCCTCAGCAATGGTGGACTACATCTGTAGGGGTGGAGTGCCTCGGTAATGGCAGAGGCCCCTCCCCCACCGAGCTGCACTGTCCTGGGTTCAGCTGTGCTTGCCATGAAACTTTCAACCCTGAGCATTTCCAATTGCTGTTTTTTGTTTGTTTTTGTGGTGGTGGGACCCACTGAGCCTGATCACCTGGCTCCCTGCCTCAGAGCCTTTTTTTTTTTAAAGTTTAATGGTTGACTCTCTCCCAAGTGTTCCCGTTGCCTGCTGAAAGAGTGCTAGAATCTGTGTGATTTCCCATGCAGTGACCCACTGCACCAGCTGAAACAATGGTGCTGCCCGGGAATCTCCTGGCCTGGCTCCCTGTTTCTGACCAATTTAATCAGATGAATGGGTGAATCTGCATTCTCAGAGCACCAATTGCCAGCTTAAAAGGGCAACCAGACCAGTGTGTTTTGTACAGAGAGCTGCCCCACCGGCTAAAACAGCCATGCTGGCCAAAACAGCTGTGCTGGTGACCCACAGGGCTCCTCCGCCTAGAAATCTCCTGGTCTGTGGGCAATAAAAATCTGTCTGGAAATGTGGCATCCACTCACCCTCTGTGCTTTCACTGGGAGCTGCAATCCTGAACTGCTCCTAAAAGGGCCATCTTGGATCTTCTCCCACATAATAGCTTTAAGGTGGGTGGTGATGAAGCCTTGGGTCAAGGTTGCGGGGGGTGGTTCCAGAAGACTTGGATTGAAAGGGATATGTATGGGTTCTGGAGAGGTGTCATACTGCGTCTTGACATTAGCCTGGCATTGCCTGGAATTCATGGGCAATGGATTGGTGTTTCTGGTTGATTCTAGAAGGGTGAAGGCTATGGAACAGGACTGGGAATAAGACAGGCAAATGAACGGGGAGGGTCAGCAAAGCATCTTGTCTTAAGCAACTGAGAGGTCCTGGGACAGGGAGTGATATTGTGGAGTTGTTAAAAGTAGTTGCCATATAGAGCGATTAGTGATGGCCTGGATATGGTTTTGTAGGAATTGAGAGACTAATCGGAAAATCAAGGTCCAAATAAGAGGAGAAGGAAGATGGGTATTAGGAGAGTAAGGATTGGAAAAAGCCATGACATCCAGCTGGAAAATGGCCAAGTGGATTTGGCATAGTTATTTTCCTGCTTAGCAAATTTTCAGGCCCTGTCTTTGAGTCTTTTATATTATAATAAACTAGGCTGGACTGATTTAAGTAAAAGCAGCATTCCTTATTCAGAAATAGAGAGAATCCTCCTTTTTCTGCAGTGAGTAAGTTGAGGCCACAATGGTTATGAAGGATAACTGAGGCTAAAGAGTTGATTTGAGCTTGAAGGTCGGGCAAGGTATTATATATGTCTGTAATTCTAGCAGAGAAATTAGTAGACAGACTGTAAAACATTGTGACAGAGGTGGTGACTCCTGCTATGCCAGTTCCAAGGCCTACAATGGAGGCTGCAAGCCCTATTCCCACAAGTAATGGATTCAGCTGGATGACTCTTTTTTGTCCATTAGGAGAACAGGCAGGTTGTTCATTACCACTGGCAAATTGGATTCTAGGAATAAGGAATACTAAGGCACAGTTAGTAGGTAAACACATTCAGGTGGAGGAGCCACACAAAACAAAAGACTTGGGGCAAGGCAAAATTGAAAATGTAGGGTGAAAGAATTGGAGTGTCCCTTGTCACATCAGGTCATTTATCCACTAAAGGAAGGAGTCAAGGGTAGAAGTTCATGGGCAGAACCATGAGATATTAGCTAAAATGATCCAGAGAAAAACTGAACCGGCAAGGCAAGCAGGCATAGGGCATTTAAATGTAGACAAGAAGGGCAGTTAGAAATATGATTAGACAGAAAGTAACAGAAATAGAGACCTTGTGAGGTGTAGACCAAGCTTTAGCAGTAGAGTCCTGCTGCAAACAGCAAAGTTAAGAGAAGGATTCATGTTAATGCTGGAATGTAAACTAAACTCACGTGTGGTTTGTGTCTACACTTCAGGAATTTGAGTGAGCTTAAGAGAAGTAGGAGAGAGTACTTGTGACTTCCAAGAGGAGGTGGATGGCCTAGGCTGGTCATCTGATGGGCACAGTTTAATCCTAAAATGGTGAACCCAGTGGGGAGGGTCTTATAGACAGACAGCAGTTGGGGTACTGTAGACAATAAGGTAGGAACCCTGCCACCGAGACTGTAGAGCTGGAGAGGTTAGATCCTTGACCAGCACGGATCGTTTGGCTAAGATGTCCTCATAAGGTAGGATATCTGAAGTGGGTAAGAAGAGGTTAGCAGTTTGATGAATTTCCCGCCTAGTTTGTTGGAGAACTGGAACATAGTCTCCAGGAGGGCTAGTGTCTGGAAGACGTTATGCCCAAGCAAAAAGATGTGGCCATCTAGGAGTTTAAAGGGGCTGTATCCTTTGGGCTCCTGGGGCGTGGCATGAATTTGAAGAAGAGCAATAGGTAGAAGGGATGCCCAGTCCTTTTTTAGTTGAAGGGTGAGTTTGGTAAAATGTGTTTTTAGAAGGCCATTAGCTTTTTCTACTTTTCCTGATGACCGAGGGCAGTGGAGATTCCACTAAATGCTAAGGCTCAGAGACTGCTTGGATGATTTGACTAATAAAAGTGGGTCCATTTTCAGATTGTATGGAAGTAGACAGGCCAAATCAGGGAATTATATCATTTAGCAGACAAGAAATAACAGCAGTGGCCTTTTCTGTTCCAGTACAGAAGGCTTCAATCCACCCTGCAAAGGCATCCGCCCATACAAGAAGATATTTGAATTTTCTGACATGAGGCATATGAGTAAATTCACTTTGCCAATCCTGCATGGGGATAAATCCCTGTGCTTGGTGAGTGGGAAAAGGAGGGGGTCTTGAAAATCCCCAGGGGCTGGTAGAGTGGCACATGGAACACTGAGGTGCAATTGTTTAAGGATGGACCTCCATGAAGGGAAGGAGATAAGAATTTCTAAGAGATGGGCCAAAGGCTTCTATCCCACATGAAAGTAATTATGAAAGGAAGAAAGGATAAAGTAGGCTTGCGAGGCAGGAAGAAGAAATTTTCCCTGATCCAGAAACCAACTGCCTTGAGTGGGAAATGACTCATAAGTTAAAGATTCAGAAGGAAAATAAGTAGGAGTAATTGTCGAAAAAGAAAATATTGTCTCCTGGGGGGAATATTGGTGCATTTGCTGTCTTTTTAGTTGTCTCATCTGCATAAGCATTTCCTTGTGCAATGGAATCTAAAGTTTTTTGGTGTCCTTTACAGTGGATGACTACGGCCTTGGATAGGAGAAGGGCAGTTTTAAGGAGAGGTTTTATTAAAGAAGCATTGATAATGGAATATTTTTGTGTAGTAAGAAAGGTCCTTTCTGCCCAGATGACAGCATGGAGTTGGTGTAGATGTTGACTTTTAGCCCTTTTGCCAGGGTGAGAGCATGCTTGAGTGCAAATAGATTCAGATGTGGTTCTTGTGTAAGAACTCCAACTGTGCAACCCTGAATTTCATCAGTGTATAACGAAAAGAGCTGGATTGGATTGGTATAGCAAAGAATGGGTTAAGTTAAGAATTTTGCACAGGAAATAATAGGTGCAAATATGTGGGGCAACCAAGGGAGCAGGAAGAATAGACACAGAAGTTACACAGGGTATCTTGGAAAAGAAGGTTATTTATTTACTTTAGAAGAGAGTTAAGGGTGGCAGCTGGGAGTGGAACTAGGAAATGTCTTGGCATGCAGAATGGAGGAAGAGGGTGAAGTGTCAAGATAGGAGCAGGGCATTTAAGTTTCCTTAGGAATTCAGATGAGTTTCAGAGAAGTTGAGGAGAGTATAGGAGTTTGGCACTACAGGATGGATGGGGAGGTGGTGATCCACACCCTAGGGTTAAGGTAGGAAAACGTAAGGAGAGCTATTGAGGGTTCAGGGAGGAGGGTGGCAATGAGGTGTGGCTGCAGCCCAGGAATAGTTAAGGAGGAAGACAATTTTGTTAGGCTATCTTGGCCTAACAGGGGAACTGGATAAGTGGGAATAATTAGGAAAAAATGTGGAAAGGAATTCTGGCCTAATTGACACTAGACTTGGGGAGTTTGAGAGGCCTGGAGGCCTTGACATCAATTCCCACAACAGTTATGGAGGCCAAGGAGATAGGTTCGCATGGAGTGGGTGGCTGCCATATTGATTAAGAAGGGTAGACTTACCCTCCACTGTGAGAGTTACTCAAAGCTCAGTATCCATGATGGTCCAGGGGACCTCCAAGATGTTCAGGCAGTGTTAGTCTTTAGCCACCAAGCTAAGGAGTATCATCGTAAGTCAGACAGTCCAAATTCCAGTGGGGGCCCACAAGACGGGCCAGGGCTTAGAAGGAATCTAGGCTGCACGCATTCCTTGGCCCAGTGGCCAGGATTCCAACACTTGAAGCAAGGTCTGGAGGGTGGACGCCACAGTCTGGGCACTTTGATGTCTTTGTAGCTGGCAGTGTGGCTGGGGTTTGTCTTACAGCAGAGGCAAGCATTTGTAGTTCTGAGATGCACTGCCGCTGGACAGCTTTTTCTGTCTTAACACTTGAAGGCAAGGTTGATTAATTCCTGTTGTGGGGTTTGAGGACCAGATTTTTATTTCTGTGGCTTTTTTAATGTTAGGGGCTGATTGGGTGATAAATATTTTTCAGGGGTGAGAGTAGAAGTAAGGATGGCATTTAAGTTACTTCAGGTGAGATTATAGGACTGGGTTAAGTATTGGAGGATTAGACAAAATGGAGCCTAACCTTTGGCTGATTTGGGAAAGGTCTGATAAAGAGAAAGAAATGTGTACCCTAACTATGCCTCAGGCTCCAGACATCTCTGAAAGGGAGAATTATTGGGAAGGGGCAGAGGAGTTAACTGCAGGACTAAACTGTAAGCCTGCCTGTGTTTGAGGTGGGGAGGTGACAGGAGGGGCATAAGGAGGTGGGTTGTGGGCAGAGGAGAAGGAGGGAGGCTCTCGGAGGGGGTTAGGGCCTGGATTGGGGTCTGGTTCAGACAGGCAGGAAGGAGAAAGGTCTGGAGAGCTGATGGACAAGGAGGATTCTGACTCACTGGTGGAGGTAGGAGGCGTAGAAGGAAGGGAGAGAAGAAAAATTTGGCATGGATTGCATTGAGAGCAGAGATTAGGGAGGGATAGGATTGTAAAAAAATGCCTGGAAATAAGGAATTTTAGGTCATTTGTCCATTTGTTGACAAAAATTGTCTAGGTCTTGCAGAATAGAAAAACTGAAAGTGCCATTTTCTGGCCATTTAGAGCCATTGTCCAATTAGTATTGTGTCCAAGCAGTACTGCAGAAGAAAATCAGATGCTTAGGTGTAGGTCAGATGATAGCTGGAGAGGTTTGAGGTTTTTTAGAACCCAGGCTGAGGGAGATGAGAAAGGAATGGAGGGTGGGAGGTTGCCCGTAGTTTAAGAAGAGCAACAGAGACAAGGAAAGTGAATGCAAGACCAAGCAATTTTGTAGGCATCCCAGACTAAACCTTGGTCTGTACCTGGGATGAATTGGTCAAAGGGGGAGTCCCCTACATTGATCTGTCACATACGAGTGGGAGTGAACAACCAAAACAGACATCTCTACAATGATCAGTCACTGAGGGAAGACTGTCTTCCTGGTTCTGTGATCCACATGGGATATTTTCTGGTCATGAACTTCATGGAAAGTCCTGTCTTTCTTGTGTCTGCTAAAAGGAAGAGGAAAAATGAAACTGAAAGGAGAAGGAGGCTGACAGGTAGAGAGAAGGGCTAAATAAGAGAGTTGAGGCAAATTACTTACCTGATCTGAGGATGGTGAGTGGGTCTGTGGGCTGGTCTGATGAACCTAGGTCATAGGTAGGTATCTTCACAGAGGGAGCACAAAAAGAGCAGGGGCAGGCAGTTTGGTCTCTGATAGGAGTTCCTCCAACCTGGTTTTTAGCACCAAGTGTTAGGCACATTGCTTGTGTAAAGAGACCACCAGGCAGGCTTCACGTGGGCAATAAGGCCACTTTATTTCATGCATGGGTGCAAGCTGCTTGGGTGCAAGCAGGCCAAGTCTAAAAGAGGAGTTAGGCAAGGGGAATAGGAAAGGGGAGGTTATATAGGTTGGGGCAAATGCTTAGTTAAAGGTGGCAATCTATTTTAGGGAGGGGAAGGGTATCACAGGATGCATGGTCATGAAGGTAGTGGTCTTCTATTACAAACAGGCATGATCATAAAGGTAGGGGATATTGGTTTCAAGCAAAGGGAAGGGTGTGGTAAATTACATCGTTACAGGGGTGGGGGTCTTGAGAAACCTAATGTCTGGAAGTGGGGAGGTTTTCGGAAGTCTGAGCAGGAACAATGGTTGAAAGTTGCAGGGTGAGAGCAATCAGTTGAGGCAGGAACTAGCTGTTTCACTTCTCTTTGAGGCCGTCCAGTTACTCCAGACTTTCTGGCTCCTGAAGACCATCCCGAGGTGTACATGGGGGTCACCAAAGCTATATGGCCAGGCTTGGACTTGGAGGCCTGACATAGGGAGAGTCTATTCTGGCCTCTTCCAGCCTCTGGTGGCTGCAGCTTTCCTTGGCTAGGGCCACATCACTCCAGTCTCTGTCTCCATGGTCACATTGCCTTCTCTTCTGTCTGTGTTAATTCTCTCTCTCCCTCTCTTACCTAGGTGGGGCCCACCTAGGTAATCCAGATAATCTCCTCATGTTAATATCCTTAATTTACATATGCAAAGGCACTTTTTACAATTAATAAAGACATGAATAGGTTCCAGTGAAGAGAATCTGACATTTTGGGGTCATACTCAGCATATTAACCTGTAAAGTACCAACTCTTTCTGTGCACACACACAAGAGCCTCTCTCTCCTCATCCCCCTTTCTTTTCCTGTTTCTCATGATCACAGGTCATTTCACTTTCTAAGTGAATCCAGTGCCATTTATGTCCAGGTCAGAGGGACACACACAGGATGGCCTTGCTCAGGGTTTGCTTAGAAATCTGCTCTGTCCCACATTATCATGAATAGAAGGAAGGACACAGCCACAGACAGCCCTCAACCATCTGGGAAAAGCTGTCTCTACAGAGCATAGTCGTGGGCTGTGGTTCTCTGGGCCTCTGATTGTCTTCAGGGGCCTGTGCTTTCAGCCCTCATGGAGGGTTTGGATGGCCCCTGACCCAGATAGGATCCACCTTGGCTTACTATTTTCCCCTTCTACTCACTAGGGAAGTATATTTGGTGTAGGCTGAGCGAAGTGACAAATTGTCCAAAGTGTAGAAATGACTATCATTTACTTTGCATATTTTTTTAGTTACATTCACGAGGCATTTTGTAATATTTTGCAGTGCATAACAATCAGTTTTCTAGAATGCCTTGACTCAATAGATGGGAGTAATCCCTAATTTAGGAATATAATATCCAACTGTCTTTAAAATTGGGACACAAAAATCAAGTATTGGCCACCTGCCCTTCCCCTGGCCTCAGCTACTGCTGACAGCTGTTAGGAAGACCCACTTCCCTCCCACTTCTTGGATCTGCCTCCTAACAGATTCCCATGATGGAGTAGGCCAGAGGGACCAAGACGCTCCCTATGAACACAGGAGAGCTGGGTGCTCCTGGGATCTCTAACTGTCCCATCTGGGCTCAGAGCAGCTGTTACCTTGGCATCTACTTAGAGCATAAAGCAGAACAAGCCCCAACTTCATAAGAATAGAATGTCCAGTGATCTTGCTGCAGGCATCTTGCTGACTCTGAGGTGACCTCTGTTCCAGCCTCTGGCGAGGAGCTCTGTGAACAGGGCAATATCTTGGCCCTGCTCAGTCCAGCCTCAATATCTGTGGAACCTGAGGCACCCCCATTAGTTCCACCATCTCCTGGCAGCTGCAGACAAAGTGAGCATCCTAGAGAGGGGCCCTGGTTCAGGCCATCAGACATGCAAATTAACTCCATGAAAACCCATATTTATTTAACCCTGGGGGCATGGGCCCTGTTTCTAGAGCAGCTGATAGGAACTACCTGTCTAACCACATACCCCTTGCTCTTAGGTCCAGAAGGAGAGGATCCCAGGACACTCCAAGATGCACTTCCTGGCCCTGTTCCTCTGCCTCCTGGTGATGGGCTTTCAGGGTGAGTGCATTTCCCACTGCAGACCATGCAGGGGCTTTAGCCCTTGACACAGGGATAATGAGCTCAAATTGGAAATTACAGTGTGACATGGAGGGTGATATGACTTAATTCTTATTAGGAAACCAAGGCAGAGAGCCCAAGGCTAACCATGAGGCAGAGGAACCCACAGCCTTGAACCTGTCTTCTGCCTCTCAGGACCTCTGTCCCTGCTCCCATCCCATATTCACCTCTCCTGAGAGGCTCTCCAGGGTACTGGTCAGGCTGTGAAGTATGGACCTGCCCTTTGGCCACTGAGGGAGGGGTTGCACCATGCCATGTCCCTTCTCATAGCTGCCCTGGTCCTGAGGACACCTCCCCAGCCATTTCCATGTGGAATGTACACAGAAAATGGTGGCAAGGCCTGGGGTTGCTAATTTCTGTCATGTTTAAGCACGGCATGAGCCTTTTAATGGGGTGAGTTTCTTATAATCCTTTGGGAAAGTAATGCATTGTGCTGCTTGGATGGGGTGTCTTTGCAGGCTGCAGTGGGCAGATTGTCCTGACTCAGTCTCCAGAGACCTTGGAAGCAACTCGAGGTGACTTTGTCTCCATCACCTGTAGAAGCAGCACAGATGTAGGCACCTCCGTAGCCTGGTACCAACAGAGACCCCAAGAGGCTCCCAGGCTGCTCTTCTTTGGAGCTTCTGCCCGGGCTGCTGGAACCCCTTCCAGATTCCGAGGAAGTGGCTCTGGCTTTTACTTCTCTTTCTCTATCCATGGGGTGGAAGCTGAAGACATTGGGGTGTTTTACTGCCAGCAGCATTTCAGCCAGCCTCTCACAGTGACAGGTCCTCAAACTAAATTACCCTTTCTGGGTGGATGATGCTTCTTTCGTGCACCTGCTTCCCACAAGGGGTGCAATCTGAGAGTGTGAAGGGTCCACATTGTAGATGTCTATGTTTTCATAGTTTGTGATCTCTGATCTGTTAAGTCCGGGTCAGGGCAGAGTTATTTCCTCAAATTTAAATAAGATGTATGGAGGAGGAGGCAAAGAGGAGTGAAACCAAGCTTTTTTCTAGACAAGTGCTTTACCTGGACTGATTTGTTCATTTTTTTTCACTTTCTTGCAGCGTATCAGAACACTCCAAAATGTAAATTATTAAAACAGTAATTATTTATTCTGATTCTATGGGCTAACTGGGAGGTTTTTCTGCTGCTTGTTCTGAGCTCCCCCATGCAGCTGCAGTCAGCTGGGTCAGTGGAGTGGGCAGTTCCTGTTGGCCTTACCCACCTGCCTGTCAGTCAGCATTGACTGTGACTGGGAGCCTGGCTTCCTTTCTTAGTGACATAGGAGGGCAGTGGGAGCACTCCAGCTCCGCTTCAGGTATTTAAAGGTGAACCGTCTGCAGAAATTTTTATATTAATAATAAAACTGTTTCATTTTGTAGAGATCTTTTGCCTCCTTGGTCAGTTGTATTCCTTGGTATTTTATTCTTTTTGTGGCAATTGCAAGTGGAGAGTTCACTCCTGATTTGGCTCTTGGCTTGACTATTGTTGGTGTTTAGGAATGTCAGTGATTTCTGTACATTGAGTTCGTGTCCTGAGACTTTGCTGAAGTTGCTTATCAGCTTAAGGCTCTTTTAGATTGAGACTGTGGAGTTTTCTAGATATAGGATTATGACATTTGCAAACGGAAGTAGTTTTATTTCCTTGCTTCCTATGTGGAGGATCTTTATTTGTTTCTCTTGCCTGATTGCCCTGGCCGGGACTTCCACTACTATGCTGAATAGGAGTGGTGAGAGAGCATCCTTGTCTTGTGTCAGTTTTTAAGGGTAATGCTTCCAGCTTTTGCCCCTTCAGTATGATGTTTGCTGTGGATTTGTCATAGATGGATCTTATTATTTTGAGGATCCTTTAATACCTAGTTAACCGAGAGTTTTTAACATGAAGGGTATTTAATTTATAGAAAGCCTTTACTGCATCTATTGAGATAATCATGTGACTTTTGTCTTTAGTTCTGTTTATGTGATAAATCACATTAATTAATGTAACTGCATATGTTGAACCAACCCTGCATCCCAGGAATAAAACTTGCTTGATTGTGGTGGATAAGCTTTTTGATGCGCTGCTGGATTTGGTTTGCCAGAATTTTGTTGAAGATTTTTGCATCAGTGTTCATCAAAGATATTGGCCTGGCCTGTACTTTTCTTTTTCTGTTCTGTCTCTGCCAGGTTTTGGTGTCAGGATGATTTTGGCCTCATAGAATGAGTTGGGTAGGAGTCACTCCTCAATTTTTGGAATAGTTTTAGTAGGAATGATACAAGTTCTTCTTGGAATGTCTGGTACAATTTTGCTGTGAATCCATCTTGTCCTGGGCTTTTTTTTGTTGGTAGGCTATTATTACAGATTCAATTTTGGAGCTCATTATTGGTCTACTCAGGAATTCAACTTCTTCCTGGTTCAGTCTTGGGAGGATGTACATGCCCAGGAATTCATCCGTTTCTTCTAGATTTTCTAGTTTGTGTGTGTAGAGATGTTCATAATATTCTCTGGGGGTTATTTGTATTTCCATGGGGTGAGTATTAATATCCCTTTTGTCATTTCTAATTGTGCTTATTGGAAACTTCTCTTACTTTTTCTTTATTAGTCTAGCTGGCTATTTTATTAAATTTTTTCAAAAAACTATCTCCTGGATTCCTTGACCTTTTGAAGGTTTTTATGTCTCGATCTACATATGTTCAACTCTGGTTTTGATCATTTCTTGTCTTCTGCTAGCTTTGGAGTTGGTTTGCTCTTCCTTCTCTAGTTATTTTAGTTGCGATGTCAGGTTTTTAAATTGAGATCTTTCTAAGTTTTTCATGTGGGCATTGTTTTTCTCTCTTAACACTGCCTTAACTCTGTTCCAGAGATTCTGGTATGTTGTATCTTTGTTCTCATTAATTTGAAAGAATTTCTTGATTTCTTCCTTAGTTTCAGCATTTACCCCAAATTCATTCAGGGACAGGTTATTTAATTTCCATGTAATGGTATAGTTTTGAGCAGAGAACTGAGAGGCTCAGATCTGTGTGCGCCCTCTGTGCACCCGCAGGCAAACAGGGGTGGCTGCTCAAGGTTGGGGAGGGTCCACCGTTCTCCATGCCCAGTCGCACTCTGGCGGCAGTGTTGGCATCAGGATGGGGAGCTGGAATGGGCTGGGACAGAGGGTTCTGTGCCTATCAAGACTCTGACAGCTATGGTGGTATGGTGTGTAGATGGGAGCAGAGTGCATTTTTGTCTGAAGCAGTGGCGGCACAGGGTGCATGCATACTCGTGTGCTGGAGGAACAGGGAGGGCAAAATCTATTCGTGTGAACATGCACTGGGAAAATGATGTGGGGCTGTAGGCCACAGGAAGCTGCGGTATGGGGAGGGAGAAGGCAGGCTGGTGCAGGGGCCACGTCTCTGGAGCTCTTCTCAGTCAGTCATGGTCTGCCAGTGCAGGAGCTTTGATGCGGGCCCCCAGGGCACCCAGGATGCAAAGCCAGCAGGCGCAGCCAGGCTGGGCCACAGGAGGGGAGAGGCCAGCAGATCAAGGGGTGCTCAGGTCGGACTGGCCTCATCTGATGGGCAAGACCGCCCTGCAGAAATCAGGTCCAACATTTCCCCTAGGGGTAATGTCTCCAATGGAAGCAAGTAGAACCTAGAGGGATGGGAGTCCCTGGCCTTGCTCTGCTACAGACACTGCGGCACCAAACCCCGGGTTCCACACCAGCTGGTGTGCTGCCCCTACCACTTCTCTAAGCATCTCCCCCCCGCCCGACAAGTGTCTATGGTGGTAGAGGGTCTCCTCCCACTGGGATTCCAGAGACCTGTAAGGAGAGGGGGTTGCTTCTTGCCTGTTCAATTCATCTGTTCCCTGGGAGTCATTGGGGACCAAGAAGGAATCCTAGTGTGTGGTAGCCCCGTGCAGCGTTCCTGTCTTCCTCTCGTTTCATCCCAGCTTCTGTGTCTTCCCTCCATCCACTCTCTGTGCCTTCCCTCTGAAGATCTGTTAGGAATGTGTCTGTCCTCCTGGCCTCTTGGTGACAGCTTATTCACCCTGCTGCATCTAGTCAGCTATCTCTCCTGAATCTCTCTATATGTTTTATAACTTGACTTTCTTCTCTGTAATTTCTTCTATAAGTATTGATCAAACAATATTTTAAAGCATATTTGTTTAAATCTTATGAAAATGGAATTGTTTGAATGACATCTCGTTGACTAATACTTTCCTTTGTGCTTTGTGCCATGTGAGTCTTTTTTAAGAAATCTTTTTCATTATCTATGGTCATCAGCAATGCTTCTATGTTATTTTCTACATGTTTTTGTTTGCCTTTTATACTTCAGTTTATGATTTATTTAGAATTGATATTTGCATCAGTGTAGAGATAAAATGCAGAGGCTAAAATTCATTTGATATAATATATATATGAAATTGATTCAATGCCATTCACTTATTATATATAGCTTTCTACTAAATTGCTGCTATGATTTGAATGTCTGTGTCCCCTCCTAAGTTTGTAATGAAACTTAATTCCCAATGCAACAGTATTAATAGAAGGAGCTTTTGGGAGGTGATTAGATCATGAAGACTCTACTCTATGGAAAGCTAGTAAAGCCTAACGAAGGTGACTTCACACACAGTTGCCCCTTTTGCCCTTCCACCTCCACCATATGAAGACACAGCCGTAGATGCCATCTAGGAAGCAGGAGCAGTCCTCACCAGACACCTAGATTGCTGATGCCTTGACCTTAGACTTTCCAGCCTTCAAACTTCTGTGCAAATAAATTTCTCCTGTTTATAACTTACTCAGCCTAAGGTATGTATGTATTTATTTATTTGTTTGTTTGTTTGTTTATTTATTTATTTTTGCAGCACAAGTGCATACAGACAATGACTATAGGATTTTATTATCAATTGGGTGACTACATATGTGTGGATCTCATTTAGATTCTCTAATTAATTGACTGGCTTGTTTTACCCTATACCAATAAAAAATTATTTCTGTAATTTACTATAGGCTTTGGTATTGAAATATACAGTTTACCCAGGTTCATTTACCATCAATAGATGACTTTCTACTTCTGTATGACCTGTGTATTTAGAAGTTGGTGTTCTAGGTACTATATACAAAACAAATCACTCCCAAATGTAATGGCATTTGAGAACTGCTATCATTTGCCTATCATCTCTATGGTTCTAGATGTTGCCTGGGCTCACCCAGGTTCCTACCAGGGTTTCTTTATGGATGTAGTCAGATGACAAGT
This sequence comes from Leontopithecus rosalia, assembly GCA_028533165.1. Taxonomy (NCBI): domain Eukaryota; kingdom Metazoa; phylum Chordata; class Mammalia; order Primates; family Cebidae; genus Leontopithecus; species Leontopithecus rosalia. The sequence goes on from CM052654.1 coordinate 58,442,183, forward strand.
GGAGTAGAAGTCATCTCAAAGGTGGTGGATGCCGGAAGCTGGCTGGAAGTTGGCCGGATCTCAGCTTGGACGGTTTGCCTATCCATGTGACTGCTTTGCTTCCTCTACACTTCCGCAAGAGTATGAGGCTGAAGTTATACAGCCCCAGTGACCTCTTATAGCCTCAGAAGACAAATAGTTTTAACTCTACCACAGACACATTCCCATCAAGATTCAACGGGAGAAAGCACAAGACAGTAGGTTCAATGGGAGGAGAGTCCAGATCCCAGTTATATTGATTCTTGTCAATGTAACTGACAAGAATCCATTCACTGGCCAAGACAACCTGCATCCTTTCCACATGTTAAATGCCCGAATGCTTACCCCAACTTGCCAAGTGTTAGTCCATTGTAGTGTCAAGGTCAAGTCCAAATCTCATCATTAAAATAATGTCCTGGGGCAGTGATGTCAACAAGATAACTGTGTAGGAGATACCAGCGCTTCTTACCCCACACAAAGCAAGAATTTGAAAGCTATCTAAGTAGGCAAATAACCCTGTAAGGACTAAGAGTCCAATTAAGAACATGCAGCAGCACAAGGAAGTGAAAAGCTGGGAAACACACAGAGAGGATTCTGGGAGATGGCATATCTGAGAGTCCTGAGGATAATGGCAAAAACTTTTCAGAAGCAATGAAACACCTTAGTCTGTAGACTGAAAAATCAGTAGTACTTATTCAGGCTAATCACAATGATACTCATATTATATTATTCTATTCATAATTACAGTAAAAATGCAGAACCAAAGACAAAGAGAAAATCTCAAATGCATCCAGGAAAAAAGTGGTTCCCTGTATACAGAGGGAAAATAATAAAGCCTTCCTCTAACTTTTCCACAGGACAAATGGAGGCTAGAATGAGAAAGGAGACCCCTTCCTCTTAAGCTTCTAAGGCCACTTTCCCTTTAGCCTTCTACATTGCATTTCAAAAGGAGAAGTTAAAAGTCAGTTAGAGGAGGTCAGTGGAAGGACCAGTTGATACCCCCCACCAGGTTAAGTATTAAACCCCTAACCACAATCCTACCTATAGATCATGGACGCGGGTATGTAGGAATTTTCCCCAGAAGGCATTGTTCTTGCTCAACTGCTCAGTCCCCCACCTAGTCAATTCCCACATGCTCCCGACCCTCTCACAGGTGCACCTCTCAGACTGTAAGTCTTTAAAAGGGCCAAGGTTTTCTTTGTCAGGGACCTCAGTTGTCGAGGCATCTGCCTACCGTAACTCCTGGCCAGATAAAACTACCACTTCCTTCCCTGTTTGGTGTTTGGGGAGGTTTATTTGCGGCTGCTTCTGCTTCAGGAAAACAGTAGAATTATGAATTTAAATGCTAAAAAAATAAAGAGCACTCAACCAAGGATTCAATATCCAGTGATAGCATGCTTACAAAATAAAGGCAAAGTGAAAACTTTTCTTGTTTAAGTTTAAGAGAAATCATTTGCAGACATGCTTTACAAAAAATTTAAGAGGAAATTCTTCAGAATCACAGGAAATAACAGCAGACAGTAACTTAGATCACAGGAAGAAATGAAGGCCTCAAAAATAGTAAAGAAACAAGAAAGAAGCCAGAATCAACTAAACAAAGTGTCCATTTCAGTTTACATGAAGCTCTAGTCCAGGGAAAACCAAACCACTGTGATAGTTGTCAAAATGCCAGTTACCTTGATTGGGATAAAGGAGCCACTGCTGAAGGGAAGGTTTATGAGAGAAGAATCTGGAGAAGTTGAAATAGTCTACCATTTCATCTGGATGCAGAATATACATAAAACTGTATTCAGTTGCATGTTTAACATTTCTACACTTTATGTGTTTAACATCAATTAAAAACTCTTAAAAGAGCAAATCTGGACTCTATCAAACAAATATGAACAAAGAGATAAGAATCATCAAAATATTTATGGAAACTCAACCGTATAAAGGAGACTTGAAAAATGCACCTGCGAAGTACTAAGAAACAAGAAATATGTTAGAGAAGATAGAAGGAAATACTTAAATTTCTTTCAACTAGGCACCATTAATTTTATGCCTGTTGGTTTCCCTCCAGACAGAGAAGATATTTAAGTTATTTTGCTCATAGGCCAGTTCCCCAAGGCTATTTCCATATAAATGCACCCACCAGGATATTTGCATAATGTCCCCTAGGGAGGACTTTCCCTTGTGAGTCTGGGATAAAAGCTCAACTCTAACCCTGGTTCGACTCATCAGGACTCCTTAATTCCTTCACCTTCTCACAATGAGTTTCCTTACTCAGCTCCTGGGGCTGCTAATGTTCTGGGTCCCTGGTAAGGAAAGAAGGAGATAAGAGAGGAGAATGAGGTGGGAGGGTGAGCTCTGGGGGCCCCACTGCCTCCCATGTGTGTTCTGTCCACGTGTTAGATGTGCTCATCTTGTGCTCTAGGATGGGGCATGTGATGTTTAGATCTGTGAGAGTGAGGAAAAGTCCAGAAGAACCAAAGACCTGAGCTCAAGGGGATAATCTGATTTAGAAAGAGAAAGAGGATGTAAGAGAATTCTGTGCACCCTTCTGTGCCTTGCATCCTTTGGGTGCTTTTTTTATACACAAATATGTTTGGTGTATGAATCAAAATTACAAAAACATTGTATAGACTGAAATAAACAACAAATGAACAACTATGAAAATGACACATAAAGTTTGTTGTGTGTAACCTTGTACATCTCTCTCATTATTTCAAGATCCTGTGGGGATATTGTGATGATCAAGCCTCCACTCTCTTGACAAAATTGTGACAGATAGTGAAAGAGGTCTAACTAATCAACTCCATCTTACTTCTAGCCTCCAAGCTTTCCTTGTTCATTCTTGGTTGTAGGCTGAACTAACTTTGGGAGAAACTCAGTTTATAGTTTAAACAAAGACAATAACAGTCCTTTGCCAAAGCAGACCTCCTTCTTGTCTGGGGACTAGATTGCCTTTATAGGACTAACGTTAGCCACAAGATTAGAAATTATGGTTTAGGAGTCATGCGGCTGGTGGCTACAAGATTCTGACCCTTCCTAAACTGCTCCTAAGATCAGTGCTTGAGATATTTTGCAGAGCCTGCACTTCAGCTGGAACCACCCAGATCAGTAAACTGGCTGATCTGATATTGTGGGGCCCCCATCCCAGGAACTGATTCAGCACAAGAAGACAGTTTCAAAATCCCCTTGATTTCATCTCTTCAGCATTCCTGGGTCACTGGGTCCCTCACCCACCAAGTTATCCTTAAAAACTCTGCTTCCCAAATGCTTGGGAGAGACTGATTTGAGTAATAATAAAATTCCAGTCTCCTGCACAGCTGGCTCTGTGTAAATTACTCTTTCTTCATTGCAATTCTGCTGTCTTGATGAATCGGCTCTGTCTAGGCAGAGGGCCAAATGAACCCCTTGGGCAGTTATATAGTCAGAGGCTCCTGGTTAGTAATGGCATTGCCTACTTGAGTCAGATCCTGCAGGGGCCAGGGAAGCCTCCACAACTCTTATTCTATTTGGGTTCCAACTGGTTTTCTGGGGCTCCGACAAGTTCAGTGGCAGCAAGAGGGGCAGGGACAGACTTTATGCTTAAAATCAACAGAATGGAGGCAGAAGATGCTGGCATTTGTTACTACATGCAGCTACACATATCCTTCCCATGGTGGTACAGCCCGCCCCAAACACAAACCTTTCTGCTGGGGTGACCCAGCTGCCCACATGCGCTGCTTCTCTGTGGAGTAGCTCAGCAGGGTCTCTGAGTCTGTGTAAGAGAAAGATGCTGGGGAACCAGGAAATAATTTCTTGCTGAAGACTCTGGACAATGTGTGTGTCAGCAACACTGCAGATACCAGCAGTTTATGTCCCTGTCACCTGTAACAGCCTTGGCTCTCATAAGTAATAAGAGACAAGGAGGGAGCAAGTGCCCTGCGAGTAAAGAAGCAGAATGGAAGGGAGAGGAGAATGAAAACACCTCCTAACTCTGCCTGCCTTGCATACATTAGTTAATTAAACATAATCAGCAAAACAGCCAGACCACTGACACATGTTGAATATATCTTGGGGTTTAACAGCTTTTGGCATATTTTAAGATGTTTCATTATATTTATATTTATGTATATTTATTTATTTTTGAGACAGAGTCTCACTCTGTCACCCAGGCTGGAGCACAGTGACACAATCTCGGTTCACTGCAACCTTCACCTCCCAGGTTCAAGCGATTCTTCTGCCTCAGCCTCCTGAGTAGGTGGGACTACAGGCACACAACACCATGCTGGGCTGAGTTTTGTGTTTTTAGTAGAGATGGGGTTTCACCACATTGGCCAGGCTGGGCTCAAACTCTTGACCTCAGGTGATCTGCCCACCTTGGCCTTTCAAAGTGCTGGGATTATAGGCATAAGCAGCCATGCGCAGCCTCATTATAATTAAAATAAACATTTTTCCACTTTTCTAACTTCTTCTACTTCCCACTTCATAAGATACTGGATACAGCATTGTACACTAGTTATTCTCAGAGGGGTTGGCTGGGGGAAATCAGTAAACAATTTTGGCTTTTGAGTGTCAAACTGGTATTGTAACTTCATAGCAGATACAAGATCCTAATGCTAAACCTGTGATTAGACTCAATTACTTCGTGCTGATAGGAAGAAACAGTTCTTGAAATTTCAACTTCTGGTTTTGAAAATAAAGAGCACATACTAAAAGATGTGCACATGGAATTTTTCCATACATGACTGGGAAAGTACAGAATGGTGTAGTTTTTCATTTCCCAAAGTTAAGAATTTAAGATTGGGTAGACTGCTGGACTGTGAGCATGAGGGAAATTCAGGAGAAGTCAACTTCAATTAAACTCTCTTGGCCTATGGTGGATAGAGATGTGAATGGTGGTGGGATTGGCAGTTCACTATGTGGACCCAAAAGGAGGCCTGATGTGTTTCTTGTGAAGAACCACAGAGTTCTTCACAAACTGCTAGCAGGTTTCCTGGGTGGAGCCAACACCTCTACGAGTCTCATGAAAAAGTAGTGCCTTGAGAAGGGCTTTAGGTCTGTAATCACCAAAGGTCTGTAAGCACCAGTAAAGTCCCCGTGCAAGGAAACCTCAGGTCATGTCACTCAGTCCTAGTCAACCCAACAGAGCTGAGGAGAATGAGCTTCTGAAACGCATTCTGCCCCTAGAGGAGGTCTAGCAGAGACCTCTGGTTGGGTCTGGAGATGTCACAGGCACTGACATTCTGAGCAGAAGACCCAGCAGGGATACACCAGCAGGGTGGCAGTGGGGATGGAGACTGAAGTTCATGATTCAGGCAGGTATTTGGGATGCTCTGTGCAGCCTTGGGGATTGGGGGAACACGGTGAGTCTGCGGGAGTTTTATGTCTTTCTAGCCCAGCAACCCAACTAGTCTGATGACTCAGACCTCAGCAAATATTCTGTGGAGAACACGGGCCATGTCGAGATGCTGCCCTGTGCAACTCCTGAGGCTCAGCTGCATTCTTTTTCCCAGGAGAGCTCCTCTGCCTGTGCCACCTCAGGGCTTGTGTCCACATGCAAACCTGGCAGATACAGCAGGAGGACGAAAAGTCAGGCTAGTGTCAGCTCAATGACAAAGGGTATTTATCTTCTTGGAATTTAAATCATCTATTCCCCGGTCACTACTTTCTGAAGTAAATATTATGTAACTTTAACCTTTTCATTCTTTTAAAATTTTTGTACATTTTGCAGTGGTTGTTTTGGCCTTTCCATTCTTACATCACTCATTGTACCTGGGATGAAGATTCCTTTCATTTATTTACTGAAATAAAGTTTTAGAGATGACTATGTTAGTACTATGTAGTCATCATAAGAAAAGTGTTTTCAAATGATAAATGAATGCATTATTTTTATGATTGGTGGTTTGTACATGAACATGAATCTGATTTCTACATTCTGTTAGTAATGGTATAGAAAATATTTGCTTTCAATATAGTCTGTTTAAAGGTGTTCTTTAAGAATATTTTAATATCCTTTAATACTGAGTATGCCAGTCCTGTGCCATGGCTTGGTAGGAGTAAAGTAAAATGATGTTTGAATCAACAGGATAAAATCATCCTTTTATTGATTTTGATTAAGAAAGTTACATTAGAGATGATTTTCGATTCCAAGATAATGGATTCCATGACAAGTGAGATTACATTTATATTCTTAACCAGACAGACCAAATTTAAAAGGAAAAAGTGGTTTATAGCAAGTGGTTTGTAGCACATGAGTTAAATGACAATTCTTCAAGGTATATTTTTACACATATTAACAAAGAGGGCACACAAATCCAATAAAAATTCTGACCATTTCACTATCACAGTCACCAGTTGGGAGCCTGGAGACATTGTGCATCTTCCTGTGAGCAGGACATCCACTGGGACCCTGCAGAGTGTGATGACCCCAAAAACAAACCTCATAAGGAAGCTCACCTTCTCAGTGCAGCGTGAGCAGCTGGTTTTAGGGGATGTAACCCCAGCAGTCAGGCTCAGTAGGAGATGGCTGGAGAGCCTTTGATGAAGAGGCCATGAATCCTCACTTGTAGGCATGGGCTTCTCTTCCATGTGAACAGGGCCAGGGCCCTCCAGGATGCCTCCCAGAGCCTATTCCTTCCTCCCCAACTTAGGCGCTTGAGCTCCACAGACTCTCCAGCAAGTGGCTGCCACATCATTTTTGGAGCAGCCACTGAAGTTTCCTGCTGTCCTCATGGCTGCAGGGATGCTAAGTTATGGTACTGGGAGAGGACCCTAGTGTCCTCACCTGCTGCCACAGAAGACTTTCAGGACATTTCTTCCTGCCTTTGCCAAGTGACCTCACTCTCACCAACCATCAGGAGGATGTAAAACAGCAGGTACCACATGATTTTTGGCTTTTGAGCATGTGAAAGCTCATGGGAGGCTCACGTATGTACAGCCTATAACAATATCATTGCTATTTTGACTTTCCTTATCTCCCATTTTTCTGAGCAGTTACCCACTCTGCTCATCCCCTTTCAGACTTTTCTGTTGTGAAACTGCTAATGCAGGTTTTTCTTCCAGATGTGTGCTCATCACATTCCCGGCTTTAAGGATCAAATGTTTTGAGTGTAATTTGCTTTTCTTTTACTGGTATTTCAGAGTGGCAGCTCAGGTGACTGATTAAAAACTTCTCTGCTAAAATGCATGAATACTGCTGTAATTTGGGGGCTATAAATTTATTTCTATTTGAAAATAGAAACTATAAAAGTATTTTGAACTAAGAGATAATGCATATGTAAATTTGTGAGATTCCCTTTTTTGAGTCTTAGAAATTTAGATATACCATGGTTTCCTTCGGTTCAAAATACTTTGATAGTTTCTATTTTTGTTTCTTCTTTGTCTCAAGTTTTATTTAGTAGTGTGTTACTTAGTGTTTAAATATTCTGATATTTTTCTAACTTTCTTTTCCTGATTTCTAATACAATTCCTTTGGTTTCTGAGCATTTGTTTTGTATGGTTTAAATTCATTTAATTTTCTTAAAATATCTTGGGTCCCAAAATATAATCTTAGAAAATGTTTGAAAAGACCCTGGAGTCGGGTACATGGTGGAGGGTTCTCTAAGTGCCAATGATGTCCGCATGCTTGATGGTGTTGTCTGTGTCTGCACTGGCCCATGTGGCCAGGCTGTTTGCAGTGCAGGTTAAACCTGCTGCAGAGACCTTTTCTGCCTTGGGTCCTGCTACTAAAGTCTGGCCAATTTCCATTGCCCTCCCCTGGCTCCTGGCAGGTGAGCCAGATCAGTATTCTAAGGTGTGGTCTGTGTAGCCTCCAGAACCCAAAATGGCTTATTAAGGACTCTGTTCTTTTCAAGACAAAGCTACTCATTAAACACACTACAATGGAAAGCATTCTTTTCTCCTGAACTCTGAGTCTCTCTGTCTCAGTGCTGAGACTGCACCACATCCAGGCTGGGAGAGACTCAGGTCTCACTTCTGAGTTGGCAAGAACCTGGAAGCCCTAACAGGACCTGATTCCACATGACTAGGGAAACTGTGTGGGAAGTTTCCCTTAACACCACTCAGAAAAACGTAATGCAAAACTGTTTTTTGTTGATTCTGTGTCATTATCCTAGAAAATTCTTCCATTAAGAGAGCCTTCTAGTCCATCTGGTATATGTGGGATGATTATGATGGAATTTATTGAACAACTGGTCACCAGGAATTCTATATTCACTACCTGAGGCATAAAATTTGTTCCCCCTTTCCTGTTACTCAAGCTGGGCTCTTGGCTCTAAATGTAGGAGATTCATATCATTCTTCCTGCGAGGCCCTTGGAGAGAGTGCTCTTATGGGGCTCACTTGCCAGGAGCCAGGGGAGGGCAGATTCCAACACTTGCATCACACATTCTTGAACAGTTATCCTGGAAGCAGGAGATACCAGACAACTCTTGAACTGGCTCAAGGCTGTTTTTCATTTGTAGGTTCTCTGTCCAGCTGTGCTTTCGGGGATGGGGATGTTTCCTTCTCTAGATTGAGTAGGAGCTCAGCAGGGTGGCATTCACCTCCCAGAGGTGCATCATAGAGGCACATATCCACATAGTCAGGGTCCTTGTGCTTTCTTAGAGTCATGCCCTACACAGTGTGTCCCTGCCCAAGGTCCCATCTTTCCCTGTCAGATTCCTATTTCCTTGACTACAGTTAGACTTGACTTGATCACCACTTGTTCACAAGAAAGACACCCTCCCCCAGCTGGCTTTTTCCACCCCACTGCACCCATCAGGGGATTTGCATATTGACCCCTAGGGAACGCTTTCCCTTGTGAGTCTGAGATAAAAGCTCAGCTCTAACTTTGCCTTGACTGATCAGGACTCCTCAGTTCTTCTCACAATGAGGCTCCCTGCTCAGCTCCTGGGGTTGCTCATGCTCTGGTTCCCTGGTAAGCACAGAAGGAGATGAAGGAGGAGAATGGGGTGAGAAAATGAGCTCTGGGGTCCCCACCTCCTCCCATGTCAATTCTCACCATGTGTTACTGGCCTATAATCTATGCTTCAAGAAATGGAATTAGATATTTTTTTCTTGAAAATTAAAAACCACCTAAAAGAAACAATGACCAATGCTCTCATTAAGATTTTGAAAAACATAAAACCCTCTTGTGCCTTATAAATATTGTGTTCATTCTGGAATGTTTATTGTTTATGGTATAAATGAAAATTTTTTTTAAAAAAAGACTAAGGAGACGAATGACATAAGATATTATAAAATTTACTAATAGTGTTTATATATAACCTTGTACATTTCTCTCATAATTTCAGGATCCAGTGGGGATATCGTGATGACCCAGACTCCACTCTTCCTGTCTGTCACCCCTGGAAGGCCGGCCTCCATCTCCTGCAGGTCTAGTCAGAGCCTCCTGCATAGTAATGGAAACACCTATTTGCATTGGTACCTGCAGAAGCCAGGACAGTCTCCACAGCTCCTGATCCGTGGGGCTTCCAATCGGGCCTCCGGAGTTCCCGACAGGTTCAGTGGCAGTGGGTCAGGTACTGATTTCACACTGAAAATCAGCAGGGTAGAGGCTGAGGATGTTGGAGTTTATTACTGCATGCAAGCTCTACAAGCTCCTCCCACAGTGCTACATCCTCGAACAAATACCTCCCAGCCTGGTTGGTCCAGCTGCCCACAAGTTCTGCTTGTCTGGAAAGGAGCTGAGCAGTATCTCTGAGTCTGCAGAAGAAAAGGCTGTTGGAAGCAGCCTTCACAGGGTAGGGTTTGCTGCTGAGGATGCTGGTTCATGAGAGCCACAGCAGCACCTCAGATCCTGCCTCAGATCCCACAGGCCCTGTCAGCTGCCACAGTATGGTGAAGGCATTGGCAGGAGAAGTCACGGGTCACACATGGAACAAAACAGCTATGAAGAAGAGAGAGTGAATGAAAACTCACATCCTCACTCTCTCTGTCTTGCCCACATTTGTCAAGTGCATGCAGCTGTCAAAATAACCAGACCCTGGATGCAGCTGAGTGACAACACAAGTGGAACACATATGGGAAATGACCAACTTGGGGTTTTTTACATACATGATGACACTTAGTCATACTGGGACATTCATAGTTGCCTGTCTTCCAAATTCTGCTCTCTGACTCCCACTGAACCTTCCTCTCCAGTGTCTTACAGGAGAAAGCATTCTACACCAGCTGTCTGCAGGGAGGTATGACTAAGAACACTTAGTAAAAATGTTTGAGGTTGGATTAATCTGATAGACTTGGTAAACTCATGGCAGGTGTGAGATCAAACGATTAATTACTCTCAATAATTATTTACCAAGGGAAAGAGAGTTTTTACAATGCTAACAGTGGCCTTTGGAAAAAACTGCATAAAAACAAATATGGAAAATATAAAGTTTATTTCAAGTACAGAATCAACCATTGAGAATTATGTGAGATTTTTGATTCTCTTCCAAATTCCAAAAGTTTTGAAAGTATATACTCTGGTTTCTCTTCAGAGCGTATAAATCTTTTGCCTTTTACTAGCTAAGTACTATTTTAGAGTAGAAATTTATTAGTATGTTTTCATAAGAAAAGTTTTCAAAGAATACAGAAATGCATTCTTTTCACATGATTACATCATAACCTGAAAATCAATCTGAATTCTGTATTTTAGTTTTAAATGCATGGAGCATCTATGCTTTTCATAGATTTTATTAAATATAGTGTTCTAAATGAAACTGAACCTAATAGTGAGTCATGTGAGCTACATGTCATAACACAGTGTAATGGACAAAAAATAATGACTGAATCACAGAAGAAGATTTGCTTCAGGTTAAGGGTATAAGGTATACTTGAGATGATTGTTTACTCCAAGATAACAGATTCCATAGTACGTACAATAAAAATGCAAAAGTTTCATTTCTGCTAGGTTTGAAAATTGTATGGCAATACTATTATAGATAGCAATCACACTGGAACCATCAAATGAAAAAAAAAGTGACACAGTATGTTTTTAAAATTACTGACAAATGCATCACTGAGCTTAAAAGCCATTATACAAAATGCAGTTAAAGAACACAAAGTGTGGCGGGGCGCCGTGGCTCATGCCTGTAATCCCAGCACTTTGGGAGGATGAGGCAGGCAGATCCCCTAAGATCAGGATTTCAAGACCAATCTGGTCAACATGGTGAAACCCTGTCTCTACTAAAAATACAAAAATTAGCCAGGCATGGTGACATGCACCTGTAATCCCAGTCATGCTGTCTGGAGGCTAAGGCAGGCCAATCACTTGAACTCGGAAGGTGGAGGTTGCAGCGAGCCAAGATTTAGCCACCTCACTTCAACCTGGGCAACAGAGCAAGACTTTGTCTGAAAAAAATAATAATAATAAATAATAAGATACAAAGTATAAGTAGTCTGACCTGGAGTTAAGCAATATTATTGTCACCTTCAGCCCTAATGTGAATGACATCATCTAAGGAGCTTGAATTTCTACTTTGCTGTGAGGCATAGTTAGTCCCAACCAATTCAAGGTGGTTAGATATATTTAACAACAACAGCAAAAAAGAACTTATATAATGCTGAAGTAACAAAGGGCTATATTCTCCAAACAAAATGGTAAAAGGTAAACAATCCCCTAAACCTGAGAGAAAATACGAGGAGAACCAGACTTGGCTGGTACAAAGAAGCCTCTATTTGTAGTTGACTAGATGGCACAAGTTCTGTGTCTGTGCCATGACAGTGCAGAGGCAGGCGGGTGACCTTGGTGGTATCAGCGGCTCTGCTCCACGAGGTCACTCAGGTGGGCTGAGGCCATAAGCACCCTCAGTGCACAGCTCTCCTCCTTCCTCACAGTTGCTGCCCCCACATCCATCCTCACCAGCATGAGTGGAACAGAGTGAAGGGAAAGTTGTTTTCTTCTACAGATCAAAAAAGCTTGAACTTTCAAATAGAGATAAATGTTCTTTTTGCCTCAAGCACACATTTGAGAAACCTTCCATTGAGCTGATCTGATGATAAACCCACATATTTTGTTTGTTTTAACCTGAAAATGTATTTATAGGATTCTTGGAAATAAATTTTTTGACTATAAAATTATATTTATAGCAGCTTATTTCAAGTTGTTATTTACTGTTTGATAATTACTCCTAAAATGGTGATTTTTTTTTAAAAAAGCCATCTGTTGCACTAACTGTTCTTCACTGAAAATATTTGTCTTTTTAGCCTCCCCAGACTTCTTTTAAGCTCTTAAACTGACCGTTCTTTATAGATTCGATACATTAAGTCAATTTATTATTTATGATGAATTTATTTATGTATTTATTTTTTCTATCAGAAGTAGAAATCCCACAAATGGCTATGTCAAAGATCTGCCTTTACATGGCAAACAAACCCCCTAATACATAAGAGTGCTAAGTTCTCAGAAATACTGGGAAAGGAGAGGGCTAGTGTGGCATTATCATCTTGGAGCTACTAAGGCAAGAATGGTGTGTAACAACGGGAACATCTGGGAGGAGCCACCAGTGTGTGGAGTTGTGGGGAAGCTGCTCTGTGCTCTGAGACTGAAAGCTCAGCCTTGCCTCTCACCACTGCTTTGACTATGTCGCCATCTGCTGTGAAGTGAATGGTGTCTTCTAAATTCGTACTGAAGCCCTAATTGCTGAAAAGTGTAAGACATGAAATAGGGGATTATATGCATCTTCCCAACACCAACATGATGTTTGCAGATTTCCCCTCCTTCTTGGGGTTTTGCTGAGAAGATGCTGACTGCTTCAGCCAGGTTCCTATCAGAGGATGCATTTGGAAGGTTAATAAAAGAAAACTTTAGGTAGTTAGTGCTGGATTCCAGGGAGGGTACAAGGATGGTGGATCTGGATTCCCAGCATGGGGGATTCCAGAGTAGGTCCCAGAAAAGTCTATGGGTGTGAGAAGAAAGGAAATAGATCTCAGACCTGTGGCCCCAGCCTTAGGAACCTGAGAGTGGGGACCATTTATCATAAAACAAGGGGCAAAGGAGAATCTGGGTGATCTTTGAGGTTTGGGGAGATGAAGGCTGTGTTCCAGGTAGAAGATGATGGAGGATGCCCAACAGTGGGGCAATGGGGTGGAGGTGGGTGAGGGGTCATATATGGGATACACTTAGGGTCTGGGATCTTTGGCTCCACTTCTGTTTGTTGCGAGGTGCCCAGTGCAATGTGCTCTTCATGCAGAACACATGAGTAGTCTTCATTTTTTCATTATTTTTTTTCACATTGAAGATTTCTCTCTGCCTCTTAGTGCTCAGGAAGGAGACTTCTTGTTTTCTCTTAGGATTCTTTTACTAAGCAAGATTTTGCCTCTCCTGTACATTTTCGTTTCCTGATTTTTCCTCTTTTTTGACAGAAGATGGTCCAGGCACTTCACTACTGAGTCACAAACTCTTACCCAAAGCCCTCAGTTTAGTGTTGCTCTTTTCCTTTATGCTATTTTTGTTTGTGTCCTTGCAATAATCTTAGCAGTAAAATAATCACTTTTTATTCACAGCTATTAAAGATATTATCTTAGTTAATTACAGTGGTTGCTTCAGAATGATAAATGGACTTTCAAAACTATGTTAAGAGATCCAAATTCATGTGATTCAGAAGTTGCCTGAAGCTCCATCTAGCATGGGTGCCAGTGTCTCTCCCAGAATGCTCCATGCAGCTGGACCCAGAGTCCCTCTGTGCTGTCATGTCACCCACTGCCTTCTGTGAATGAGATATTCTACTAAAAATCCTGGTGGATGCTATTTGAGCCAGCACCCACACAACTCCCATGAAAGCTGAGGGCTACAGGCCCCTGAAGACATACACAAGTCTCTAGGCTCACAAGTCATGACTGTCCACTGTAGATGCAGCTTCTCCCCAGATGGCTGAGGGCTGTCATTGTCCGTGTCCTTTCTTGTGCATGACAACAGGAGGCAGAGCAGGTCTGTAAGCAGCCCTGCAAACCAGGTTCTCCACAAGCTCTCCTGTGTGGGTCCTTCTTACGTGGACATAGATATGCAAACCAAAAATGAAACTATAAGCTCCCTAGCCAACTAAATGAACTTCTCCTCTGAGCCAAGAACATACTAAAATCAACCTGAAATACAAGTACAGGTGGAGTAAGTTGAAGAAAGCACCACACTCTAATAAGATTGAAACAGGAATCCTTTATTTGCCGGTGACTGAGAGATGGCTAATGCTCAAATTCTCTCTGCCCAAAGAAGGGGCTTTTTCTTTCTTTTATACCTTGCTTAAAGGAGGGGAGGGGGAGCCTAGCTAAAGCAGAGTTTAGAGGAGCAGAACAAGCAAAAAGTTAAAAGGATAAACTACTACAGGAAGATAACAGTTGTAAATGTGGGCACATTCCATGGAATAGCTGATACCATTGGCAAACGCATCCCAGGTGTGGCTGGTACAGATTAACTCGGTATCTTATCAGTAAGGACATTCCTGGGTCTGTTTGGAGTCAGCCTAACCCAGTTATGTGCTCAGGGGAAGGGAAAAGAAAATGGGAGCAAGTGAAGAAGCTAAAATTGAGTCTGCCCATCTCAAAAAGCTAGGAAAGTGGTTAGACTAACAAAGGGTAGGTTATCACATTCTCCACTTGTGTTTTTGGGGAATCAAATCGTTGATTTCTCAGCTATAACAAGGGGTTTTTTTTGAGTTCTGAGATACAGAAGCTTGACAGAAGCTATGTGCTGTTTTATAAAATTAAGGAACCAATTTAGTAGATAAGGACCAAAGATTAACCCTAACAGAAGGAGAAGCAGGGGTCCCACTAACCCAGTTATTAGCATAGTTAGCCATGGATTCCAGTTAAACAAGTCTTGGTACCACGGGGTGTTATTTTCCCTCTCCTGTTGGTGTTTATCTAAATTTTCCCGAACTCTTTGAAGAGTATCCTTTATTACTCCAGACTGATTAGCATAGAAACAACATCTCTCTCCCAAAGCAGCACATAAACCTCCTTGGGAGAGGAACAGTAGATCTAACCTTAGGCGGTTTTGGAGAGCCACTTCAGCTAGGGATTCTACCTGAGTATGTAACATATTTATAGCTGATTGGAGATTTCTTAAGTCAGAGTCTACTTGTTGAGATAGGGACACTAGTCCAGTTTCTCCTCGGACAAGAGTGGCAATGCTGATTGCTGCTGCCCAGTCACACTAAGGCCAGCTAGAAGGGGCACCAGGAGTGGGACTCCCCAGTGGAACCTGGAGTGCAGTTCAAGGGGAGCAATGAGATGCTGTCCAGCCCACTGTACACATAGACCTGGGGAAGCACATGGACCAACAAGCACAGAAGAGGTCCATGTTCAGTTCCATCGATGCAGTGGGTGAGGCCTGAGGTGCAGGCTAACCTGGTATTGTTTGCTGCCTGGTAGGAGACTGAGGCACTTAGAGAAGTAAGCAGAGACTGATTACAGGTAGCCTGAAAGGGAGAAGCAGATAGTTTATACCCACTGCTGACTGGGTAGATGGCGTTTCCTGCAAGGTTGCCTAGTATAAGAGAATGTGGAAGCGAACGCATCCCAGGTGCAGCTGGTACAGCTTAACTCAGCATCTTATCAATACAGACATTCCTGGGTCTGTTTGGAGCCAGCCTAACCCAGCTACATGCTCAGGGGAAGGGAAAAGAAAACAGGAGGGCAATTGAAGAAGCTAAAATGGAGTCTGTCCAGCTCAAAAGGCTAAGAAAGCAGTTAGGCTAACAAAGGGTAGGTTATCACACAGACCATGATGGGGATGGATGACCAGATATGCCTTAAGTTACTCTCCTCCCTTTGAAATTCAGGCACAACTGACCAGCTTTTAGTATTAAAACAGAGACTGTGAGACAGGTGAAACAAACTCTTTGTAGCAATAAGATACTAACATGACAGATAGCAGGCCGTAGGAGAAATCAAAGTATTTTCCCCAAGATATTTTTATGTAATATATTTTAAAATGCTTCTGCAAAGCTGTTTCTTGTGGAAAAGATCTACATTCTATAGAGAATCCTACCTCTTTTCAAGTCTCTGTCCTGACACAGAGAGATTTAACTAAAAGTCTGGCACCTTTTAAGCTGTTAAGAACATCTATTTTCTCTGGAGCCTGCTACCTAAAGGCTTCATCTTCATGATAAAAGCTTGGCTCCACAACTCTTTCTTAACCCAGAAACTCCCTTCTCTTGATTACAGGTCATTAGATAAACACTTTCAACCACCTATGAAATCTTTGAATACACCTATGACCTGGAAGTTCTTAACACCCACCCTCCTTTGGTCTGTCCTGCCTTTTCATATCAAACCAATGTACAGCTTACACATATTGATTGATATCTTATGTCTTTGTAAAATGCATAAAACCAAGCTGTAGCCCTACAGTCTTGGGCAGATGCTCTCAAGACCTCCTGAGGCTATTTCACTGATTTGTCTTTAACTTTGATCAAATAAATTTCTAAATTGATTGAGACTTGTCTCTGGTACTCATTGTTTTACAGGTATCACTGGATACACTTAGGGAAGTAAGGAGATTTATGACCTTGAGAAAAGGAGGAATCTGGGATGTGGAGGGAGAGAGAGAGAGAGAGAGAGAGACTGTGAGGTATGTATAGTACTAACACTGAGACCTGGTTCTATAATGGTGTAGTACCGAGTATCATCCCCAAATAATGATGTTTCATTCCAAGAAGGCTATGCATGTATCTTATTTGGGAAAAGGGCTTTTACAGGTATAAATTAAAAAGCTTCAAATAGAGAGATGATCTTAATCAAGTGGGCCCTAAATGTGATCACAAGTGTCCTGAGAAAAAAAGATGTAGAGAGACACTTAACATAAACTGAAGAGGAGAAGGCAGTGTGAACACAGAGTCAGAGATTGCAGTGATGTGACCACAGTCAAGGAGTGTAGGAAAAGTTGGCCGGGGCAGACCTGTGGACCTGTGTTACTTATAGCTAAATGATGATAAGCTTGCTTTGCTTTTTATACACTGAGATTTGTGCCACGGATCAAATATTGAATTGAGAAAACTCCAAACTATCATGCAGTAAAATAAAAGCAGAGATCAAGCGGTAACAGGAGGCCTATAGTAAAGGCCATCTGAGAGCGCTTTATAACCGTGGAATGCTGTGGTGTGGTTACAAGGCAGCAAAGACTGCTTTGGTCCCCTGATCTCTTCCCAACATAGGGTCTGCATGAAGGTCTCATAAAGAGGGCTTGTGCCAGAACTCTGGGAAAGAATGAAACTTCTGCTCACAAGACTCAGGAGGTCTTTGCAGATGGGAGCTTGCAAGGTCAGAAAGCCTTGCAGGGCAGAGGTAACTGTAACGCCACAGATTCTGCCTGTGTTCTCAGAATATGGAGTCATTCTGATTACTTTGTGGCCACAATGCTCAGGAGATAAAAGCCCCATGATGCATTGTGTATGGTCAAACCTTATGGTGCCTTATCGACAGTGCCTCTTGGCTGATGCACCTGGATAGACAATGGGTGGTTAAAAACTCAGTGTCCTTAGTTAGCATTTCTTAGAAGAACCACATTTTCTATTGAATGCTGCAGACACATGCTCTCCCCGACCCAGCATCTTCTTTCTCAACCCCCCTCCCCACAGCCTGCAAGATTAACAAGATAATGCACCCAATAAAGGCATGTGGAGCCCAGAGCTCAGTGCCAATGCGGATCACCCCTTGTGAGACTGTGTTAGAACCCTGGACCCATGCAGTGAACTTCTACTCTTGTCTCTGACTTATTTCTTTTCTCACTACCTCATCACCACTGGGACACGGCACAGGGCACCCACATACAGGGTTGGGCTGGTTCCCAACAATGGAAAGCTGAAGCCACTGGAAGCTGGAAGAACTAAATCAGACTCCTCCCTAGAGCTTCGGAAGGAGCCAGACTTGATGATTCCAAGATCTCAGCCCAGTGAAACTGATTCTGGACTTCTGGTCTCCAGAACTATGAGAGATGCTATTCCTGTTCTGTTAAGCTATCACAGTTTTTAAGAACTTGTTACAGCCGGGCGCGGTGGCTCAAGCCTGTAATCCCAGCACTTTGGGAGGCCGAGGCGGGTGGATCACGAGGTCATGAGATTGAGACCAACCTGGTCAAAATGGTGAAACCCCGTCTCTACTAAAGATACAAAAAATTAGCTGGGCATGGTGGTGTGTGCCTGTAATCCCAGCTACTTGGGCGGCTGAGGCAGGAGAATTGCCTGAACCCAGGAGGCAGAGGTTGCGGTGAGCCGAGATCGCGCCATTGCACTCCAGCCTGGGCAACAAGAGCGAAACTCCGTCTCAAAAAAAAAAAAAAAAGAACTTGTTACAGTACCCCAGGACACTAACACAAATGGGGCTTAGGGAAAATCATACTAAAGATGCTTTGTTGATTTGTAATCTCCTTCCTTAAATTTCTAATACTAGAAATAAATAGATTGGTGGAAAATTTTGTGAAGAAATGTACATAAATACTACAGTATACAGAGAGGCATCTGCTAATTATAAGATAAATATGAATAATTTTAGTTGAAATGATATGTGACTAATAATATCTCATGCAACATCCTGAGTTATTCAAGGCAGCATAAAAGGTACATTAGATTCTCTTCTCAAGTATGTGCATGTGTTCATCTATAGATGTATGTGCAACTCATGGTGCATTAGCTGGTACAACCCTCAGGACACCCCTTTATATCCTCAGTGCCCCATTTCACACATAAGGAAACTGTTCATGAGAGCACATGGCTGATTTGCATAAAAGTCACTTGATCAGCAGTTTTTGAAGCTGAACTTGGAATCTAGGACTGTCTGACCTTAACTATGTTCCTTCCACAGAGCCACATTCATTCCATAGAGGAACCCACAACCTATAAAACCAGAGATGAGACAAAGCTAGAGATGCAGATGGATTTCTTAACACAATGTCAGTGCTAACTCTGCTCCTCATCACACTGACATTCAGCTTAAACTCAAACCCTTCTACAGTTTTGTCTACAAAGGTCAACTTGTTCAAAACCTTTACAAACACCAAGAAACTTTTTTTATATACAGTAGCAAGGTCACATCTTGCATGTCCCTGACCACATTTTGTCTTCTTGGCCATCCCCATCTCTCTGACTCAGTCCTTGCGTCTCAGATTGTGTCTTGTACAGCTAATTTCCCTTCGAATGCTAAAACAGCAAACCCATAGCCCCCTCCTCTTCTCATGTGGTGTGAGAGATGACCTTCAAGCTCTCAGATACCAAGATTGTACAAGACCTAACTCAGAGATTGACTCAACAGGCTTTCTACATAAGAAGAATTCTGGGTCTACCTTTCCTCATAGAAAAATGTTCTCTGACGCTTGTCAAAATCGACAGCAAAAGATGACAACATAGAACTGTTTGGGAGAATAGAGGACAATGATATACTCAGGGAAGTAACAGACACCACCTCCCCTTGCATTGGTTTCCTGTTGCTGCTGTAACAAATTACCACAACCTTACTGGCTCCACGTAACACAAGTGTGTTATATTACCTTTCTGAAGGTCAGAAGTCTCAATGAAGTAAAATCAAGAAGTAATAAGGCTGTATTCATTCTGGAGGCTTCAGGAGAGAGAATCCAATCTCCAGCTTTCCATCTTTCAGATGTTCCCATATTCCTGGCTCCATGGCCCCTTCCTACTTCATTCCAGCATCCCTCTCCATTGTCCCAGATCCATTCTGGCAGTGACGCTACTCCCTCTCTATTATAAGAACCTTTGTGATTATGCTGGTCTCATCCAGATAATTCAGAAATCTTTCCTGACCTCCAGATTCTTATCCATGTCTGCCAAGTTATTTTGACATATTCATAAGTAATAATCATAGATTCCAGATATTAGAACAATGATGTCTTTAGGGAAGTGCGTTATTCATTCCACAAATGATTCTCATTATCCCCACAATGGTCTTGCCCTAAGGTAGAATAAAAATGTGATAAGGCAGATTTATGAGGCAATAGACCTAGAAAAAAACCTGAGACTCCAGGACTCTCTGATGTGTGGATCTCAGATTCTGGGGGGATTCTGATTCTCTGCTCTGAGTGGACTCCATGGTGTGCAGCCATTTGTGGAAGGCTTCTTTGATTTTGTGACCTAGAAAAAATGAATATCTGCTAAAAACAAATCTAAGGAAGACTAGCAAAGGGAATTTAAATATTTCTTACATTTTCTGAATTTTCTTATGCATTAAAACATGAGAGGTGGCAGTAATTCAAGCAAAGATGTCTTCCAAGAATGAGGATTTTCCCAGTGTTTTAGGTTGGGTCCCCCTCAGTGAGAAGGATGACAAAGATTTCCATGCAGGCAGTATATTTACAAAGTGCAGGAAATAAGCAAGTGAGCAAGGGAGGGGAGGAGGGACAGTGAAACATTCCTCAGCAAGGAGCCCCCTCTGAGGATAACAAGAGCCCAAGCCCACACAGAGACACAGGAAAAATGCCTCTGTTTTTCTACTTGAGAGGTGAGGAAGCTGGGGTATATCTACACCTCCCATGCAATTACTGATTGATAGCAGTCCAAGAGGATGTTAACTTTAGGCAATAAGGTCTGCCACATTTGCAGGCATGCTGCCTACCCCAGATTCAGTGAGAGCAGTAAGGACGAACAAGGCCACAGAGAGTCAGCTGAAGTACATTGAATGGAAACACCAAGGTGTAGTAACAATGACTGCTAAAATTACACAGAAAGAAAAAAGTGCATTTGAATCCAGAGACGTATCCCTCTGAATCTGGACATCTGGATCCTGGCAGGCTGTTTGGTAGCCATTTCCCTAAAATTCAGTTCCTTGGAGAAGCAGCAGGAGGTTTGTGCACAGGTGGCACTATCTTGATCTGGCTACTCCTAGTTGTGCATGAGAAATACTCCCTGAAGTCCCTGGGCTTCAGTCCACTGATAACTGACGCAGTTGGCTGCACTGCCCCTGCTGCTGAAGCAGGCCAACAAGCCCTGGTCAAGGGCAGCTGTGTGAGGTATTGAGGTTCAAATCAGTGCTTAAGGTTTATCTGGATTCAAAATATTTTTTTCTTCTACGTGGGCAGCAGCATGACCAGAGATGGAGACTCTCTCTAAATGGATGTGAGACAGGGAGGCTGGCATCTGGGTCAGGATGATGTTCTCACTCACTGCTGAAGAGTAAGAAAGGAAAGGATTATTGATGGTGCATGGCAAGAACATGAACTGAGCAGCAGCTGCCCTCGCTAAGGAGAGAGGGTTCACTGACCAGACCTTTCCCCGTGGCCTCCCCTTCACCTGCTCTCCAGAAAGCCAGGCTATAGGGCTGATGCACCTGAGACCCCAGAAACAGAATGGTGGGGAGTGGAGCTCAGAGCATTACCCAGAAAATGTGGTCTTTCTGATCCTGCTTTGAAACAATTGATTATTTGAGCCTAGATTGATTGAGGGCTTCAAGTGGTTCCTAATCCAGCCTCCTAAAGTTAGTGAGCAGAACAGAGATTTTTAATTGAAATAATCAGACTTGGCATTACTAGTCAGCCCTCCATGCTGGGGACCATAAGAAAACATACCCAAATGCAGGAGAAAGGATAGAATATAAGGATCCTTATGCAAGGAATCAGATGCAACCCGTTTAGCCCTGGGTTTAAAGAGACCCATAGCTCTGGATAACGGCAGAATTATGTGTGGCTTAAGTATCATCTTTGTGCATCTTCAGCTAATCGCTTTTTCTTATAATGCTAAGAACAGTGGCCAAAGTTTATTAGCAAATTCTATTGAATTTATTAAACATACTTCGGATGAAGTCTTATTTTCATTTAATAAACAAATATTTTAACACTGACAGACATTGTTAGTATAGCACTAAATACTTTTGCACTCATCAAATTCATTTCAGAGAGACAGTGTTATATAGCACTAAACACTTTTAGAGGCATCAAATTCCTTAGAGAGAAACCGAAATTTATGACAGCCCCACGTTCTACAACTTTATTATGAATTTTCTGCCAAAATGGTGCTTCCCTATACACTCCTAATACAAGTATAAAATACATTATTTAATCCAGTCTTAAGTTCCCTTAAAATTTTGAAAGTTCACCCCAAAATGTGTTCTGTAACCGTGTGGCCCCAAAGAGCAATGTATTTTCTCAAGGTAAATCTGAGCTGCCTGGTCTGACCCCGGGGACACTGCCCCCGTGCTGAGTTACTGAGATGAGCCAGCCCTGCAGCTGTGCCCAGCCTGCCCCATCCCCTGCTGATTTGCATGTCCCAGAGCACAGATCACTGCCCTGAAGACTGTTTTATAGGCTGGTCACACCCCGTGCCGTAGTCAGTCTCACTCAGGACTCAGTATAGACATGAGGGTCCCCGCTCAACTCCTAGGGCTCCTGCTGCTCTGGCTCCCAGGTAAGGAGGGAGAACACTAGGAATTTACTCAGCCCAGTGTGCTCAGTACTTCTGGAACTACAGGGAAGTCCCCTGATAACATGATTAATAGTATTAATATTTGTTTTTATCTTTCCAATCTCAGGTAGCAGATGTGACATCCAGATGACCCAGTCTCCATCCTTTCTGTCTGCATCTGTAGGAGACAGAGTCACTATCACTTGCCGGGCGAGTCAGGACATTAGAAGTTATTTAGCCTGGTATCAGCAGAAACCAGGGCAAACTCCTAGGCTCCTGATCTATGCTGCATCTAGTTTGCAAACTGGGATTCCCTCTCGGTTCAGTGGCAGTGGATCTGGGACAGAGTACACTCTCACCATCAGCAGCCTGCAGCCCGATGATGTTGCAATTTATTACTGTCAACAGTATTATAGTACTCCTCCCACAGTGTTACAAGTCATAACATAAACCCCCAAGGAAGCAGATGTTGGAGGCAAGGCTGCCCCAGATGCTCCCCCTGGTGCCTTTATCTGCTGAGGGCATTTCTCATACTCAGTTAGGTTTTGAAAGTCATTGAGAGATTATTATAGAAGGGGTCATGGAGGCTCCTCTAAACCCTAAGCCTCTTCCATCCTCATCCCCAGCAGAAAAGATGTGACAGTGCTTGTCTTGTCTTAATTCAATGAAAAAGAGAGATAAGTTCATGTGAGTTATTCCAAGGAGAAATTGTTGAAGTTGAATAAATTGGAGTCAATAAAAAAGACAGTTTTTTTGAAGCCTGCAGTATGTTATTCATGAAGCAGGTACTAGAGACAGGGGAGTCTCAGGTGCTCCTCCAGAAGCCAGAGTGCAGCTGCCTCTGTTGGTATGTGCTGAGCACCTATGTGATGATCTCAGACCTGTCTGCGAAGCCCAGGGCCGGGGATGCTGATGCTCTCAGCTGCCTGCAGCACATCTGTAGGTGATTATTCCATCCACACCTAACTCCACGTTTTACTTCAGGTGTCAATGTACATGAATCCACCACTCTGACTTCCAAATCTCATGGAAGGACCTCTCATTGAGAAACTCTAAAGAAACCAGAGAAAGAAAAGTGGTTTTAGGAAATGTGCTTCCAGAAGTGATAGTAATGATGGGGAATTGACAGCTGACAGGCAAGTAAGGTGACTCTTTCCATAAGTCTCAAAAGTTTGCCAGTTAAAAATTGTCCAGAATACATTTAAATGTGCTTTCAAGTGTTACAAGCAAGTTTGGGGTCACAGCAAGAAAACTTTATTATGTCACAGATAAAATTGGAGAATCAGGAAATTGTATGAAATATACAGTGAGGTTGAGCGTGATGGTTTGAGCCTGTAATTCTGTGATAGTTAATACGGAGTGTCAGCTTGATAAGATTGAAGGATGTAAGTATTGTTCCTGGCTGTGTCTGTGAGGGTGTTGCTAAAGGAGAGTAATATTTGAGTCAGTGGACTGGGGAAGGCAGACCCACCCTTAATCTGGGTGGACACAATCCAATCAACTGCCAGCATGGCTAGACTACAAGCAGGCAGAAAAATGTGAAAAAAGAACAAGGAGAGCCAGTCGAGTCCGCAAATGGAAGAACTTGGAGTCCGACATTTGAGGGCAGGAGGTGTCCAGAATTGGAGAAAGAGGTAGGCTGGGAAGCTAGGCCAGTCTCTCCTTTTCACTATCTGCCTGCTTTATATTTGCTGGCAGTGGATTAGATTATGCCTAACAGATTAGAGGTGGATCTGCCTTCCCCAGCCCACTGACTCAAATGTTTATCTCTTTTGGCAACACCCTTACAGACACTCCCATGATCAATACTTTGTATCCTTCAATTCTATCAAGTTGACACTCAATATCAACCATCACACTTCCATTTATATGTATATATACATCAAGGGACTATATATATACTCTCTTGATGACCCATTTTTTTTTATCTTAGTTCATTTATTTGCCCTGGGTTCCCTATACTCCCCTCTTTCCACTCCCCTGTGAAGGACATATAACCGTCTGGACCTTACTATGTATTTTGGTAACCAATCTCTTGTGATTTTTTTCCTCTGCATTTTAAAGAATTATTTTATTACCTCTTTCTCTTATTAATTTGTGTTTTTTTATTTTCTGCAAACCTTTAGAGTACAAATAGGAAGCTTCCCTCCTTCCCTCCAAACAAGTAAGTTCCTCAAAATTCAGGCCCCTGGATAAGCAGCAGAAGGGTGTGCGCAGAGGCTTTGCCACAGTGATCTGATCACTCCTAGTCAGGCATCAGTCATAGTCCCCAGAACCCCAGACTGCAGCCCACTGATGCTGATTTTCTTCAATCCACTTCCTCTGCTACTGAACCAGGCTGAGATGCCTTGGCCCCTGTCAAAGATGTGAGATATAATGGGTGCAAATCTGGGCTCAGTTTTGTCCAAATCCAAGTGATTTCTCCATATACGTGGACATTTGCTGGATAAGAGATGGAGACACTCTGTCCTGGATGTGAGACAGGAGGCTGGCATCTGGGTTAGGGTGACATTCCCTCACTGCTGAAGAGTAAAAGAGGAAAGTGGCATTGATAGTGCAAGGCATGGGCATGCCTTGAGCAGCAGCTGCCCTCGCTAGAAGAGAGGATTCACTGTCCTGGTGTTTCCCAAGGTCTCCTCCTCACCTGATTTTCAGGAGCGGCTCCTAAGCTCCTAGGAACTTGCTGGTGGGGAGTGCCGCTCAGAGCATTACTCAGGGGATATGATCTTGCTCTTTTTTATTATGAAGACAATTGATCCCTGGATAATTTCAAGTTTATCCTAATCCATGCTTTTATAAGTGGAGGAAGAAACAACTGACTTTTTAATTTTTTTAGTAATCAGATCTGGCATCACTAGTCAACCCTTTATGCTGATGAATCCTGGGAAAAATAACCAATGACAGAAAAGGTAATAGAATATGGAGGTCCCTAAATCAAAAATAAGATGCGTTCTATAAAATCCCTGGCATTAAAGAGGTCCATAGGTTTGAATAATGGTAGATTTGTGAGCGACACACACTTTGAGGAGATAGAGTATCATCTTTATGTATCTTCAGGGAATTGCTTGAACCCATAGTGATAATAATAATAGATTAAGGTCTTCCAAAAATACTTGCAAATATATTTAGCATTATCTTGAGAAATGTCCTTTTTTAAAAAAGTGAAGAAACAATTTCATAGTCACAAAAATGTTATATCAAGATCAAGACATGGAAATTATTTATATTTTTTATATTAAAAATGTTGTAAATATACCACAAAGTATCCCATTCCCTTTCAGAGCATATTGAATACCTAATGATTATACCCTCTAAAACTTTACTATGAGTTTCCAACTCATAGTAAAATCATAGTAATGAGAAGAATATTCCCCTAAAAAATCCCCATACACCAGTGGAATAGATTATTTCATCAGGTACTCAGCAGTATTTCACATTTTGAGAAGTATGAAAAAACGTGCTTTGTTATAAAATGGTCCTCAGGAAGAAACACATTATTTATAGACAAATCTACGCTGCCCTGGTTTGACCTGGGAGCCTCAGGACACTGCCCTTGTGCTGAGTTACTGAGATGAGCCAGCCCTGCAGCTGTGCCCACTCAGCTTCATCCACTGCTGATTTGCATGTTCTCAGAGCACAGCCCCCAGCCCTGAAGACTACTTAATAGACTGGTCACACTCTGTGCAGAAGTCAGTCCCAGTCAGGACACAGCATGGGCATGAGGGTTTCTGTTTGGCTCCTGGGGCTCCTGCTGCTCTGGCTTCCAGGTACGGAAGGGAACATTAGAAATTTACTCAGCCAGTGTGCTAAGCACTACCTGGCTCTTCAGGGAAGGCTTCTTGTAACATGATTGATTGTGTAGATGTTTGTTTTTATGTTTTCAATCTCAGGTGCCAGATGTGACATCCAGATGACCCAGTCTCCATCCTTCCTGTCTGCATCTGTAGGAGACAGAGTCACCGTCACTTGCCAGGCAAGTCAGGGAATTAGCAATGAATTATCCTGGTATCAGCAGAAACCAGGGAAAGCCCCTGTACTCTTGATCTATGCTGCAACCAAATTGCAGTCGGGAATCCCATCTCGGTTCAGTGGCCATGGATCTGGGACAGATTTCACTCTCACCATCAGCAGCCTGCAGCCTGTTGATTTTGCCACTTATTACTATCACCAGGATTACAGTTACCCTTCCACAGTGTTGCAGGTCATAACAATAACCACCCAGTGAAGCAGATGTGTGAGGCTGGGCTGCCCCAGCCGCTTCTCCTGGTGCCCCCATCTGCTGAGAGCAACTCTCAAACTACAGTCAAGCTTTGAAGGTCACTGGAAAGTTTTGCTAGAAGGGAAAGCCTCCTCTATACCTTAACTGTCTTTCCCTCTCCTCATCCCCAGCAGCACAAACATGAAAAAGCCTGTCCTGATTTCATTAAGAAGAGATTATTACACTAGAGGAGTCTGGGTTATGGTGTGAGTTTTAATTAATATCTTAAAAAATGAAGCCACTCTTGGAATTTCAAGTAGAATTTTTTTCTAAATACAGGAAATGGGAGTCTAAATGACAGTGTATAAAAGGCTTTGGGGCATGGTAGTCAAAGATGCAAATACCAGAACAGAAGAATAATCTGGGCCTCCCCTAGAATCCACAGTGTATCTGCCACAGAAGGTATAATTGCCAATCATGTGGTTTCAGACATGTCTGAGAAGCACCAATTTGGGGCTGCTGATGCTCTGCCTGGAAGACCTGCCTGAATTCTATAGCATTTGCTTACAACTGACCAGTCAGTATGTTATGCCAGAGAGAACTATCACATGCACCTGTTCCAGATTTAACAACTTCACCTTTTCTTCATGAATGTTGCAGTCTTCATCTTTACCCATAACCTTTTTCATTCACTCTACTTCTGCTAACCCCCCCATGGCCATGTTGTCTCTGAAACTGAGGAAGCCCCTCTGACTGCAAGTATGATAGACCTCAGGACCTGAAATGAGCATTCTCTACAACAGCCTTCAATCAGTGAGATCAGGTGAGGTGTATAAATACCCCAGCTCCCTCAGCTCTCAGTTGGAATAGCCCAGAGGCATTCTCTTGTGTTTCCATGTGGGCTTCAGCTCTTGTGGCCCTCATGGGTAGTTGCTTGCTGTCAGGCCTTTCACCATCCATCATCTCTTCCCTGCCTCACTTTGTGTCTTCAGTCTCAGGGTTTCCTGCAGCTTGTAATTAGTGTGCTTACAAGGAAATCTTCTTCGTTAGAAACTCAACCTAAGACTATAAGCAAATCCTCATTAGTGGAGGCATCTGTTGTCAAATTATTGCTACTTCTCCTCTTATAATGGGTAGAGAAATTCAGAAAACGTAAAAAAAAACATTTAATTTTAATTTACTAGTCTCTCATAGATTCTGTTTAAGTAGCAATTCCTTCCTTCTGGGTCAGAAAATTAGAGGAGTCTCTAACAAAGAGCTCCACACTGTGAGGTCCACATTAGAGCAGCAGCAGCAGAGAATCCGTCAGCCCAGGAAACCCCAGATCAGCAGGCCCTGACTCAGATCCCTCCAGCGCTCTCACTTTATAAAGCTGATGGCTGCTCCTTGTTCTCTCCTTCCAGCCATGTGACTTGGATTCTTCCTTAGAGGAGGGCAGGGGTGATAATTAGGAGGATTGGTAGTCTGAGTAAAATAATTCCCCCCATAAAAAGATGTTTATGTCCTACTCTCTGGAACCACAAAATTAGATGATGTGGCAAAAGGAACTTGGCAATATGATGATGTCACTTGCTGACCATGTGACTTTGGGCAAATGTAATGAGTCTTGAGATGGTAAGACTATCTTGGAGTATATTGTGGGCTCCATGTAATCATAATTATCCTCATAAGAGGGAGGCAGGAGGGTCAGATTTGGAGAGGACATGCGGCTATGGAGGGAGATGCTGAGTGATGTGAGGAAATGACCAGGGCCAAGGAGAGACAGCAACATCAGGCAAGAAAACCTGCTCTTCCCCACAGTGTCCACAGGAAAGCCTGATTTTATTCTAGTGAGACCTGTGTGAGATTTCCCCTTCCAGAATTGTATGAGAATACCTTCATGTTGTTTCAAGCCAATAAGGACGTGGTGATTTGTTACAGCAGCTACAGGAAACTCACACAAGTCGAAAAAATGGCATTTGCATCTCTGAGGGGATGGTTCCCCCGATCTCCCAACCTTCTTCAATTTGTTAGACTTTGGTTAGCCTCTGTTAGCCTTTGGTTTAATTTGGACAAGAGACAGCACAGTTTACTGTAAGGAGAT
This sequence comes from Leontopithecus rosalia, assembly GCA_028533165.1. NCBI lineage: Eukaryota > Metazoa > Chordata > Mammalia > Primates > Cebidae > Leontopithecus > Leontopithecus rosalia. The sequence goes on from CM052654.1 coordinate 58,470,771, forward strand.
CTACCACGAGAATTCCTCTGAGAGAGAAAATCTCCTGAGTAAACCCCTTGATTAAGATTTGCACATTGTGGGTATCCGGGAGCCTAGGGGTCAGAACCAATTGCTCCTGCGTGGGTGGGATTTAATTGTAGGAGGACAAATTAGGTTTGCAGGACACACTCTAATTAGGAAGAAACAGGGAAGAATGGAATCGGAGATGGAAATGGATAGAAGAGAGGAGGAAGGGGTCAGGACAGGAAAATATGTGACCCTGCCCCAAGTCTGAAATAAAGCTGTTCAGAGATTTAAAGGCTTGGAGAAAGTTGCATTTTGTAGAAGAAACTGCAGAAGGGGCTGACTTTAATGTTAGAGTCACATGATATGTGGCATGGGCAGCAGAAACTTGTAAATTTCACAGCATCTGGGTTTTGTCTGTTCTCTCATTTTATAGGCAAAGGGATCATCTGAGGACTGGACTTGTTCACATGGAAGGAACAGACTTCATTTACACACCTAGGTCCAAATCCCAGTTCCAACATTTGCTGACCATTTGACTTCGTGCAAACCACTCATGCCCTCTGATGAATGAACTTCTCAACTGTGAAATGGATTTCTACAGATTTCAAGGGCCATCCTGAGGTTTTAAACACATGATGTATCATGAAATGTAACTTATTTGTTTACTTTTTCAGATAAGAGTACTTATCTTATAAAGTCGGTATTCAAGCTCTGAGATTCTTTCCCCCCCTTGGTCCATTGTGCTATTAATACTTGTGATTGCATTATGAAATTCCGGTAGTGTACTTTTCAGAAGGCTCATGCTGGTTATGTTCTTTTCTAAAATGGCTATTTATTTCTCAGCTCCTGACATGTTTTTTCATTATTTTTAGGTTCCTTGATTTGGGTTACAACATAGTCCTACTGCCTACCCCGTAGTCCTACCCTATGGCAGCCACCAGGGGATATTTGTAGCTCAACGTTCTTTATTCTGTTTCCTATTATAAATATTGCTTCTGTCATTTCAGCCATCTCAGGCTCATCCAAAAGTCCAACAACAAAAATAGATAGTTACAGAAAATAATTTGTAAAACAAAGAATGACAGGTCTACAGAAGGTATTCACAAGCGAGAAAACACATCTAGCCAAATTCTAGGGATTTCACCATCACAAACACCACCTTGGAGCCTGGAGATGCTGCGTATCCTCCCATGAACAGGACTCTCACTGGGACCCTGCACAGGGTAATGGCCCCAAGCACAAACCTCAAAGTTCAGCTTCTCAGTGTGGCAGGAGCAGCTGTGGTGCCAGGTTATGGGTGTCCAGTAGCTGGAGTCAGGTGGGCTGAGAGAGATGACTGGAAAGCCTTTGAGGAAGGAAGAGGCCATCAGGCAATAATCACAGTCACAGGCTCATCTTCTATGTGAACAGGGCCAGGATCACCAAGGATGCCTTACAGGGCCTCCTCTTTTCTCCACACTTAGGACACTCAAGCCCACAGACTCTCTTGGCTGCCATATGGTTCCTGGAGCAGCCACTAAAGTTGCCGGCTGTCCTCATGGCTGCAGGGATAGTCAGTCATGTCAATGTAACGGAACGCTAGTGTTCTGTCATCAGCTGCCATGGATAACCTTCATGGCACTTCTCCATGCATTTGCCAAGTGACCCCACTCTCACCAACCAATAGGAGGATGGGAAGCAGCCTGCACTGCATGATATTTGGCTTATGAGCAAGTGGGCACTCCCAAGAGTCTCATGTGTGTGCAGCTCATAATAATATTACAAAGGATTCCTAATATTATTCCTTTGTAATAATATTACAAAGGATTCACTCTCTCTGAGCAGTTATTCACTCTGCCCGTCCACTCTAAGACTGTCTTCCTGTGAAGCTGCTAATGATGTTTTCATCTGGAGACTGATATGATTCTAATGGTGGAATACTAGATGTGTGCTTGTCACATCCTCACATTTAGAGAATAAAAGACAGACCCTTTTTTTGAGTATCATTTGTTCTATTTTTTCCAGTTGTCAGGATTACATTTCCTGTGATTGATGCAAAAACTTCCTTGCTGAAATGCATTCATATTCCTATAAATTAATGCTTTTATGCATCTCATAAATTTGGATATGTGATGTTTACTTTCAGCCCAAAATACTTTGTAATTCCCAGCTTGGTTGTTTCTTTGCCTGGAAATATATTTAGTAGTACTTTACTTAGTATCAGAATATTTGGAATCTTATTGACAAATTTTATAAAAAATAATTTTTGTATGTCTGTGGCTTTATGGGTAAGAGTGTTTTTTGGTTACAGTGATAAATTGTATAGTAGTGAACTTTGGGATTTAGTTACCCATCACCCAAATAGTGTACCTTGTGCCCAAGAGGTAATTTTTCATCCTTCCTCCCTCTCCCACCACCTGTCTTCTGATAATTTTCTGTTTCTGATTTCTAACACAATTCCCTCAGTTATGAATAATTTATTTTGTATTATTTAACCAGCTTAATTTTATTGAAATATCTTGTGGCCAAAAATATATCATTAGCAAATATTTTGAAAAGGCCATGGAATCTGCTGTGGTTTGGTGGCGTGTCCAAGCATCAATCTTGTCCAGATGGTTGACAGCGTTGTTCAAGTCGTCTGTATCTGCACTGGCCCAAGGGGCAGGGCTGTTAGCACTGCAAAAAGGACCTGCTGCAGAGCCCTTTTCTACCCTGGGCTCCATTCACGACTGGCAGAATTTCATGTCACCTGGTGGGCCAAACCTGTATTCTTTGAGGTATAATATGTAGCCCCCATCAACCTTTTCTACCCCACTGTACCCACCAGGGGATGTGCATATTGTCCCCTAGAGGGGATCTTCCCTTTGAGTCTGAGATAAAAGCTCAGGTCTACCCTTGCCTTGACTGACTAGGACTCCTTAGGTCACCTTTTCACAATGAGGCTTCCTGCTTAGCTCCTGGGGGTGCTAATGCTCTGGGTCCCTGGTAAGAACAGAATTTAAATGAGGTGGGAAAATGGGGTGTGACGGTGAGCTCTGGGGGCTCTGCAGCTTCACATATTTATTTCAACCATGTGTTACCGCCACATGATCTATCCGTCAGGAAAGAGAACTCATATTTTTGTCTGAGGAATAATCAGGAATTACCTTTCAGGACAATGACCAGTGCTCTGATTAAGATCTTTAAAAAGTTCCCTGCTGGCTAGTAAATAATTGGTTCATTTTGGAAAGTTTACATTTTATGATACAAATCAAAACTTAAAAAATATGTAACTGTAAATAATAACATAAGGGAAATCATGAAAGTTGCTCAAAATGTGTCTATATAACCTTTCACTTCTCTGTTATTATTTCAGGATTCAGTGGGGATATTGTGATGACCCAGACTCCACTCTCCCTGCTTGTCACCCCTGGAGAGCTGGTCTCCACCTCCTGCAGATCTAATTAGAGTCTCCTGCATAGTGATGGAAACACCTATTTATATTGGTACCTGCAGAAGCCAGGCCAGTCTCCACAGCTCCTGATCTATGAGGTTTCCAACCTGGTCTCTGGAGTTACAGACAGGTTCAGTGGCAGTGGGTCAGGCACTGATTTTACACTGCAAATAAGCCAGGTGGAGACTGAGGATGTTGGGATTTATGACTGCATGCAAGCTACACAGCTTCCTCCTACAGTGGTACAGCCCTGAACAGAAACCTCCCTGCTGAGATGTCCCAGCTGCTCACATGCACTACTTGTTGAGGGAGCAGCTCAGCAGGATCTCTGAGTCTGTGGAATAGGAGACTGTTGGAGATGTCATAGCAGAGTTTGCTGCTGAGGACTCTGTCTGTGATGACAGGTGCATGCCACTAAGCATGACTAATTTTTGTATTTTCCTGTAGAGTCAGTGTTTTACCACATTGCCCAACATGTTGTCAAACTCATGGGCTCAAGCCACGCATCTGATGGGGACTCCCAACATGAGGGGTGTGAGCCATTGCTCCAGGTCAGCACCCCTGTTTATGTTCCCATTACCTGCCACAGTCTTGACTCTCATAAACAACAGGAGAACGAGGAGGTACTAAAGCCCTGTGAGTAAAAAATTGGGATGAAAAGGAAAGGGGAACTGAACTCATCTTAATCCTCCTTCCTTGCCTATATTTGTTTAAATATATTGAGCAAAACAGCCAGATAATTGATCATTTCTGGCAAAATATGTTGAATAAGTCTTAGAGTTTAACAGTTTTGGGTACGTTTCAAAGAAAATATTTGGTTATATGTAAAATTGGTATTTTCTCGCTTTTTAAATTTCTGTTGCTTCTATTTATCACTGTCCCCCACTCCATGAGGCAGTAGACAGAATTCTCCACTAGTTTTTCTCAGGGGGAGCTGGCTGAGGACAATCAGTAACATCTTGATTGTGAGTGTCAAATAGATTTTGAATTTCATAGCAGACACAAGATTATAGTACTAAAACTCTTTGATTACAATTACCTCTTGCTGATAGAAAAAGGGAGTTCTTGAAATTTCAAAAGTTGGTTTTAAAAATAAAATGCATATACTGGAAGGTGCAGTACACTAAAGGTGTAGTATTTACCACGGATCACAGAGAAAATACAGGATGATGTAGACTTTTTTATTTTCCAACTTTTGGAATTTGAGATTTGGCAGACTACAGAAATGGGAGCATGAAGAGAAGACAGGGGAGGTCAGCTGTTGTTCAATTAAACTGCCTTTGGCTTATGGTGAGTGGGTTGTGGCTGGTGGTGGGCATGGCAGTTGATGATATGGATTCCAAAAGGGGCCAAATATGTTTCCGTGAAGAACCACAGAGTTGAAGGCACTGCCGCCTGGCTTCCTAGGTGAAGCCTGTGCCACTGGTAGTCTCACAGGAAAGTAATGTCATAAGTATTTAGGCCTATGATCATCAAAGGTTTAGAGAAGTGCCTGGACAAGAATACCTGAGGTCATGTCACTCAGTCCTAGTCATATCACAACAGTTAAGCAGAGCTTCTGAAACTCTGGGTCCCTGGGTAAGAACAGGATTAAAATGATGTCTGAAAATGGGGTGTGTGGCTGAGTTCTGGGGCCTCCACAGTTTCCTATGTTTTTTTCAGCCATGTGTTTCAGGCACACGGTCTACACTCTAGGAAAGAGGATTAATATTTTTGTCTTATCAATAACCAGGATTCACCTCCAAGGAACAGGACCACTGTTCTAACTAAGATCTGGAAAATAAAGAGTTCCCTGATGGCTGGTAAATAATGGGTTCATTTTAGAAAGTTTAATTTTCATGATATAAATCAAAACTCAAGAATATATGTAACTAAATCAGTATCATAAAGGAAATCATGAAAATTGCAGCCACGTTTTGAAGGTCACGGAGAAATTTTGGTAGATTGTACTGCGATGGCTCCCTTGCATCCACTCTCTTTCCTCCTTATCCCCAGCAGCCCAGACATGAAATACCAGTCTTGATTTAATAAAGAGATTTGACTACTTGACAGTTGTCTGTGATGAGATAATTGGAATTCTAACAGCAAAAGAGAAGCCACTCTAGCTGTTCCATGAAGTAATTGTTTTAATTTATGGAATCAGTGTCTAAACTATAACTTTTCAAAGCCTGGTTGATGTTAATTAGGGAAGCAGATACTAGAGCCAGGATTCTCTGCTGCTCCTCCAGAAATGAGGGTGCACCCTCCCCTGCAGGTGTGGGCTGCCTAGCCATATGATTTTTGGATCTTTCTGAGAAGCCCAGAATTTGGTGCTGATGCTGTCAGCCTCCTGCAGCATCTCTCTAGATGATTCTCTAGTTCTCAATGAAGTCTACTTTCAAATGTCATGAAAGGATCCCTCACTGAACAACTCTACAGGAAAGTATAAAGGGAAAAGTGGTTCTGAAGAATGTGCTTTCAGAAGTGATGGTCGTGATGAGAAACAGACAGCTGAGAGTACAACATGGTCAGTATTTTCACAAAATAGTGAAAAATTTTGCCAGGTACAGATGGCCTCAGAATACATTTGAATGTACTTTCACTTGTCACACAGCAAGACAACTTTATTAAGTCATAGACACAGCTTAAAAATCAGATATGGCATATGTAACAATCATTTTACAAACAAACGTAAAACCTTTCTTGATTAAAACCGAAACAACAGAATAACCTAAACATTGGTGTAGCATTTTTTTAATTATGAAAATTCTTGGCTACTCAACATGTATCCAGAATCCAGCAGCATCATTAGCTCACTGCGAGCATGATGAACATGCTACATAACAGAACAACCTTCAGTTTGCTTAATGAAAATCTTGATTTAACAATGGTAGTTGGTAACAGGTGATCTATAAAAGGTTTAAGAAGCTATGTTCTATGTGATATTTATTTCAGCTAAAGAGATATCATGGTGGTAGCTGCCTGTAATCCCAGCTTCTTGGGAGGCTGAGGCAGGAGAATCACTTGAATCCAGGAGGCAGAGGTTACAGTGATCCGAGATGACACCACTGCCCTCCAGCCTGGGCGACAAGAGCAAAACTCTGTATATTATTATCACAATGAGGCTATTTAAAAAAAATTAATGGAAAACCACATGTTGCCACTATACCCAGTTTCATTTTCTAATCAATGCAACATGACATTTAAAAACAACTGGAAGATTGTAAAGGTAGAGAAATGTTATTTATCTATCCATGGAATAATAAAAAACTTTGATGTTTAAATGGCATAAAAGTTTGTAGGAAACTTAATAATTACTAAGGTGAAAGAATAACTTTAAATTATATATATCTGTGTTCAAAATTATTAGACTTCATTTACCAGTTCAACTTGGTTTGGGGAGATTGCTCACTCCTGCAGCTTTCATTAGAATGTGGTGCCTGGGTAGATACTGCCCTTTAGTGCTGACCTCAGATGAATACAATATATAGGTAGAGACAAGCTCAGCTCCCTGAAGCAAAACCACCCAGCTGAGCCCTGCATTGAAGAGTCAAGTTGATATTAAAATGGATCCACAAACACAATAAAACTTGATGTAATACTCTGACTTTTAAGTAGTTGGTTACCAATCATCATTGGGCCTCACTACCTCAGTACCAATTTACTGTATCAGTTCATTCTCACATTGCTGTGAAGAAATAACAGATAATTGGTAATTTATAAAGAAAAGAGGTTTAATAGATTCACAGTTCCACAGGGCTGGGAAGCTTCAAGAAACTTACAGTCCCGGAAGAAGGCACCTCTTCACAGTGTAGCAGGAGTAAGAACGAGTCCGAGCAAAGGCGGAAATCCCTTATACAACATGGGGAAAAGCACCTCCATGATTTGATTACCTCCACCTGGCCCCTACCTTGAAGGTGGGGATTATGGGGATTACAATTCAAGGCGATATTATTTGGGTGCAGACACAGAGCCAAACCATATCAACAAATAATAAAAGACAAAATAAGAATGGAACAAAATAAATATTTTTGAGCCCTCTGGAACAATCATTGGATGAAATTATAAAGTTTACAATTATCTGGAGTCTATAATGACATGGTAATTACTTATTTAAGCAGATTTTATTCATCTTTTCTATTCTTGCTTTGGAAATTAGCCAACTCTGAAACCCAGAGACCATATGGTTTTCACATAGCATGGAATACAGCAGCCCTAGAAGAAATTGGAAATGAAATAGAAGAATTTATTTTACCTGCTTAGTCAAGACCACTGATTGCACCAAAAAATATCTAAGGCAAAAGAAAGAGAAGAATCTTGTTGATTAAGTGAAAAAGAAAATATTTGCTGCTAAATTATATTCTTGAGTATGCTTTGAAACAAGAGCAACCTCTTTAAGCTGGCATATAGTTTCAAGATACAATAAAGGAAATCTGTTTGAAATAAAAATTCCAACTTGTGGTCAGAATCACAACTTTACAATTGAAGAATTTATGGCTTTTAGGGAGAACTTATTTTAAAAACAGGACTCCTTTCCTGGGCAGTGAGAACTGACAGGATATCTTAGGAAAAATAAAAAACATATAAAACACAGAATGTTCAGAGAGGCAATGGAATTATTGTTTCACCTTGTACTTTAATTGTGGGTGAAGTGGGCTCTGCAGAAAGATTAACATGCATGGGGGAAAGCCTTCATGCCAACACAAGTGTCCACTAATCTCACATCTAAGTGTGTACATTCTATATTTTTCTACTTTTCCATAAAAAAGAAAAACAATAATTAAAAATTTAGAAACAGATTCAGATAAGGAAGATCTAGAATAGGATCTTGAAGAACCAGAAAAGTCAGGCCTGTAAACAAGCATGTTTCTCCCAAAGATTAGAAAGATTTTTATACTCAGAAACAGCACACATTCAAAGAGCCCACTCGGAGGCCCCTGTGTATAGAATATTCATTTACAAATGTATGTTCTAGTGAGGGAAAGTTTGTAATTAGTGAGATAATGCAGCCAGCACCAATCCAAGGTGCATGGGAGTCAGAAATTCAATCCAGAGGAACTGGAGTTAACACAGAGGGAAGCTCCCCATGCTGCTGGTTTGGTCTCAATTCTCACCTAGGAAAATGCTCACTTTTTTTTTTTTTTTTTTTGGAGACCGAGTTTCGATCTTGTTACCCAGGTTGGAGTGCAATGGCGCAATCTCGGCTCACTGCAACCTCGGCCTCCTGGGTTCAGGCAATTCTCCTGCCTCAGCCTCCTGAGTAGCTGGGATTACAGGCACGCGCCACCATGCCCAGCTAATTTTTTGTATTTTTAGTAGAGACGGGGTTTCACCATGTTGACCAGGATGGTCTCGATCTCTTGACCTTGTGATCCACCCGCCTCAGCCTCCCAAAGTGCTGGGATTACAGAAAATGCTCACTTTTAATCAGAAAAATTGACCAATGAGGTCCAGGTAGAGAACCAGGCTCTGTGACTCCATCTCATTCATACCAATGTGGGATTGAGCTATCTGGACTAAACCTACTCAACTTAAAACATGAACAAGCTTAAAATCTACATGATGCTGACATCCCAAGGGGCTATACTCTGAAATCAAAGTGGTAAAAAATAAATGATTCCAAAAACTGAAAGTGGATACCAAGCAGAATCAGAAGACAATCAAATTACCAATTACAAAGAAGCCTCAAAATATGGTGGACTACATATGATAAGGTTTCTGTGTCTGAGCTATGCAGGTCAGAAACAGTCAGGTCGCTTTGGTGGTGTGGTGGCTCTGCTCCATGAGATCACTCAGGTGGGCAGGAGGCGTGACCACCCTCACAGCACAGCCCTCCTCCTTCCTCACAGTCCCTTCCCTGACACTCATCCTCAGCAGCAAAAGTGGAACATAGTGAAGAGGAAGCTGTTCTTCACTATTTCACTATGATCATAGAAACTCAAGCTTTTCATCAGGGATAAATGTTCCTTGCATAAAGGACACATTTGTGAAATTTTTCACTGTGTGAATCTCATGATAAACTCACATTTTTGTTTGTTTTAATTTGAAAATGTATTTACACATTATTTGGAAATAACTTGGAAATACAGTTATATTTTGGCAGCCTGTTTGAAGTTGTCCTTTTTTATTGATATTTACTGCTCAAAAGTCGTCTGTAAAAGACTTTAATCTGTGACTAACACGCTTCCTCTGAAAGAAATCTGTCTTATTTATCTCTTCAGACACTTTTAAGCTCTTTAATTCGCCTTTCATTTTTAAGATATTCAATGTATTCAGTTTATGTATTATTTATGTAAATGAATGTATTACTTATTACTATTACAAAATAAAAAATCGTATATGTTGCTATGTGAAGCACCTGCCCCTAGATGGCAAGCAAATTCCATAAGGAAAAAGAGAGTGCCATAAAGTAATAACTGGGAATGTAAGGGTGATGGTGTCTCACTGTAAACAGGGAGCACTAAGGCTAGAACAGGGTCTCATGCGTGACCTAGAACACCAGAGAGGAGCTGCCAGGGTGCTGACTTGTGGTGAGAATCCACTCTGAGCTCTGTACTCTGAGACTGGAAGCCAGATCCTGACCACCACTGTAGCTGCAGGATATGATTGAAGTAGATGGGTTGAAAGAAGTTCATAAGCGTGAAACCCCATCCAATAGAACTGGTGTTCTTATCAGAATAAAAATCAGAGACCTCTCCTCTTCCCTGTATCTCCCTCTCTCTTACCCATACCCTTATCCCCATCCCTCCATCATTGGAAAGCACGGGCAGGGCTTCTGGGAAAATAATAATTTTTCATAAAAAGAGGGAAGGTGAAGAACTTTGCCCTGCATTTTCTCCTGGAACAGTTACCAGAAGACATGAAGCTTAGAGCATCTGCAGCCCTCTTGTGACCATGAGGCATTGACCCCAGACAGAAAAGCCAATGTGGTCAAAGTGGCAAAGCAGAAATATAGAAAGAATCTGGAGCCTTTTTGCCTTCAGCAAGCTGCTGCATCAACCCTCAATGCTCCAGCTCTCAGAATTTTTCTCATTGTTTAAGCCATTGCTTTTCTTTCTTTCACTTGTTTCTAAAACTATCCTAACTTATCTATAAATGACACTTAAAAGAAAGAGCCTCAGTGGGCCATGGCTTTTTAGAATAAGAAAGGCATTATTATATGTTTGGGGTTTGTGGATGTCGCAGGCGGGAAAAGCAAGAACCAGAATAAGTGATGTCCTCCCCTGACATCTTGGTGCTTCTATTTTCATGGCTAGGGAAACCCAAACAAAGTTACAAAGTTCATAAATTCTTCTCTCTTCTTGTCTTTATTTCTCTTTTTATATCTTAAGCATGAACATCCCATTCTTGACCTTAATTCCTCCCTCCTTTAAAGTCATGAAATTAGGTTTGTGTCAAGAAACAGACAAAAACATTTGGAGAAGACATAAAATCTGGAGATTGTATGCATCTCCTCAACACCACCATAAAGTTTACGGGATTCCCCTTTTTTTTCCTTGGGTTTTTGAAAAGAAGATTCTGATTGCTCCAGTCAGGTTTCAATCAGAGCTTGCATTTGGAGGGATTACAAAGAAAGGCTTCCAGGCAGTTAATGCTGGATTCAAAACAGAGTAACAGGAAGTTGGGTGGATTCCCAGCATGGAGGAGGCCAGAGTGCATCATGGGAAATGTCATGCATGTGGGAAAAAAGGACGTAGAACTCAGACCTGTGGCCACAGCCTTCAGTGCCAAAGAGTGAGACACTAACACAAATGGGGCTCCAAAACAGCCCAAACTAAAAGTGTTATAGTCAACTGTCATCTAGTTTATCTTTCTAATGCCATACATAAAAAGATAGGCAGAATTTTTTCCATTAAAAAAAAAGCAGCTGTGCCAGCACCCCCTCCAGAGCCCGACAGCCAGGACCCACCAGCTCCGTCTCAGGACACTTCCTAAGAATATGCCTGTCACCTTTTGAAAGGTCAATTTTTGGCAAAGAAATGGATTTGGTTACATAAGAGAGCAATTTCAGGCTGAAGATAGGCCAAGGTCGTCACTGGTCTAAAGATTTCAACCTTGACTATGGGCAGTAAACAGATTGAAAGGGGAGCAAGTTCAGCAGCAGGAAAGTTGACCATGTCACCCGCTGCATTGTGCTGCCATTTGGTCCCCTGTCCAGGGGTGTGACACCAAGTAGACACTACAGAGAGAGAAACACTACAGCAACCCAGGGTTGTCCTGAAACAGACTTTACTTGAACATGGAGACTGCACATGGACTTCAGGGTTTGTGCTCTGGGATAAACGAAAGCTACAGTGAGAGAACATAACCAATGCCAAAGAGAGTTTGAAAGAACAATGACAGTAAAGGTTAACTGGGGGTGGTATTTGACAGTGCTTATTTGATATTGTCTCTCAGAGTTCCAAACTAGATTGTACAAGTCAGTAGCATCAGATGGCTTTAAAGTTGTGACCTTCTTGTATATGAATCTTCTAGCCAGTTTCCTTTCCTTTGTAATAGTTAACAAAACATGAAATCCTAGAATGTGTGAAAAGCTCAGACATGAGGTATAAGGAAACTCATTTGCAGGCTCTCTGTCCGGAGCTGCTTCCTGTCCTGCAGGGGCTAGTGAGTCTTACGTATGTTTACTTTATTCTCACATTTGTGTTTTTTTAGGAAAGTTGTCGGTAAATGGCTTATCTTTCATAATAAAATCA
>CM052654.1:58483354-58531345 GCA_028533165.1 Leontopithecus rosalia
ATGAAATCCTAGAATGTGTGAAAAGCTCAGACATGAGGTATAAGGAAACTCATTTGCAGGCTCTCTGTCCGGAGCTGCTTCCTGTCCTGCAGGGGCTAGTGAGTCTTACGTATGTTTACTTTATTCTCACATTTGTGTTTTTTTAGGAAAGTTGTCGGTAAATGGCTTATCTTTCATAATAAAATCATTTGATACTCTTTAAAAAAAGTAAAAAATAAAAAAAAAAATAAAAATAAAAACAATGTATAGGAAACCTAATTGCCTTTAGTGAAACACTTATTACTTGTAGAAAAAATACTTAAAACTTTGATTTGAAAATGATATTTGGCTTCTAATTTCTTACATACTCTCTTCATTCTAAGACATTAAGGCATGCATAGAAAGGGCCCTGGGTGTGTGTGTGTATGTGTATATATATATATATATATACATATTCTAAATTTGGAAGAAGTATTTAGGGTTGCTGTAGCAGCTTGGTGACAAGAGAAAGGCCCCAGATTCTGTCTACACTTCTGCTTTGTCACCTTGACCACTTTGGATTTTCTACCTTGGCTCATGCCACATGGTCTCTACAGGGCTGCAGTGACTCTGAGCTTCATGCTCTGAGTTTCATATACACACACACACACACACACACACAAACATATGCATATATGTGTATATATATACACACAAATATATATTTATCTAATAAATAAATATATATACATATATATGTTTATATAGATGTATATTTATTTCTACACATTCACACACATATACTTCAAAGTACATCAACTGGTTAAGTCCTCAGGGCAGCCTATGATATGCATAGTTCTCTAGGTTCACAGGTAAGGAAATCAATTACCAGACCTCATGGGTTGTGTGCCCCAAGTCACATGATCAGCACATGTGGGGCTAGGATTTCGCCCAAGTCTGTCTGACTTTATTATATTCCTTCCACGCAGTCATTTTCATCTTATAGTTGAGCCCTCAGCCTGTAATAAGGGAGAAGATGGGAAGACACTGTAGGGACAGTGCAGAATCCATAGCTTCCTGCTGCATCTGCCTCACACCATGCTGACCTTAGTTGTAAACTAAGCCCCTTTGCAGTTTCTCCTAAAAAACACAAGTCTGTCAACGCCTTTACCAACTGTAAATAATTTTAATTTGGACTTATTGCAAGGACACTTCTTGCTTTTCTCTGACCCTTTCTACCTCTCCTGTTTCTCTTCCAGTTTCTTTGGCTCAATCTGTTCCTCTCAGAATGTGTTCTGCAAGTTAAATTTGCCCTCCTAATATAAAAAACAAAACAAACCTACAATCCCCCTTCCTCTCATGTGCCGTGAGAGCTGATCACTAGGCTCTCATATACCCAGCTTGTTCAAGAGCCATTCAAGAGATTTGACCCAAGACATTTTAGGAGAATTCTTAGATTTCTGGTGCTGCACCGCCCCCTCCCTACTAGCCCACAATAAGAAGTTTTCTGTCTCTTGTGAAAATTCATGGCAAATGCTTACAAGATTCTCTATTCTTGGGAAAACAGAGAACAACCAGGCACTCAGGAGAAAAACAAAACAAAACAAAACATCTCTTCCTCTTGCATTAGTATTCTATTACTGTTGGAACAAATAAATATGACCTCACTGGCTTCACACAACACAAATGTATTATTCTATAGTTCTGGAGGTCAAAATCTTCTCTGACTAAAATCACAGAGTGAGTAGGGCTGTATCCTCTCTGGAGGCTCCAAGGGAGAGAATCAGATACTATGCTTTCATCTTCAAGTGCCCTCACATTCCCAGCTCCATAGCCCCATCCTGTCTCACCCCAGCATCCCTCTCCATTGTTCTACCTTTTGTCTGACTGTGACCCTCTCGCATTCCCTATTAGAAGAACCCTTGTGATTACACTGATCTGATCCAGAGAATTCAGGATACACTCATGACCTCAAACTTGTTAACTGAATTACATCTGCCAATTTCCTTGACATATAAGGCAACATTACTAGATTTCTGATATTAGGACGTGAATATCTTTGGGGCGGGGAGCCATGTTTGCCCTTCTCTTATCATCTGCACAATTGTCCAACCCTAAAGCTGAATGAAAACTCACAGGACTGATTTATGGGACAAGAGAGCAAGAAATAATTTGGGACTGGAGGATCCTCTGACCCGTGGCTTTTAAGAGTGGGGGAAATTTACTCCACTGCCTCTAACGTGGTCTTCATTGTACATATCAATTTTCAACTTTATTTTGTGAGTCAGAAGAAAGGAATTATTGCATAATTTTTTAAACTTTAGGTTCTGGGATACATGTGCTGAATGTGCAGGTTTGTTTCATGGATATACATGTACCATGGTGTTTAGCTGCACCTATCAACCAGCCATCTAGGTTTTAAGCTCTGCATGCATTAGGTATTCCTCCTAATGCTCTCTCTCCCCTTGCCCCCTAATCCCCCACAGGCCCTAGTGTGTGATGTTCCCTTCCCTGTGTCCATGTGTTCTCATTGTTCAACTCCCAATTACAAGTGAGAACATCTGGTGTTTGGTGTTCTATTCCTGTGTTAGTTTGCTGAGGATGATGGTTTTCAGCTTTATCCATTTCCCTACAAGGACATGGACTCATTCTTTTTTATGTCTACATAGCATTCCATGATGTATATGTGTCACATTTTCTTTATCTAGTCTATCATTGATGGACACTTGGGTTGGTTCAAAGTCTTCGCTATTGTAAATTATGCTGCAATAGACATAAGTATGCATGTGTCTTTATAGCAGAATAATTTATAATCCTTTCAGTATACACCCAGTAATAGGATTGCTGGGCAAATGGTATTTCTGGTTCTAGTTCCTTGAGCAATTGCCACACTGTCTTCCACAATGGTTGAACTAATTTACATTCCTTCCAACATGCAAAAGCATTTCTATTTCTCCACATCTTCCCCGGCATGTGTTGTTTCCTGACTTTTTAATGATCGCCATTGTAACCGGCATGAGATGGTATCTCACTGTGATTTTGATTAGCATTTCTCTAATGACCAGTGATGATGAGCATTTTTTCATGTTTGTTGGCCTCATAAATGTTTTCTTTGGAGAAGTGTCTGTTCATATATTTTGCCCACTTTTTAATGGGGTTGTTTGTGAGTTTTTTGTAAATTTGTTTAAGTTCATTATAGGTTCTTGATATTAGCCGTTTGTCAGATGGATAGATTGCAAAAATTTTCTCCCATTCCGTAGGTTGCCTGTTCACCCTAATGGTAGTTTATTTTGCTGAACAGAAGCTCTTTAGTTCAATTAGATTCCATTTGTCAATTTTGGCTTTTGCTGCAATTGCTTTTGGTGTTTTAGTCATGAAGTCTTTGCCCATGCCTTTGTCCTGAATGGTATTGCCTAGGTTTTCTTTGTATAAATTAAATCTAAGATAGATTGGCAAAAGGAAATTAAGTGCTTCCTGATTTTTTTACTCATAAAAAAGGGAGAAGTGATAAGGATTCACACAAGAGATACAGCCTTCTCAAGACTAGGAATTTGTTTTCTGTCTTGGGCTGTGTCCACCAGTAAGAAAAATTTCTGTGCAGGCAGCATATTTACACGGGAGGGAAGGAGGAAAGTGAGGCAGGGATCAGAAGATGGATAGTAAAAGTCACCTCAACAAGCCACCTAACTCTTAGGATGACTGAAGATCAACCCCATGTGGAAATATGGGGAAGATGTCTCTGGGCTATTCCACCTGAGAGGCGAGGAAGTAGCAGTGTGTATACACCTCCTCTATGTCATTACCCACTGAGGGCTGTCTGTCTTAATCTGCTTGGTGCTATTTTAACAAAATAACTGAGACTGGGTATTCAGAAAAGAAGAGGAACCTTTTTTCTCATATTTGTGGAGGAAGTCTAAGATGAAGACACTGGCAGTTTAGCATCCGATATCTGTGCTTTCAAAATAGAATCTTGAGCAATGTGTCCTTCAAAGAGAAGGAAGGCCATGGCCTGGCATAAATGGCAGAAGAACAGAAGAGAGAGAGAGAGAGAAAGAGAGAGAGAGAGAGAGAGAGAGAGAGAGAGAGAGAGAGAGAGAGAGAGGGAGAGAGAGCGAGCCAACTTCAACAAGTGAGACAGGCCAGGGATTCCTTCTTAGGGGCAATGGAATCATCCCCAAGCACAAAAGTAAAGGAAAATCTTGGGTCTCTTCAAAGGAAATTCCAGACACCTACCTTGTTTTGAGAAGTAAATAAGCAACATGAGAAACAAGGAGGTAATTGTAGCCCAGAATAATAGCAAAAGAAGATAAAATCATGGGACGTTTGGTTCCTCTATATAAACTAAAAATACATTTTAGCATATGTCTCCGAGTTGTTTTTCAGAAATCGAGAAACCCCTCCAAATGGATCTACCAGCACATCGATCTCAAACAAGGCGGAACTGGAGACTGAACTATGACCCTGGTCCTGTGTTCTAAATTTCTACCTGAAGGGCCTGAGAAAGTCACATCCATGGGCCAGAGTGAGTATTCTTTAATGCTGACTCCAATTTTTAAACAAAGCTTCTCTTCCTAAACCAATTGCGCATCAGAAAATTTTTGAATCCACCAATATCTTGTAATATCTCACTGGTTCATGATATCCTGCCCTCTTAGGCCAAAACCAATATGTAACCTCTATGTATTGATTTATAATTTTGCCTGTAACTTCTGATTTCCTAAAGTTTATTCTTGCTTTAAAAATCCTTATCTGTAAGCCATCAGGCAGGTCAAAATTTAAGCGTGAGCTGCCTGGTCCTCTTTGCTTGATACCCTGCAAATAAATGCCTTCCATTTTCCTGCTGCAAACCCAGCGTGGATAATTGGTTTTACTGCACTGAGTGAGCTAAACATAAGCACTGCTTATAGTGGCATTAATCTATTCATAAAGGCAGAGCTCTCATGATTACACACTTTCCATTAGGCCCCACCTCTCAATTCTGTTGCATTGGGAATTAAGTTAACAGCAGATGGATTTGAGGGGACACAGTGAAACCATAGCACTGACCAAGAGAAGGCTTATTTATTCCCAGTCCTGTGGTTTGCCAGCATGCAGTCAGAGCTGCCTTTCTCAGAGAGAGCAGTGAGGGGCAGAGACGGTCACGTGGAATCAGCAGAAGCACAGTTAAGGGAAAGGTCTGGGTGCAGACACTGACTGATGGGTCCATCCAGAAAACAGCACCTGCACTTTCCACCTGGAGATGCATCTCTCTTAAATGGTGTTTCCTGGCATGTCAGTTGCAAGTTAAGAAATCTGGGAAATAACATCTCAAGATTTGCTGCATTTGTGTGGGGATTATTTCAAACTGAAAGCATTTAGAAAATATCAATTGAACAAAGGCTCTTTTCCTAAATCAGTTTCTCCAGAAGAAGGCCAATGGTCATGAAAATCCTCCCAGGGAATGTTGATCTATCAGGGAATATTAACATGCACTAGAAGTTAAAATAAAAGAGATTGGAAGTTGACTTCATACAGAAGCACAGGCTATTACCTATTTTTTTGTGGACCCATTTATTTTATTTTATGTCATTGACTCTCCCTAGTTTGCCTAGAGTTCCCATCTCCCTCTCCCCTATAAAGGGTATAATGATTACCTGGACCTTATGTGTTTATCTCAGTAATTACTCCCCTGTGATATTTCTTCTGCATGTTAAATAAACTTGTTTGCCTTTTCCTCCTATTATTTGTCTTTTGTCCATTTATTTTAAGCAACCCTTTAGAGGGCAAAATCAAACTTTCACTTTTTACCCTACACAAGCAAGCTTTCTTTAAAATTCAGGTACCCCCACCCCCAGCAGGAGGGTGTGTGCAGATGCTACACCAGAGTGATTTGGCCACTTCTAGTCAGGAATCAGTAACACTTCCAGACCCTCAGGCTGTAGCTCACTGATGCTGTTGTAGGTGGATACACTTCCTCTGCTGCTGAACCAGGCTGAGATGATGTGAGATATAATGGGTGCAAATCTGTGTCCAGTTTTATCCAAATGCAAGTGATTTCTCCATAACCATGGACATTTGCTTAATTGGAAATGGAGACTCTATGTCCTGGATGTCAGACAGGATCAGAATGTCCCCACTTACTGCTAAAGAGTAAAAGAGGAAAGCAGCATTGATAGTGCAAGGCAGGGCCATGGCCTGAGCAGCAGCTGCCCTCACTAGGAGAGAAGACTCACTGTCCTGATCTTTGCCAAGTTCTCTCCCTTATGTGCTCTCCAGAAATCCAGGCTCCAAAGGAGCTACTCCAGAGCCCCCAGGAATATACTGGTGGGCAGTACAGCTCAGAGCATTACTCATGGGATATAATATTGATCTTACTTTAGAGACAATTGATCCTTAGATAATTTCAAGTTTATCTTAATCCATGCTCCTATAATTGGAGGAAGAAACAAGTAACTTTTTTTTTGAAGTAATCAGATCTGGTATCACTAGTCAGCCCTTTCTGCTGATGAACCCTGGGAAAAATATCCAATGACAGAAAAGGAGGTAGAATACCGAGATTCCCAAACCAAAAATAAGATGGAGCTTATATAATCTCTGGGTATTATTGAGGCCTATAAGTTTGCATAAATGTGGATCTATGAGTGACATACGCTTTGAGGACTTATGCTACCGTCTTTGTGCACCTGCAGTGAATTGCTTGACCTTGTACTGATTATAAGAATGACTTAAGTTATTATAAAATACCTATAAATGTATTTAGCATTATCTCAATAAATATTTGCCTTTTTTTAAAAAAAAAAAAAGAAGGAACAATT
Organism: Leontopithecus rosalia; assembly: GCA_028533165.1. NCBI lineage: Eukaryota > Metazoa > Chordata > Mammalia > Primates > Cebidae > Leontopithecus > Leontopithecus rosalia. Next base: position 58,490,107 of record CM052654.1, read on the forward strand.
TCACAGTCACAGAAATGTTGCAAGTAAAGCACAAAGTACTCCCCTCCCATTCAGAGTATTTTGAAGACCTGCTGATTCCACCCTTAAAGCCTTTACTTTGACTTTCCTACAGAGAAGAATATTCTCCTAAATAATCTCCATACACCAATAGAATACATTATCCTCTCAATTACTCGGCAATATTTCAAATTGTGACAATTATCAAAAAATGTTCTTTGATACAAAATGGCCCCCGGGAAGAAACACATTGAAGGCAAATCTGTGTTGCCCTGGTTTTACCTGAGACCCCGGGGACACTGCCCTGTGCTGAGTTACTGAGATGAGCCAGCCCTGCAGCTGTGCCCAGCCTGCCCCATCCTCTGCTGATTTGCATGTCCCAGAGCACAGCTCCTACCCTGAAGTCTTCTTAATAGGCTGGTCACACCCTGTAAAGGAGTCAGTCCCAGTCAGGACACAGCATGGACATGAAGGTCCCCACTCAGCTCCTGGGGCTCCTGCTGCTCTGGCTCTCAGGTAAGGAAGGAGAACACTAGGAATTTACTCAGCCAGTGTGCTCAATAGTGGCTGGATTTTCAGGGAGGGGTTCTTATTACATGATTAATTATGTGGATGTTTGTGTTTATGTTTCCAATCTCAGGTGCCAGATGTGACATCCAGATGACTCAGTCTCCATCCTCCCTGTCTGTATCTGTAGGAGACAGAGTCACCATCACTTGCCGGGCGAGTCAGAGCATTAGCAATGAGTTAGCCTGGTATCAGCAGAAGCCAGGGAAAGCCCCTGTGCTTCTGATCTATGCTGCATCCAGTTTGCAGACAGGGGTCCCATCTCGGTTCAGCGGCAGTGGATCTGGGACAGATTTCACTCTCACCATCAGCAGCCTGCAGCCTGAAGATGTTGCAACTTATTACTGTCAACAGGATTATGGTTACCCTCTCACAGTGTTATAAATCATAACAAAAACCCCATAGGGAAACAGATGTGAGTCTGCGCTGCTCTAACTTCTCCTCCTGCTGTCTCTATCTGCTGAGAACATTTCCCAAATTGCATCGGCACTTTGAGGGTCACTGGAAAGTTTTTGTAGAAGGTACCATCAAGCTTCTTATATACCTTAACTGTCTTTACTTCTCCTCATCCCCAGAAGCACAGACATGGCAAAGCCTCTTCTGATTTCATTAAGAACAAAAATGATCACACCTGAGGAGTGATCTGAGTTACAGTATCAGTTGGAATTAATATCATAAAGGAGACACCACTCTTAGAATTCCAAGTAGAATTGTTTTCTAAATATGGAAATGGGAGTCTAAACTAGTCTTCATACAGTCTTCAAACTCTTGGTGGCATGGGAGTAAAGATGCAAATGCTGAAAAGAAAGGATTCCCTGGATCTTGCCATAAATCCAGGGTGCATCTACCGCAGAAGGTATAATTGCCAATCATGTGGTTCTCAGACATGTCTGGGAAGCCCAAGTTTGGGGCTGCTGATCTTCTCTGCCTGATGAATCTGCCTGATTTTCTAGGGCATCTGCTTACAGCTGACCAACCAGGGACCTATTCCAAAGAGACCTAGCAAAAGAGAATGATCAGAGTAAAAGGTCAATTCCTTCCAATGCCTACCTGACCTCATTTTTCATGAACCCTTTTTGTTACTTATACAACCCCTTTTACAGCCCTGTCCTTTGACTTACTGGGCTCTGGACTCTGGTTTCCTAGTTCTACCCTAAACAAGCCTCACACAGTCCCACCGTTGGTGCTCCACTCTCACTGCTCCCTCAGCAGTGATGCTTTTTCCCAGGTCCCTTTTGGGCTCAGTCCCTCTGAATGTGTTCATAGGACACCCTACTTCACACTCTTGCTGGAAGCACTTTTCATGTTCTGACTTATGATATAACTTATTTCTTTATAATTTTACACTTGATAGGGAGACTTTAGTAGAATTTAAGCTTCCTGGGGTCAGGGGCCATTGTCTATTATTTGCATTACTGTATCCAGTGTAATGGGAGTACCTGGCAAACAGTAGGTGCTCAGTGGGGAGCACTCTTCTTAGGAGTTTGCATATCTAGAAGTCTGGGAGGATTGTAAGGAGTGGATTGGTGGTTTTTTTTCCTTGTAAATCTGCTTTAGTTCTTTGTAGATTCTGGATATCTGTCCTTTGTCAGATGGATAGCTTACAAAATTTTTTTCCCATACTCTTGGTTGCTGGTTCACTCTAATAATTGTTTCTTTTGCTGTGCAGAAGCTCTTAAGTTTAATTAGATCCCATTTGTCTATTTTGGCTTTTGTTGCCATTGCTTTTGGTGTTTTAGTCATGACGTCCTTGCCTATGCCTATGTCCTGAATGGTATTGCCTAGGTTTTCTTTTAGGATTTTTATGGTGTTAGGTCTTATGTTTAAATCTTTAATCCATCTGGAATTACTTTTTGTGTAGGGTGTAAGGAAGGAGTCCAGTTTTAGCTTTCTGCACATGGCTAGCCAGTTCTCCCAACACCATTTATTAAACAGGAACTCCTTTCCCCATTGCTTGTTTTCGTCAGGTTTGTCAAAGCAGATGGTTGTAGATGTGTGACGTTGCCTCTGAGGCCTCTGTTCTGTTTCATTGGTCTATATCTCTGTTTTGGTACCAGTACTGTTTTGATTACTTTATGCTGTTTTGATTACTTTAGCCTTGTAGTATAATTTGAGGTCAGGTAGTATGATGCATCCAGCTTTGATCTTTTTGCTTAGAATTGTCTGGGCTATGCAGGCTCTTTGTTGGTTTGATATGAAGGTGAAGGTGGTTTTTTCCAGTTCTGTGACAAAGATCAATGGTAGCTTGATGGGGATAGCATGGAATCTATAAATTATTTTGGGCAGTATGACCATTTTCACAATATTGATTCTTCCTAATCATAAGCATGGAATGTTTTTCTGTGGGCGAAGTATATGAACAGACACTTTTCAAAAGAAGACATTTCATGTGGCCAAAAAGCATATGAAGAAATGTTCATCATCACTGGTCATTAGAGAAATGCAAATCAAAACTACATTGAGATACCATCTCATGCCAGTTAGAATGGTGATCATTAAAAAATGTGGAGACAACAGAGGCTGGAGAGGATGTGGAGAAATAGGAATGCTTTTACACTATTGGTGGGAGTGTAAATTAGTTCAACCATTGTGGAAGACAGTGTGGCGATTCCTCAAGGATCTAGAAATAGAAATACCATTTGCAATCCCATTACTGGGTATATAGTCAAAGGATTATAAATCTTTCTATTATAAAGACACGTGCACATGTATGCTTACTGCTCTAGAGAAGAGAATATACCCCCCAAAATTTTCCTGGTCAGCTGGACAGCACCATTGTCTGTCTGTAGGGAGTGGAATTACACACTGAAGAGTTTGAACCTGGAATCTACTTATCTTTGCAGCTATGGTCATTCATGCACCCGCAATGCTTGGCCTAACAAATTGTTGTCTTTTACTAATTCTTCCAAAGACTAGAACATTTTCAGCGCTCATAGAAAAGATGGCAAAGCTGCAAAGGAGTGGTTTATATGGAAGATGAATTTCTGATCAATGGCTTCAGCCAGGTACAGTCATGCAGCAAGGAAGATGACTGGGCATGCTGGGGGAAGATAGAGAAACAAGAAACCACTGATTTTATTTTTTCTTTCAAGAGGTTTGTAATAAATGTAATCTGTCTGAGCCCAGGTGATTGGTGAGGTAGGAGGACAGAGATTAAATTGTGGTCCAGAGGGGAGAGGGCGTACCCTCATGCTGAGCCAATAGCCTTTCTGGCCTAACCACCAGGTCACAGATTGCTCAGTGCAAAGAAAAGGAGCGAGGTGGTTTCTGCAGTTGGAAGCCCAGCACCTTCCCATGTTTTTTGGCATGTTTCTCCCAGCCACGCTACTGTCCAGAGCCCATATCAATGCCTGGGTCAGATCTGCTCAGTTAGGTCGCAGAAAGACTCATGGAAGCCCCAGCTCATCTTCTCTGACTTTTGTTACTCTGGCTCCCAGGTAAGGGGAAGAGGAGATGGCTCTGCACTGAAACAATCTCAACCTTCTTGGTTACTGTGGCCTGCCATCTCTGCTGAGCAAGAACAGTAATTATAATTCAACGTAGATCAGTGACTGTGGCTATACTATGAGGATAGTGCACTTGATGCAGTTTATATGGGAGACTTTCCTATTTTATTCCAATCTCAGGTACCTCCAGAGAAGTTACTTTGATGCAGTCCCTGGACTCCTTGTTCTTTGCCTTCAGGGAAAAGAGACTCCTCATCTGCGGGCGCAGTCAGAACATTGGAAGCTCCTTAGGCCTGGTATCAGCAGAAACCTGGGAAGGCTCCCTGGTTCCTCATCTATGGTGCATCCAACAGGGCCACTAGCATCCCAGAGGGGTTCAAAGGTCATAGGTTGGAGACAGACTTTACTATCACCATCAGCTGCCTGGAGCTTGAAGATTTTGCTCTTCTTTATCTTTTCTGACTTTTGTTTGTTTAAAGTCTGTTTTATCAGTAACTGCAGCCCCTGCTTTTTTAAATTGTTGTTTGTTTTCTATTTCTTTGGTAGATTTTTCTCCATCTCTTCATTTTGAGCATATATGTGTCACTGCATGGGAGATGAGTCCCTTGAAAACAGCATACTAATTAGTCTTAGTTCTTTTTCTAACTTTCTGCTCTGTGTCTTTTAATTGGAGCACTTAGCCTATTTACATCTAAGGTTAATATGAATATGTGTGGATTTGATCCTGTCATCACGATGTTAGGTGGTTATTTCACAGACTTGTTTATGTGGATACTTTATTGTGTCACTTGTCTGAGTACTTCAGTGTGTTTTTGTAGTGGCTGGTAATGATGGTCTTTCCTTTCCATACTTAGTTCTTTATTCAGAAGCTCTTGTAAAGCAGGCTTCGTGGTGATGTATTTCCTCAGCATTTGCTTGTCTTAAAAGGATCTTATTTCTCCTCACTTATGAAATTTAGTTTGGCTGGATATAAAATTCTGGGTTGGAGTTTCTTTTATTTGAGAATGTTGAAGACTGACCCAGAATCTCTTCCAGGTTGTAGGATTCCTTCTGAGAGGTCCACTGTTATTCTGATGGGCTTTTCTTTGTAAGTGAGCTGGCCTTTTCTCCATCTGCCTTTAACATTTTTTCTTTCATTCCCACTTGGAAGAATCTGAACATTTTGTGTCTTGGAAATGATATTTTTATGGAGTATCTTACTGGCATTCTCTGAATTTTTAAAATTTGAATGTTGCCCTCTGTCCATAGGTTGGGGAATTTTTCATAGAAGATTTTCTGAAATATGTTTTCTAGGTTGGTTCCATTTGCCTATCTTCTTCAGGTATACCAATCAGTCATAGAATGGGTCTCTTTACATAATCCAATATCTCTGGGAGGTTTTGTTCATTCTTTTCATTATATTCATTATTTTTTCTCTATTTCTGCCTGCCTCCTTATTTCCGAAAGTCAGTGTTCAAGCTCTGAGATTCTTTTCCCCAATTGGTCTGTTGTGCTATTAATACTTGTGGCTGCATTATAAAATTCCTGTAATGTATTTTTCAGAAATATCATGCTGGTTCCATTCTTCTCTGTATTGGCTATTTTCTCTGTCAGCTCCTGTAATAATTTTTTGTTATATTTAGCTTTTATAAATTGGGTTACAAGATACTCCTGTAGCTCAATGAACTTCGTTCCTATTACTACTTCTGTCATTTTAGCAATCTCAGGTTCAGCCCAGTTCTGGAGGCTTGATGGAGAGGTGATGCAGTCATCTGAAGGAATGAAACCATTCTGACTTTTTCAGTTTTCAGTGGAGAACTAGTTGATTAATTTTTTTGTGTGCTTAGTGATTTGTGTATCTTCTTTATGAAATCTTTTTTTACATGTATAGTTATGAAATATCTTTTTATGTTATTTTTAAAAAGCTTTATGTTTTTGACTTTTGCATTTCAGGTTATGATTCATTTAGAATTAATATTTGTATCAATGTACAGGTAAAATGTACAGATTAAGATTAATTTTCATGTAATATGGACCTCTAATTGATCCAATATAATTATTATATTTTTTCTACTAAATGACTGCTACTGTCTGAGTGTTTGTGTTTCTCCAAAGTTCCCTTTGAAAGTGAATTTTCATGGCAACAGTAATAGAAGTTAGACCCTTTGGGTGATTAGGTCATGAGGGCACTGCACTCATGAACAAGATTAATGCCTAATAAAAGAGGCTTCACATAGGTATTCCGTTGGCCCTCCCACCTTCACCATTGATGATGCAGTCACAAGGTGCCATTTTGGGAGCAGGAATAGCCCTCACCAAACACCAAGATTGCCAGCGGCTTCACATTGGAGCTTTCAGTGTACGTAACTGTGAGAAAATAAATTTGTGTTGTCAGTTAATACCCAGTCCAAGTTTTTTTTTTCAGTACAAGTGTTTTAAGACACTTGTTGTAGGACTTTGATTGAAAATTGAGTGGCTATATATATGCAGAACTGGTTTCAGATTCTCTAACTCATTGCATTGGGTTATCTGTCTCACCATTCACTAAAATAATAATTTTTAATTAAAAAATAATTAATTATTTTTTTTTTGAGACAAGGTCTTGCTTTGCTGCCCAAGCTGGAGTGTAGTGGTACGATCTCAGCTCACTGGAACCTCTGCCTTCAAGGCTCAAGCGATTCTCTTACCACACCCTCTCAAGTACCTGAGGCCACAGGCATGCAACATCCTGAGAGGCTAAGTTTTTTAAATATATTTTGTAGCAGTGTTTCCCAGGCTGATCTCAAACTCCTGAGCTCAAGCTATCCACCTACCTCAGCCTCCCAACCTGCAGCAACTGCAGGCATGAATCACCACATCCAGCCACAATGTTTATTTAATAGGTTTTCGTATTGGGAAATGTTAATCCTTCCATCTTGTTTTTCTTATGTAAGATTACCATGGCTTTTTTTTGCCTCTTTGCTTTTCCATCTAAGTTAGAAAAATGTTTTCAATTTCAACAAATATGACCAGTGAATTTAATTGTCACTGTATTAAATTCATTTTGGGAGATTTATGTTTACAATATTAAGTTTTCTAATATATATACATGGAATAACTTTCCATTTGTTGGGCCTCCTTGATTCTTTCTCAATAACCTTTTGTACATTTGCACTTACTACTTATAACTTTTTCTTTTACCATAATGTCAAACAGAGACAAGTTGTAAAAATACTGTAAGAAATATAAAATGAACCCACATTCATTTGTCTATTAATAGTTGAATTTCTACTTCCATATTCCTTCTATAAGTTGTTATTCTGGGTACTATTGATGCAAACAAAACAAACTACTCCCAAAGTTAATGGCACATGAAGATTTCAATCATCTGCCTATTACCTCTGTGGTTCTGGATGTCACCTTGGCTCACCTAGGTTCCTGCCTGGCTTTCCGCCAGGCTTTCCTAAGAATGAAGTCAGGGTAAATGGGGAAAGTGTCATCTCAAAGGTGGTTGACACTGGATATAGGTTCTCAGCTGGACTCTTTGCATATTTATACTGTGACTTGGTTCCCTCAACACTTTCCCAAGAGGAGTAGACAGAAGATATGCAGCCTGAACAGCGTCTTATAGCCTCAGGAGGCAAATACTGTTACTTCTACCACTTTCTCATTCCCCTTAGGAATCAAGAGAAATAACGTGCAAGGCAGTAGGTTTAATGGGAGGAGCGTCAAGATCACACTGTTAGAAGAAACTATACAATGGAATCTCTTCTCACAGGCATCTTGGAGGATACAAGCGGTGTCAGTGCATCGGTGACTAAAGCAGTTCACATTCCTTCCGCATGCTAAACACTCTATTTCGCAGCTCCACGTGCTCAAGTATTATTCCATGATAGTGTTAGGGTACCCTCAAAATGTTGTCTTGGGGGAGTGATATTAGCTAGATGACAGAGTAGGAGATTCCAGCCTTCACAGGCCCACCCAAAAAAACCATAAACACATAAAAATAAAAGCAAAACCAACAATTAGACGGCTATCCAAGAAGAAAAGCAGCCCTTGGAGTGCTCAAGGGTCCAATTAAAGAAGTGCAGAAACACAGTGGGCAAAAAAAGCCCAGAAGAACCATACAGAAAGGGTTGCTGAGAGACGGCACACCTGTGAGTTTTGAGACCTCTGGGAGCAAAGAAGCAGGAGGCAATTGTTATCAACCTCGAGGCAGGGCCACGGCAGCCCCCATGGCCTGCTCTGCGGAGGACCCTGCAGCCTCAGCTGCTGAAGACCTCAGTAACCCCCCAGGCAGCCTCCACTCTACAGCTTTCCCAATGAAGGCCCCTTAGTGTTCACTGATGAGGATCACAGCAGCCTGCTCCACAGAGGTGACTGGTACTTTTGGCGCTAAAAAAAAAAAAAGCCTGCAGTCATAGGCAGGTAAATCTCCCCAGAGAAGAAGATGGTATGATACCTTCCCTCCACATCCTCCCAAGAAGCAGCCACTGTTGTGCTGCCTGGGATGGGACTGCCTCCCAGCCCCAACACTATTATCCCAGACCCAGTCTCCAGGACTCATCCTGTGTGGCACATCAGACTTTGAGCCCAGGCCCAGAACTGCTGCCACTACAAGTGCACCCACACTCCAAAGCCTGGCCCTGAGGCTGCTCTGGATAACGTAAGTAGAGAATGTACAGCAATACGGTAGAGTGAAATGTGGAGACCAACCATACAGAAAGCATCTCTGGAGATGGAATTCCTGACAGACCTGAGAAATACTGGCAAATATGTCAAGAGTAAAGAAACACATTAGTCTAACAAGATAAAAAAAAATGAAACTTAGCCACAATAAATGTGAAGACATGTATCACTATACAGATTGCAGTTAAAATGATGAATCACACAAAAAGAAAAATCTCAAAAGTATCAGAAAAAAATGGTTTATTATACCAGGGAAATAGTAATAAAACCCTTGGTTAACTGTTTATATGACCAACAGAGGCAAGAATACAGTGAGATTACATATTTAAATGCTGGGTGGAGGGGACTCAACCAAGGATTCATTATCCAGTGAAAATATGCTTCAAAAATAAGGTAAAGTAGAAACATTTATTGATAAACAAAATGAAGACAAACGATTACTTGCAGATATCTTCCAAAAGATATTCAAGAGGAAAGTTTCGAGAATCACAGGAAATGACAGCAGATAGTAAGTTGAATCCACAGAAATAAATGAAGATTTCACAAATAGTAAAGGAAAGAGCAAGAAGCAAGGAAAAAAACAAAAAAGGTGTTTTCTTCAACTACATGAAACTCTAGTTGAGGGAAAAGCAAACTATTGTGATGAATGTCTGGGTTCCAGTTACACTGATTGGGATAGAAGAGCAGCTGTTGCCTGGGAAAGGGCAAGAGACTTTGAAATATTTTAGAGATTCATCAGGATGCAGAACATACGTAAAACTTAGTTGCATATTTAACATTTCAGCCCTTTACTTGGTATGTGTATTACCTCATGAAAAAATCGAACAACTCATTCTAGGCTCAAATAAACATGAACAAAGAAAGAAAAATTATGAACTACTTATGGAATCTCAGCCATATTAAGGAGAAGTAAAAAATGCACCTGGGCCGTGCTAAAATATCAGGAAATCTAGGAGAAAAGACAAAAAGAAACAGGTACATTTGTCCTACTCCTGCAGCATAGATTTTATCTCTGTTGGTTTCTCCCCAAACAGAGAAGACATTTAAGTTACTTTTCTCACAAGAGAGGCCCCTCCACCCTCCCCTTGGCTCTTTCCACACCACTGCTCCCACCAGGTGATTTGCATATTGTCTCCCAGGGAGGACCTGCCCTGTGAGTCTGAGATAAAAGCTCCGCTCTAACCTTGTCTTGACTGATAAGGACTCCTCAGTTCTCCTTCTCACAATGAAGCTCCCTGCTCAGCTCCTGGGGCTGCTAATGCTCTGGCTCTCTGGTAAGGAAAGAATTAAAATGAGGTGGGGAAAATGGGATGGGAGGGTGGGATGTGGAGGCTCCACAGCTTCCCATGTTTATTTCCAGCATGTGTTAGAGGCACATGGTCTCCAGGAAAGAGAATTCATATTTTTATCTTATGAATAATCAGGATTCACTCCCAAGGAACAATGACCAGTGCTCTGATTCTGATCTTAAAAATAGAGTTCCCTACTGGCTACTAAATAGTGCATTCATTTTAGGAGGTCTACGTTTTACAATATAAATAAAAACCTTGAAAAAATATGTAACTGCAAATCAGTATCTTAAGGAAATAATGAAAGTTGCTCAAAATGTGTCTATATAACCATTACTTCTTTATGATTATTTCAGGATCCAGTGGGGATATTGTGATGACCCAGACCCGACTCTCCCTTCCCATCACCCTAGGAGAGTCGGCCTCCATCTCCTGCAGGTCTAATCAGAGCCTCTTTGATAGTGATTAGGGACTCACCTATTTGGATTGGTACCTGCAGAAGCCAGGCCAGTCTCCACAGCTCCTGATCTATGGTGTTTCCAACCCAGCCTCTGGAGCCCCAGACAGGTTCAGTGGCCGTGGGTCAGGCACTGATTTCACACTGAAAATCAGTCGGGTGGAGGCTGAGGATGTTGGGGTTTATTACTGCATGCAAAGTAAAGAGCTTCCTCCCACAGTGGTACAACCCTGAACAGAAACTTCCTTGCTGGGGTATCCCAGCTGCTCACATGTGCTGCTTGTTTTGGGGAGCAGCTCAGCAGACTCTCAGAGTCTGCAGAAGATGAGGCTGCTGGAGAATTCAGGGCAGAGTTTGCTGCTGAGGGCTCTGTCTGGGACAACAGGTGCATGCCACTAAGCATGGCTAATTTTTGTGTTTTATGTAGAGTCGGTGCTTCACCATGTTGCCCAGCCTGTTCTCAAACTCATGGGCTCCTGCCACCCACTTGACTTAGCCTCCCAAAGTGCTGGGAGTATAGCTGTGAGCCATTGCGTCAGGTCAGCACCCCTGTTTATGTTCCTGTCACCTGCCACAGCCGTGACTCTCATAAGCAACAGGAGAATGAGGAGGTTCTAGGGCCCTGTGAGTAAAAATTTGGGATGAAATGGAAAGAAGAATGGAAGCTCATCTTAACCCTCCTTCCTTGCCGACATTTATTTAAATTTATTGAGCAAAACAGCCAGATAACTGATCATTTCTCACAAAACATGTAGAGTACATCTTAGGGTTTAACAGTTTTGGGTACATTTTAAATAAAATATTTGGTTATATGTGAAATTGGCATTTTCCCACTTTTTAAATTCCTGCTTCTTCTATATACCATTCTTCTCCACTCCCTGAGACAGCAGAGACAGGACTTTCCACTAGTTCTCCTCAGGGGGAGCTGGCTGAGGACAACCAGTAACATCTTGGTTGTGAGTGTCAAATAGATTTTGTAATTTCATAGCAGACACAAGATCCTAATACTAAAACTCTTTGATTAAAATAACCTCTTGAGGATTGAAAAGGGAGTTCTTGAAATTTTGAAAGTTGGTTTTAAAAATAATATGTGTATACTGGAAGATGCAGTATACTAAAAATGTGGTATTTTCCATGGATCTCTGTAAAAATAGAGGATGATGTAAACTTTTTTTATTTTCTAAAGAATAGAACTTGGGATTGGGCAGACTGCAGGAATGGGAGCATGAAGAGAACACAGGAGAGGTCAGCTCTTGTTCAATTAAATATCCCTTGGCTTATGGTGGGTGGGAATGTGGCTGGTGGTGGGCTTGGCAGTCGATGATGTAGATTAAAAAGGAGCCAAATATGTTACTTGTGAAGAACCACAGAGCTGAAGGCACTGCTGCCTGGCTTCCTGGGTGGAGCCTGTGCCACTGGGAGTCTCACATGAAAGTAATCCCATGAGCAAGTATTTAGGTCTGTGATCACCGAAGGTTTAGAGAAGTCCCTGTACCTGAGGGACAGAGGAGGGCAGACCTGAGGTCATGCCACTCAATTCTAGTTAAATCACAACAGCCAAGCAGAGCTTTTGAAACTCATTCTGCCCCTAAAGAAGTTTAGCAGAGATCACTGGTTGTGTCTGGAGACCTCACAAGCACTGACATGCCGAGCAGAAAGCACAACAGGATGTAAGCCAGCAGGTTTTGATAAATGAAAATTTTACTTTTCAGTTGTCATAAAAAACAATAGAAGGTTTGAAATAAGAAAATGTATTATTTTGACACAATGTGGTCATTACCCAAAAATAAATTTGATTTCCATATTCTAGTAGTAGGTGTAAAGAAAAATCTATGATTTGCATGTATTCACTTAAAATAATGCTCCAAAAATATTTATGAATTAATCATGGGCATGAGGTGATACGATTAAATAAATGTTTGTATCAAAAGGACAAAATGTCTTCTTTCTGGTTAAAAAAAATGAATCACATCGGAAATGATTTTCTATTCTAAGATGATGGATCCTATGGTGAGTGAAGTTAAAATTGTATTTCCAAGTAGAAATGTCAAAAAAAAAAAGAAAAGAAAGTGTGGAATATAGGAAGGAATTTATCACGCATACAAAAAATGACAAGTCTTTAGAGTACATCTCCATTCACAAGTGAAAACACACATTCAACTTCAAATCTATTTATTTCACTCTCGCAATCACCAGGTGGAGACTATAGGTAGTATAATTAAAATTGCATTCTTAACTAAAAAGTACAAAAGCAAAGAGAAGATGGTTTATAGAAAAGAGTTTGTAAAACAAAGAATGACACGTTTATATAAGGTATTCACAAGTGAGGGCACACATCTCACCAGAATTCTAGGGATTTCACCATCACAAACACCACTTTGTAGCCTGCACATCCTTCCGTGAGCAGGACAGTTTTTGGGACCCTGGACAGTGTGATAGCCCCAAATACAAAGCTCCCAAAGAAACAGCCTCTCAGTGTGGCAGGAGAGGCTGTGGTACCAGGAGATGCGTTCACAGCAGGTGAATCCAGGTGGGCTCAGGCAGATGGCTGGAGAGTCTCTGAGGAAGAGGCCTTGCAGCTTCAGTCACAGGTACATGCTCCTTTTCTGTGTGAAAACGGGCCAGGGCTGTCCAGGGCACCTTCCAGAGCCTCTTCTTTTCTAACTACTTACTGTGCTCTAGCCCCACAAACCCTCCAGCCTTGGCTGCCATGTAGTCCCAGGAGCAGTCACTGAAGTTTCCTGCCATCCTCAGGGCTGCAGGGATGCTCAGACATGTCACTGAGAGGAGATTCTAGTGTGTCCTGTCCTCTGCTGCCACTGATGACCTTCAGGGAACTTCTTTTTGCTTTTTCCAAGGACCCCACTCTCACCAACCATCAGGAGGATGGAAAGTGGCCTGCTCTGCATGAATTTTGGCTAACGAGCAAGTCAGAGCTCGTGGGAGTGTCATGTATGTGCAGCTCATAATAATATTATGTAGGAATCCTATTTTGACTTTTTCTATCTCCCAGTTCTCTCTGAGCAGTTACTCACTCTCACCATTGACTTTAAGTTGTTCCTCTTGTTAAGAGCAGTTACTCACTGACCATCCACTCTAAGATGTTCCTCTTATGAAGCTTCTAAAGATTATTATTATTTTTTTTTTCTTTTTGTGTCAGGGAGGACCTTGCTCTCTCACTCAGACCTGAGTGTAGTGATGCCATCTTGACTCACTCCAACCTCTGCCTGCTGGGTTCAAGCAACTCTCCTGCCTCAGCCTCCCAAGTAGCTGGGATTACAGGCACCCACCACCATGCCCAGGTAATTCTTTTATTTTTAGTAGAGTTGGGGTTTCACCCTGTTGGCGAGGCAGGTCTCAAACGCCTTACCTCATGGCGATCTGCCTGCCCACCTTGGTCTCCAAAATTGCTGAGATTATAGCTGTGAGCCACTGAGGCCATCCCTGAAGATGTTTGTAAGACTCATATGATTCTGATGGTAGAATTCCAGCTGTGTGCTTGCCACATGCTCACATTTCTATTAGTAAAAGACTCTTCTTTTGAGTGTAATTTGCTCTTTTTAAACCAGTTTGTCAGGTTTGTGGTTCAGGTGATTGATTTTAAAACTTTCTTGCTAAAGTGCACGAATATTGCTAGAAATGAATTGCTTTTTGCATTTCACAAACGTGGATCCACTGTATTTACTTTTAATTTCTATTTTTGCTTTTCTTTATTCCAAATTATATTTAGTAGTATTTTACTTAGTTTTAAAATATGTGGACTTTTTTGATAAATGTCTTTTTTAAACTAATTTTTACATTTCCCCAGCTTTAGGGGAACAAGAGGTTGCAGGTTCTACTGGTGAATTGTACAGCAGTGAAGTCCGGGCTTTTAGTTACCCATCGCCCGAAGAGCGTACATTGCACCCAGTAGGAAAACTGTCATTCTTCCTCTTGGTGCACATCTTCCCTTCAGATCACTCTCTGTTGTCTATTTCTAATACAATTCTTTTGGTCATCGAGAATTTATCTTGTATGATTTATGCCCGTTTAATTTCACTGAAGTATCTTGTGGCCCAGAATATTATGTATGTCTGCAAATGTTTTGAAAATCATTTACTATAGTTTGGTGGAGTGTTCTCTAAGTATGTCTTGTCCAGATGGTTGACAGCATTGTTCAAGTCGTCTGTACCTGCACTGGTGCAAGGGACAGGGCTATTTGCACTGCAAACTGGACCTGCTACAGAGCCCTTTTCTACCCTCGGCCACATTCACGACTGGCAGACTTTCATGTCACCTGTTGGGCCAAACCTGTATTCCAAGGAGCAGAATATGTAGTCTCCAGAAACCAAAAAAAGCCCTGCTTGTGGCTTCTTTCTTTTAAAGACAAATGAACACATTAAACACACCGGAATGGAATAGTTCTTCCTGTCATCATGAATGCTGATTCTCTCCGTGTTGATACAACACACATTATAGTGGCCTTGCCAATGGGCACAGATTTAATGCTGTCTATGGCAGCTGTAGAGACGAATGCCCAGAAACAAGGTGCAGTGCAATACCAGCTGTGGGAAATCAGCCTCCCAGCCACAGCCACGATATGACAAGGCAGACGCAAAGAGTCCCCAAGTAAGTTTCTGATTATTTTCCTTGTCTTGGTGTAGTATCTGCATTTGCTCGCTAATGCAGGAGAGACTAAAATTAGACATCGTGATGTCCTTGTTTCTGTTGCACTAATTTCCATCTGGTCTTTCTGTCAGCCACTCACTAGGGCATTAAAGTCAAATTATCCACAAATATGATTATCTTTTTTCCAATTGCTAGTTAAAAGGTATTTTTTAGATTTGTCTAGCAAATTAAAGATTTTAATACTATGAATAGGGTTATGCAAATGGTGCCTTTCTCTCAGTCTCTCTGCAAATGTTAACATGAGGGTAAAACTCATAATAGATTGCTCATTATTTTACTTTTCCTTTAAAATTCCTGAGTAAAATAAACTGTTATGAGAAATACTATGAGTTTTGTTTGAACCCTAGACAGACTTACTGAAATTTCATACCTTAGCATCAAGCCAGAAATCAAAGATATTGGTTTTGCTTAATGGCATATTCACAATTATTATGATGAACTTAATATTTGCTTCAATTTTCCACAGAATGAATAGGCTTCACCCTTTTATTCTGCCTTACATTGTTAATGTTTGTATAATTAGTTTTCCTGGGGTAAGAGATTAATATACACTCTCATATTCAATTTTAATTTTTTTAATGGCTGTTAGGATTCTAGAATACAAAAGAAACCATTTTGTAGGTTGAGGATATTTGTAATTTACTAAGGTAAGAATATTAAATATGGGTAAGATACAGCCAAGTAAGTGTCTAGCAAGAGATTATCCCTCTAGTCTTTGTTAACCTTGATAGTTTCATTCCTGACTGCTCTTGGGAGATCAGAATTTATCTTTCAATATTTTCTTTTATTACTGATTCTTCATTCTCTTCTTCCTTGGAAGCATTTGATAAGAGCCAGCTTCTAGAGTCCAAAAAGCAAGGGCAGTTGGTTCTTCGTGGGGCATTTACACTTGGGTGATCCTTAGCTCTGGCCCAAGAGCAACCAAATAATAATGAAGTTCACTGCTGCAATGTGAAGCTGCTGCTTCCAGAAGGGCAGAGTCACTATTTCCAGCTGTCAGTGCAGAGATCGTGTTATTATCAATTATTATTATCAAATAAGGAATGAACATTAAGTAATTTATTTAGCTCTTATCTGTTTCTTGTTCTGAACTTTTGATTTTTACTAGCAGTAGATAAAAGGAAGAAGCAAAAATATAATTTCTTTTTTTTTTTTTTTGAGACGGAGTTTCGCTCTTGTTTACCCAGGCTGGAGTGCAATGGCTCACCGCAACCTCCGCCTCCTGGGTTCAGGCAATTCTCTTGCCTCAGCCTCCCGAGTAGCTGGGATTACAGACACTCGCCACTATGCCCAGCTAATTTTTTGTATTTTTAGTAGAGACGGGGTTTCACCATGGTGACCAGGATGGTCTCGATCTCTTGACCTCGTGATCCACCCGTCTCGGCCTCCCAAAGTGCTGGGATTACAGGCGTGAGCCACCGCGCCCGGCCCCAAAATATAATTTCAATTGATTTTAGGAATCAGTTTAGGTGAGTTAGTTTGACCCCTGACTTTTCCTGAGAGTCTTAAAGTTTCTTTAATAATAATTAATATAAGTATTTTATGGATTTTATAATTATTTAATATAAAAAAAACTATGAGTATGAGAACTCTCAAATTGTATTCTCAATTTTTCTTCAGGTGAATTATCTAGTTAAAAGAAAAAAGTTACTTTACTTTGTTATCTTGTGATATTCACACGAATTCTCATATCGACTGCAGCTTCCACTACCGTTTAAAAGGCTAAATTCTCTAATTCAGTCTCTAGAAACTTTGCGTTTGCCAACTTCCCATCTCTCAAGTAAACCAGGGTTTATTATGTGGTCAACAAGGCCAACATCACATTCAAACAGTGGAAAAAATTACTAACCTCCTAAACATGCTGTGGTATTATGGAGACTTATGTTTGAGGACAGAAGCCCCTTTATTAAAGAGTGAGAACTGAGAGGGAACTTTAAAGACATAGAATGCTCAAGAAGGATACAGAACCATTGCCTCACTTTGTGCAATTTGTTGGGTGAGGTGAGGGTCTGCAGAAAGATTAACAAGCACAGAGGAAAAGCTCACCACTTAATCTCACAGCTGTGTGTGTAGTTTTATAGGATTTCTAAACATTTTTTTTTTTTTCCAAGAAAGAGTAAAGAACAGTCATTGAAACATTCGGAAACAGGTTCAGCTTAGACAGGTCTAGAACAGGGCCTGAAGGTGTAACTTACAAACAACCCTGTTTCTTCCAGTGCTGGAGAGATGGATTCTCAGAAGCAGAAAAGACACATTCCGGCCGGGCGCGGTGGCTCAAGCCTGTAATCCCAGCACTTTGGGAGGCCGAGACGGGTGGATCAAGAGGTCAAGAGATCGAGACCATCCTGGCCCAAATGGTGAAACCCCATCTCTACTAAAGATACAAAAAATTAGCTGGGCACGGTGGCGCGTGCCTGTAATCCCAGCTACTCGGGAGGCTGAGGCAGGAGAATTGCCTGAACCCAGGAGGCAGAGGTTGCAGTGAGCCGAGATCGCGCCATTGCACTCCAGCCTGGGTAACAAGAGCGAAACTCCATCTCAAAAAAAAAAAAAAAAGACACATTCATGGAGCCTTCCTTCTCTGACCTCTGCGTGTTTCAGAATATTTATCTGTGAATTTCTACTACAATGAGTAACAATTTACAGTTAATGAGATAATGCAGACAGCTTCATCCCCAAGTGTCTTGCAGCCAGGAATCAAGCACAGGACCTGTGTCTTCACAAAGGGGTGCTCCATGGGTGGCCTGATCTTAATTCTCATTTAAAGAGAAACTCTTCCTTTTAATAAAAAAGAATATTCATTGTGCCTCAGGTGGGAAACAGGTCTCTGTATTTCCCATTCTTATCCATAGTAGTGTTGGTTTTGAACTGATGCAGTCTGTAGAACAAAGTCTACAGGATTGGAAACTGATATATAAATGAGCCAAAGATGGCCTGTATGTCCTGGCCCCTATGTTGTTTAATAAAAACTGGGTTTATTTTTCAATGGTGTGTTCCAAACTCAAATTTACCAATGCAAATATTTTTAAAACAGCCCCCTCAAAATATTTTTAGCCTTTTAGAAAATACTTTCCTTGTCCAGAAAATTTCACCAATATCTTATTGGTGAAATAAGGTAATTTCTGCCAGCAATAAGATAAACTCCAGTTATGAAAACCTTAACCAGAAACTTCCCACTCTGCTGCTGTGTGGCATCTCTCAGATGCATAGCCGGTTCTCCAGTGTCTCTCCCATTTTGAGAAGCAACCCTGTCACCTTATTCTCTGCGCAGATTCCTACTGTGAGGGACTTCTCTCTGCAAACCTGTCAAAGCTTTACCCAATAAAGTCATGTGTGCTACTGCCCCCCTGTGGTCAACTTTTTCCTTGATCAACCCTCAAATTCTTCAAATCCCCTACAAATAGGATCACAGTGACCACCCCAAACACTGACTCTGGGTCATAAACTCAAACAATTCCACTTCTAAGACTCTTTTCCCAGGACATATGAATAATGCATTTGCTCCCAATTTTATGGACCCCAAACTAACCTCATCAGGAAAAGGAGAAACAGCCATAATAAATCCCACCTGTATGTGTCCTCCCTCATTCAGGTGACCATGGTTCGTGTTAGAGACACACAGAGGCCTGCTGCACACCTAGATCCCAGTGGAGCTGGTTCTGACACCTTCTGATCTGTGTCCGCTGTAGAGTGACCAGCTTTGTCTGCTGTGGTCAAAGCCTTGGCATAATGTGTCAACAGATAAGAAAGGGAGGTTTCTCATCACAATTAGTGATATTATTCTTTAAGTCTATAGGTAATACAGAGTTAACTTCAAAGCTCTTTTCTGACTAAACTAGATGTTTACAGGATTTCACATTTTATGGTTATATAAGGCAACAGAACATGAGATATTATTATTTTTTAAATCACAGTGGTAGCCTTCTGAAAAATTTACTAAGTCTCATAGAAAATAGCAACTGTATCTTAAATTAAAGCATCTTAAAGAACACTTTGGAAAAATAACATTTTCAAGAATTGACTTTTAGTAAAAGAAAACCTGGCAAATTTTTTTACTGTTATTCATTTTCCTGCTATTCAAGTTTCCATATCAGATAATGAACAGAACTGATTCGTCATTTAACACCCTTGCAGAATAATTAAAACTTGCAATAAGATGGACCATCTTGTTCTATTTAAATTAGGCTTATTATAGTTTGTGTTTTCTTTTTTTTCTTTCAGCCTCTGAAGTTTCTCATTTTATTATCATGATTAATTAGTAGTCTGACTTTTTGAATTAGAATTGATTAATAACATAAGAAAAGAAAAAGTCAGGTGCACTAAAGTTACTACATTTATTGAGAAAAGAGCAAATAAAATTGAAATAGTAAAATATGAGCTTTTATTCTAATCCAACTTCTTAAGTACAATTTAATCTCCTTAACCTACATGATTGCAATGGAGTTCAATATTTAAAGGTAAATACCATTGTTATTCAATGATCTTTTCAAATCTTGTAAAAAATGTCATTCTGGCAGATTTCCCAGAAGAGATTTAAACCAAACTCTCTCTGGAATCTTACCTAGAATTTCATTTGTTTGTGCCCTTGGGCAATTAAATATGAATTTTTGGTAAATTACCCAAGTTTACATAGCAGTACAAGGTAGTCTTTCAATTGTTCATGGATTTTTTTTTCCCAGAGATGTGACTGTTCTTGTGATGGTATTTGGCGTCAGCACCATTACTGAGGAGCTGTTCAATTAAATATTAAGCACATCACTAACGAATGAAGAAAAATGAGATTGTTTCCCTTTGTAATGATCAGCTGTGGGGCCGACTTACATCCCTGAGCTGTGAGCATCTTTACATGAAGCGATCAAAACGTCAGTTGCAGGTACAGGTTACCCTGAGACATAAAACTGTAATTTCAGTCCTTGCTCCTCTCACATAGAACATTTTCTCTGAACTGCAGACTCACTGCTGTGGCTGCACCACCTCCAGGCTGGGGGTGACTCAGGTTTCACTCACAGTTGGCAAGAACCTGGAAGCCCTGATAGAACTTGATTCAACCTGACCAGGAAGACTTTGTGAAAAGAGTTTTCCTAGGCATCACTTGGAAAAACATCATGTAATATTATTTCTTATTTGTTCTGTGTCATTACCAGAGGAAATTCTTCTCTAGAAGAGCCTGCTGGAGAATCTTGTATATGTGAGTCGATTATGATGGGATATATCCCAGATTGAGCAGTTTGTCACCAGGAATTTTATATTCACTGGCTGAGACATAACATTCTTGCCCCCTTTCCTCTTCTTTCCACTGGACTCTTGGCTCTAAATGTAGAGACTCACATCATTCTCCCTGTGAGGCCCTTGGATAGAGTGCTCTTATGGGGTTCACTCATGAGGTGCCAAGGAAGGGGAGGTTCTAACACTTGCATTGCACAATCTTGAACAGTTATCCTGGAAACAGTAGATACCAGGCAACACTGCAACTGGCTCAGGAGCTCTTTGTATTTGCAGACCCTCTGCCCGTCAGTGGTTGTGGGATGGGGCTGTTTTCTTCTCTACATTGATGGGGAGGGAGCCATGCAGGGTGGCATTCACCTCCCAGAGAGGATATGCCTCCTAGAAACACATTTCTACATTGTCAGTGTCCTTGTGCTTTCTCAGTGTGGCATGTACTACACAATGTGTTCCTGCCCAGGGTCCCAACTTTCACAATCAGAGCCTTCTTCCCTTGACCACAGGCAAACTGGACTTGAACTAAGTTTGTTTTGCCCCAATGAACATTTTATGTCACATTGTTCCCAGAAGAGCCATTACTCCTACACCACTGACCCTTTCCACCCCACTGCACCCACCAGCTGATTTGCATATTATTCCCTAGGGAGGACCTTCCCTTGTGAGTGCGGGATAAAAGCTCAGCTCTAACCTTGCCTTGACTGATCAGGACTCCTCAGTTCACCTTCTCACAATGAGGCTCCTGCTCAACTTCTGGGGCTGCTAATGCTCTGGGTCCCTGGTAAGGAGAAGATTAAAATGAGGTGGGAAAATGAGGTGGGGAGGTGAGCTCTGGGGGCTCCACAGCTTCCTATATTTATTTCAACCATGTGTTACAGGCACATAGTCTATGTTTCAGGAAAGATAATTCACATTTTTGTCTTAGGAATAATGAGGAATCCCCTCCCAGGAACAATGACCAGTGCTCTGATTCAGATTTTGAAAATAATGAGTTTCCTGCTGGCTAGTAAATGATGGGTTTATTTGAGAAATTATACTTTTCATGATATAAACTACAACTTGAAAATATATGTAACTGTAAATCAATATCTTAATAGATATCATAAAAGTTGCTCATAATGTGTCTATATAACCTTGCACTTCTCTGTTATTATTTCAGGATCCAGTGAGGATATTGTGATGACCCAGACTCCACTCTCCCTGTCTGTCACTCCTGGAGAGCCGGCCTCCATCTCCTGCAGGTCTAGTCAGAGCCTCTTTGATAGTGCAGATGGGAACACCTATTTGGATTGGTTCCTGCAGAAGCCAGGCCAGTCTCCACAGCTCCTGATCTATGAGGCTTTTGAACGGGCCTCTGGAGTCCCAGACAGGTTCAGTGGCAGTGGGTCAGGCACTGATTTCACACTGAAAATCAGCCGGGTGGAGGCTGAAGATGTTGGGGTTTATTACTGCATGCAAGGTACAGAGCTTCCTCCCACAGTGGTACAGCCCCGAACAGAAACCTCCCTGCTGGGTGTCCCAGCTGCTCACATGTGCTGCTTGTCTGTGGAGCAGCTCAGCAGGGTCTCTGGGTCTGCAGAAGAGGAGGCTGTTAGAGAATTCAGGAAAGAGTTTGCTGCTGAGGACTCTGTCTGGGATGACAGGTGCATGCCACTAAGCATGGCTAATTTTTGTATTTTACGTAGAGTTGGTGCTTCACCATGTTGCCCAGCCTGTTCTCAAACTCACGGGCTCCTGCCACCCACTTGACTTAGCCTCCCAAAGTGCTGGGAGTATAGGTGTGGGCCATTGTGCCAGGTCAGCACCCCTGTTTATATTCCTGTCACCTGCCACAGCCGTGACTCTCATAAGCAACAGGAGAATGAGGAGGTTCTAGGGCCCTGTGAGTAAAAATTTGGGATGAAACGGAAAGAAGAATCGAAGCTCATTTTCATCCCCCTTCATTGCTTATATTTTTAAAATATCCTGAGCAAAACAGCCAGCCAATTGATCATTTCTGGCAAAACATGTTGAATACATCTTAGGGTTTAACAGTTTTGGGTACAGGGGATGAGTCTCTAGCAGTTGGAGTTAGGTGGGTTCAGGGAGATGAGTGCAAAGCCTTTGAGGAAGGAAGAGGTTGTGAGGCCACAGACACAGGCATAGCTTCATTCTCTGTGTGAACAGGGCCAGGGTCCTCCAGGATGCCTTCCAGAGTCTCCTCCTTCCTCCACACTTAGGGCACTCAAGCACCACAGACCATCCCGTGTTGGCTGCCACATCCTCCCCGGAGCAGCCACTAAATTTCCCTGCTGTCCTCATGGCTGCAGGGATGCTCAGTCATGTCTGTAAGGGGATCCTAGTGTGTCCTTTTCTCACCTGCTGCCACTAATGACTTTCATGACACTTTGTCAAGTGACACCACTCTTACCAACCATCAGGAGGATGGAAAGCGGCCTGCACTCAATGACGTTTGGTTTATGAGCAAGTCAGAGCTCACGGAGTCTTATGTGTGTGCAGCTCATAATAATATCACAAAGGAATCCTATTTTGACTTTCCCTGACTCCTCACTCTCTCTCGGAGCAGTTACTCCCTCTGCCCGTCCACTCTAAGACTTTCTTCTTGTGAAGTTGCTAAAGGTGTTTTCATTTGGAGACTGATAATGATTCTAATGGTGGAAGACGAGATGTGTGCTTTTCACATCCTCACATTTCTAAGAATAAAAGGCCCTTCTTTTTCTAGTTTGTGAAGATTACATTTTCAGTGACTATGTGAAAACTTCTTTGCTAAAATGCATTCATATTGCTGTAAATTAACTGCTTTTTTGCACCCCATAAATTTGGATATGTGATGTTTACTTTCACACCAAAATACTTTATAATTTACATTTTTGTTGTTTCTTTGCCCCATTTAGTACATTAGTACATTTAGTAGTACTTTAGTTTCAAAATACTTGGGTTTTTATTGACAATTTTTTTAAAAAACCTAAT
The DNA here is from genome assembly GCA_028533165.1 of Leontopithecus rosalia. Taxonomy (NCBI): domain Eukaryota; kingdom Metazoa; phylum Chordata; class Mammalia; order Primates; family Cebidae; genus Leontopithecus; species Leontopithecus rosalia. Next base: position 58,513,368 of record CM052654.1, read on the forward strand.
TTCAGTATGTCAATGTCTTTATGGGTATGAGCGTTTTTTAGTTACAGTGATGAGTTGTATAGTAGCAAACTTTGGGATTCAGTTACGCATCACCCAAATAGTGTACCTTCTGCCCAATAGGTATTTTTAAATTCCTCCTCCTTCTCCCACCAGCCCCATTCTTATAACTTTCCGTTTCTGATTTCTAATGTAATTAACTCAGTTGTGAATAATATATTTTGTATGCTTTAATCAGCTTAATTTTATTGAAATATCTTGTGGTCACAAATATAATTTATCATTAGCAAACGTTTTGAAAAGACCGTGAAATCTGCCGTGATTTGGTGGCGTGTTCTCTAAGCATCAACCTTGTCCAGATGGTTGATGGCATTGTTTAAGTCATCTGTATCTGCACTGGCCCAAGGGGCAGGGCTGTTTGCACTACAAAGAGAACCTGCTGCAGAGCCCTTTTCTACCCTGAGTCCCACTCACGACTGACAGAATTTCATGTCACCTGGTGGGCCAAACCTGTATTCCATGGGATAGAATATGTAGCCTTCGGAAAGCAAAAAAGTTCTACTTGGGGCTTCCTTATTTTAAAGACAAAGCCACTCATTGAAAATACTGGAATAAAATAGATATTCCTGTCATCCTGAACTCTAATTATCTTTGTGTTGATGTAGCACATATTACAAAGGCCTAATGAATGGGGACACCGTTTAGTGCCATTTGATGGCAGCTGTAGAGATGAATGCCCAGATTCAAGGTGCAGGGCAATACCAGCTGGGGGAAATCAGCCTCCTCACCACAGCCATAATATGACTAGGCAGTCATATTATGATTTCCTAAGTTAATTTCTGATTATTTTCATGGTCTTGGTGCAGTATCTGGACTTGCTCTCTAATAAGGAGGGTCTAAAAATTAGTGTCCTTGATTGTACTACACCAATTTTCATCTGGTCTTTCTCTCAATCACTCACTAGGGCACGCAAGTAAAATTCTCCATAGATATAATTATTTTCTTTCAAATTCTAGACAAAATGTTGATTTTTGATTTGCCTGGCAAAATAAATATTTTAATGCTATGAATATGGTCATTTAATTCTTTCTCTAGTTTTTATGCAAATGTTAACATAGGACAAATTTCATGATAGGTTTCTCATTATTTCCCTTTTCCGCTACAATTTCTGAGTAAGATGACCCACTATGAGAAAACTTATGAAGTTAATTTTAACCCAAGACAAAATAGTTATACTGAAATTTAATACCTTCAGAAGCCAGAAACAAAAGATACTGCTCTTGATTTAAGGCTTACTTAGGATTATCATTGACTAGTAAATATTTGCTTTAATTTTCAAGAGAATCAATAGGCTTCTTCCTTTTGTTTTGCCTTATGTAAATAATTTTAGTATAAACTGTTTTCCTGGAGTAACAAATTTGTAAACCTTCTTTTTTTAAACTGTCTATTTTACTTAAAGAAAAAGTTGTTTTTCTTCTAATTGCATTTTAGGTTTGGGGTACATGTGAAGAACATGCAAGATTGTTGCATAAGTACACACATGGGAGCATGATTTCCTGCCTTCCTCCCCTTTGCCTGTATCTGGCATTTCTCCCCATGTTATCTCTCCCCAACTCCCCTTCTTGTTTTCAGTTTTAATTTCTACCTAGGGCTGCTAGGATTCAGAATACAAAAGAAGCCATTTTCTAGGTTGACGATGTTTCAAATTTACGAGGGTAAGAATATTAAATATTTTTAAGATCCAGCTGAATTAGTTTCTAGCAAGAGGTTATGTTTCTAGTTTTTTGTTAAACATAATAGTTTTATTCCTGACTGCGATGGGAGGCTAGAATTTATTTTACTTTATTACTGATGCTTCATTTTTTTTTGCTAGTAAATATTTTAGAAGAACTAATGTCTAGAAGTATTTAAAAGTAAGGGCAATTGGTTCTTCATAGAGCATTTACACTTGGATGATCCTTAGCTCTTGCCCAAGACAAGTAGTAATAAAGTTTATTACCGTGATGTGAAGCTGCTGCTTCCAGAAGGGCAGAGTCACTATTTCCAGCTTTCAATGAAGACTGTATTATTATTATTCATTTTTATTATAAGACAAAAAATGAGCACTAAATACTTTATTCAGCTCTTGTCTGTTTCCTTTTCTGTACTTTTGATTTTTTGTTAGCAGGTGATGAAAAGAAGTAGTTAAAAGAGAAATTCAGTTGATTCTTAGGAATCATTTTGAGTTAATTCGATCCCTAATTTTTCTCAAGAGCCTTAACAATTTTTAATTGATTCTTAAAACTGTTTAATATGAAAAAAATTAAAGTATGAGAATAAGAACTTGTCTACAGCCATACCACCCTGAACGTGCCCGATCTCGTCTGATCTCGGAAGCTAAGCAGGGTCGGGCCTGGTTAGTACTTGGATGGGAGGATAAGAATTCTCAAATTCTATTATCATTTATTTTTTAACAGGTAAACTATTTTACCTAAGTTAAAAGTAAGTAAGTTATTTTACTCTGTTGTCTGGTTATATTCATTCAAATTATCATATCTACTGAAGCTTCTATTACAGTTTAAAAGGCTAGAATCCCCAATTCAGTACTTAAAAACTTCTCAGGGTCTTCACTTCCCATTTCTATAATGGTCTAGAAGGCCAACTTCCCATTGAAAGAGTAGAAAAAAATTAGTAACCTCTCAGGCAAGCTATGGTTTTATGGAGATCTATTTTGGAGACAGACACCCCTTTTTTCAAGACTGTGAATTCAAAGGGAACTTATGAGACACAGAATGCTCAGGAAGAAAATAGACTCATCCTTCACTTTTTGTAGTTAGTTGGAGGCTGTGGTAGATTCTGCAGAGGAATTGGTAAGTACAGAGGAAAAGTACACCACTTAATTCCACTGCTATATGGATAGTTTGATGGGATTTCCAAAAACCTTTCCAAGAAAATGTAAAGACCAGAATTTAAACATTTGGAAATAGGTTCAGAAAAGACAGATCAAGAATGGGGTCTGAAGATTCAGAAAAGTTCAACATGTAAACGACGTGGTTTCTTTCCACGTTTGGAAAAAGAGATTCTCAGAAGCAGAAGATACACATTTAAGAAGCCTACATTTCCTGTGCTCTCTCTCTGTGTTCCAGAATTTATTCATGAATCTATGCTCCAGTGAGTGACAATTTTAATTAGAGAGATAATGCAGATGGCTGTAATCCCAGGTGGCTGGGAAGCAGGAATCCATTCACAGGACTTGCAGCTTCACAGGGGAAGTTCCCTTTGCGGATGACTTGGTCTTAATTCCCATCCAAGCACAAGCTCTCACCTTTAGTTTAAAAGAAGGTTCGTTGAGGCTCAGGTAGGAAATATGCCTCTGTGTGCCTCAGCCTCATCCATAGCCATGTGGGTTTGCACTATCTGGAATAATACAGTCTGTAGAACAAACTCTATGCAATATGCAACCGTAGTTTATTAATGAGAATGCTATGTTGTTTATTTCAAAACTGTAGGCTTATTTCTCAATTGCCTGTGCCAAACTCAAATTTTAAAATGTAATTGTTTTTGAAAACAGCCCAAATAAGAATGTTTTTAAACTTTTAGAAAATACTTGCTCTACGTGTCCAGAAAACCTCACCCATACCTGCTAGCAATAGGTAAGATAAACCCCAGTTTATGAAAACCTTGAACTTAGTACTACCCTCTGTAGCTCTCTGATGCAGAAACTCCCCACTGTGCTGCTGTGTGGCATCCCCTAGCTGCATAGACCCTTCTCCAGCGTCCAACCCATTTTGAGAAACAACCTTGGCACCTTATTGTCTGGACTGTCTCCTGCTGGGAGGGACCTCTCTCTGCAAATCTGTCAAAGCTTCACTCAGTAGAGGTCATGCATGCTACTGCTTCTGTGGTCATCTCTTTTCTTGTGGTTAGCCCACAAATCTGTCAACCCCACTACAAACATGATCACAGTGTCCACCCCATAAACACCGACTCCCGGTAATGAACAAAAGCTATTCTACTTCCAAGACTCTCTTCCAAAGTCATTTCAGAAACACCATTGCTTTCAATTTTATGGATCCCAAACTAACTGCATGAGGAAAAGGAGATAAAGCCACACTAAACCCCACCTGCGGAAGTCTTCTCTCATTAAGGTGACCATGGTTCAGATTAGAGACACACGAGGCCTGTTCCCACCATGGTTCAAATGGAGACTGTTCTTAAACCTTTTTGTCTGTGTCCACTGTGGAGTGACCAACTTTGTCTGCTGTTGTGAATGCCTTGGCATCATGTGTCAACAGATAAGAGAGAGAGGTTTCTGTTCAGAATTAGTAATATTGTTCTTTAAGTCTGCAGGTAAACTAGGGTAATTTCAAAGCCATTTTCTGGCTAAAAAACATTTTACAAGATTTTATGTTTTCTGGATATGTCAAGCTACAAATTATGAGATTTTGATTAAAATTCTCAGAGGTAGCCTTCTTAATAGTTCATTAATTCTCATAGAAAATAGCAATGCTCTCTAAAATTCAAGCAATCTTAATGCTTTGTAAAGATAAAATTTTCAAGAATTGGCTTGTAGTTAAAGAAAGCATGTTATAAGACAATTTTTTAAATGTTATTTACTTTCCTGCAGTTCAAATTTTTGTATTACATAATAGATAAAACTGATTACTTATTGAACACCCTTTCAGGATAATTATTTTAAACTAGCAATAAAAAAGGCCATTTTGCTCTATTTTAGTTAGGCTGTTTATATTTTACGCCTCCTTATTCTGTTCCTTCAGCTTCTGATGTTTCTGACTTTTTTTCACTATCATGATTAAGATTCTGACCTTTGCAACAATAAGAAGCAGATCAGAATTTGTTGACATCATAAGAAAAAAGTCAAGTAGACAAAATTTGAAAATGTAATAAGAGAAAAGAGTAAATAAAATTTTCACAGTGAAATATGAGATTATTGTGCCAACCCTATCCCCTAGCTACTGTTTGATATCGTCAGCCCACATTATTGCCAGGAAGTACAAGAATTGAAAGTCAATATCATTTTTACTGGATTATCTTTTCTAATCTTATTAAAAATGATATTTTTGTAGATTCCTCAGAAGATACTCAGACCAAGCTTTCCTCTGGAATCTTAAATACAATTGCATTTATTTGTGTTCCTGGGCAATTAAATATAACTTTGTGTTAAATTACTCAAGGTTACATAACACTGCAAGCTGGTTTTCATTGTTCCTGGATTTTCTTTTTCCAGGAATGTGACTGTCCTTGTGAAAGTATTTAGTGTTGACACCATTATTCGGGATGTGTTCAAGGGAATATTAGGCACATCACTGACAAATAAGGAATAGTGGGGTCGTTTTTCTGTTTAGTGATCAACTGTATGGTAGATTCACATCTCTAACCTGTGAGCATTTATACATAAAGTCAAGAAAATATCAGTTATAGGTACAGCCTACCCTGAGACATAAAACTGTGGAGGCAGTCATTGGTCTTCCTACAAAGAGAATTTTCTTTTTAACCGTGGACTCACGGCTGTGGTTGTACCACATCCAGGCTGGGGGAGACTCAGGTCTCACTCAGTTTACAAGAACCTGGAAGCACTGACAGAAACTGATTCCACATGACCAAGGAGACTGCGTGGGAAAAGCTTTTCTAATCACCACTTCGAAAAACATAATGCAAAGTTATTTTTTATTTGTTCTGTATCATTAACCTAGAAGATTCTTCCCTTAAGAGAGCCCTCTGGGCCACACACGGTAGCTCACACCTGTTATCTCAGCACTATAGGAGGCCAATGCAGGCAGATCTCCTAAGGTCAGGAGTTCAAGATCAGCCTGGCCAACATGGTGAATCCCCATTTCTACTAAAAAAAAAAAAAAAAAAGAGCTCTCTGGTTAATCTTGTATACGTGAGATGATTATGATGGGATAGATCCCAGATTGAACAACTGGTCTCCAGGACTTTTATATTCACTGACAGAGGCATAAAATTTTGTCTCTTTCCTTTTTTCTTACACTGGCCTTTTGACTCTAAATGTAGAGTCTCACATCATTCTCCCTGTGAGGCCCTTGTACAGATAGCTCTTATGCAGTTCACTCACCAAGTAGACTCTAACATTTGAATTGAATATTCTTGAACAGTTGTCCTGGAAACAGCAGATACCAGACAGCCCTTGAACTGGCTCAAGGCTGGTTATTTGCAGGCTCTCAGTCCAGCAGTGATTGTGGGGATGGACTGTTTCCTTCTCTAGATTGACTGGGAGGAAGTCAAGCCAGATGGTACTCACCTCTCAGAGATGCATCCTAGACACACATTTCCACATGGTCAGGGTTCTCTCTTTCTTAGAGTCATGCAGTGACTCTAAGAGTGTCCCGACTAAAGGTCCCAACTTTCGCCTTCAGATCCTTCTGCCCTGGATTGTGGGCAAACTTGGCTGAATCTATCACTGTTTTGCTCCAAGGGACATCTTATATCACATTATTCACAGAAGAGACATTCCCCCTGCCCCATCAACCTTTTCCACACCACTGCACTCACCAGGTGATTTGCATATTGTCCCCCAGGGAGGATCTTTCCTTGTGAGTCTGAGATAAAAGCTCTGCTCTAACTTCGTTTGCCTGGTCTGATCAGGACTCCTCAGTTCACCTTCTCACAATGAGGTTCTCCGCTCAGCTCCTGGGGCTGCTAATGCTCTGGCTCCCTGGTAAGAAAAGAAACAGATGAGGGAGGAGAATTGGGTGGGAGGTGAGCTCTGTGGGCTTCATGGCTACACTTGTTTGTTCCAATAATGTGAGAGTCACACAGTCTATGCTCCAGGGAATGGAATTCATGTTTGTCTTATAAGATTCACCTTCAGGGAATGGTGACCAGTGCTCTGACTAAGAACTTGAAAAACAAAGAGTTCCCTTTTGGCTAGTAAATAATGATTTATTTTAGAAAGTCTACTTTTCATGATATGAATTAAAATTTGAAAAATGTAACTGTAAATTAATATCACAAAAGAAATCACAAAAGTTGCTCATAATGTGTCTATATAACCTTGCATTTCTCTGTTTTTATTTCAGGATCCACTGGGGATATTGTGATGACCCAGACTCCACTCTCCCTGCCTGTCACCCCTGGAGAACCAGCTTCCATCTCCTGCAGGTCTAGTCAGAGCCTCCTGCATAGTAATGGAAACACCTATTTGCACTGGTTTCTGCAGAAGCCAGGCCAGTCTCCACAGCTCCTGATCTATAAGGTTTCCAACCGGGCCTCTGGAGTCCCAGACAGGTTCAGTGGCAGTGGGTCAGGCACTGATTTCACACTGAAAATCAACCGGGTGGAGGCTGAGGATGTTGGATTTTATTATTGCATGCAAAGTATACAATATCCTCCCACAGTGCTGCATCCTTGAACAGAAACCTCCCTGCTGGGTTGACCCAGCTGCTTACATGTGCTGTTTGTCTGGGGGAGCAGCTGAGTAGAGTCTCAGGGTTTTCAGAAGAGAAGGCTGTTGGAGACATCAGGGCAGGTCTTGCTGTTGAGGACGCTGGTCCATGAGAGACTCAGCAGAACCTCATATCCCACATGTTAAGGCCCCACCACTGGCCACAGCCTGGGGAAGGCATCAGTAGGAGGAGAATTCATGGGGCCCACATGCCCTGTGAGCCACCAGCTATGATGAAGGGAGAGTGAATGAAAACCCACATCCTCACCCTCTCTGTCTTGCCCACATTTGTCAAGTACATGCAGCTGTCAGAATAACCACACTACAGATGCAGTTTAGTGACAATACAAGTGGAACACATACGGGAAATGACGAGCTTGGGGTTTATTTCATACACGATGACACTTAGTCATATTGGGAAATTTATAGTCTCTCGTCTTCCTAATTCTGCTCTCTGACTCCCACTAAACTTTCCTCTCCAGTGTCTTACAGTAAAAAACATTCTACGCCATCTGTCTACAAGTGTTCCTATCGTTAGGAACACTTAGTAAAAATATTTAATGTTGGATTATTCAGATAGACTTTGTAAGCTCATGGCAGGTATGAGATTCTAATACCAAAAGATTGATTACTCTTAATTGTTATTTGCCAAGTGAAAAGTGAATTTTCACCATCCCAAAAGTGGCTTTTGAAAATAAACCACATAAACTCAAAGACAGAAAATAGAAAGTTTATTTCAAGTACAAAAGGAAACATTCAGAATTATGTGAGATTTTTATTTCTCTTCCAACTTCTAAAAGTTTTGTACATATTTAGGCTAAGTACTATTTTAGAGTAGAAATTTATTACTGTGTTTTCACAAGAAAAGATTTCAAAGAATCCAGAAATGCATTCTTTTTGCATGATCACATCATTACCTGAAAATAAATCTGAATTCTGTGTTTCAGTTGTCAATGCATGGAGCTTCAGTGCTTTTCAAGATTTAATTAAATATAGTGCTCTAAATGTTATTGAATTGAATCATGATTCATGTGAGCTATGTGTCATAACACCATGTGGTAGACACAAAATAACTACTGAATCAACAGAAGAAGATCCACTTTAGGGTAGGGTGTAAAGTGTACTTGAGGTGATTGTATATTTCAAGATAAAAAATTCCATGATAAGTGCAACTAAAATTCTAAAGTTTCATTTCAGTTAGGTTTAAAAATTGTGTGGCCATATTTTTATAGATACCAATCACACTTGAGCCCTCAAATTAAAAAATAAAAGTGACACAATATGTTTTTAAAAATACTGATAAATGCATCATTTAGCTTAAAAGGTGTTATACAGAATGCAGTTAAAGAACCTTTTGGAAGGCTAAAACATTTTATTGGGACAGTCTAAAGGCAGCTGGTTCATTTACATTAGCATAGGAAAGAGATAGAGAGGACAAGAGGCTTTCCCAGTTTAAGTCTTTTTACCCCACAGCCCTTTGTCTCTACTCTAAGTGTTTACTCATGTAAACTTTGTGCTGGATGACCGTCTCAGGGGGAGCTCAAAGGGGAATTACCATTAATAGTGTTCCTTTGGGCCTGGAACCTAAAGCTTTTATCATTCATAAAACCACTCTTTTAACCATGTTAATTATCCAAAAGTGTGTCAACTTAGAACCTCTGTTGTAAAATCTCCACTGAATAAATGTGTGGATGGACCAGGGGTCTTGGTTGATTCACTGCATTTCACCCTCTGAAAGCAGCCCACGACCATCTCCAGCCCACTTGAATCACTGAACCAGGTATGAGAGTACATTTATTCATTCATCTGTGGTTGAGTCAGGGTCTGCAGGCCAGACCTCCGAAGGTGGTAGTCAATGTCTCAACAAAGTGTGGTGGGCATGGCAGCTCACGCTTGTAATCTCAGCACTTTGAGAGGCCAAAGCACCTGAATTCCCTGAGGTCAGGAGTTCAAGACCAGCCTGGTCAATATGGTGAAACTCTTTCTACTAAAAATACAAAAATTAGCCAGGCTTGATGGCACACACCTGTAATCCCAGCTACTAGGGAGGCTGAGGCAGGAGAATCACTTGAAACCAGGAGATGAAAGTTGCAGTGAGCTGAGATTATGCCACTTCACTCCAGCCTGGTCAACAGAGTGAGACTCTGACAAAAGAAAAAGGAACACAAACTGTTAGTAGTATGACCTGGAGCTAAGCAATGCTATCGTCTTCTTTAGCCCTCATGTGATTGACAGCATCTAAGGACCTTGAAGTTTTGCTTTGCTGTAAGGCACAAGATTAGTCCCAACCCATTCAAGATGGCTAGGTGTATTTAACAAACAAATGAACAAACACCTTATAATGCTGATGTAATAAAGGGCTACACATCCAAAATGAAATCGTGAAAGTTAAGCAATCCCCTTAACCTAAGAGAAGATACAAGGAGAATCAGAATTGGCTCGTACAAAGAAGCCTCTTAGTTGCAGTTGATCAACTGGGACAAGGTTTCTGTGTCTGTGCCATGATGGTGCAGAGGCAGGCAGATGGCTGTGGTGGTGTCGGTGGCTCTGCTCCACGAGGTCACTCAGGTGGGTTGGAGACCACAACACCCCCGTGCACAGCTCTCCTCCTTCCTCACAGTCGCTTCCTCCCACCCCCTGCATATATCCTCAGAAGCATGAGTGGAACAGAGTGAAGAGAAAGCTGTTTTCTTCTAAAGATCAAAAAAACTTGAACATTCAAATAGGGATAAATGTTATTTTTGCTCAAGTACACATGTGAGAAATCTTCCGTTGAGTAGATCTGATGATAAACCCAATTTTTTTCTGCTTTAATATTGAAAGGTATTTATATGATTCTTGAAAACAATTTTTTGAGTGTAAAATTATATTTTAAGCAACTTAATTTTAGTTGTTATTTACCATTTGTTAATTACTCCTAAAAAGTCATCAATTTAAAAAATGTAATCTGTTGCTCTAACTGTCCTCCACTGAAAGTAATTTGTCTTTTTAAACTCTTCAGACTCTTTTTAAGCTCTTAAACTTGCCTTTTTAAAAACAGATTTAATATGTTTAATCAATTTATTATTTATGATGAACATTTACGTATTTATTTTTGCTACAAGTAAAAAAATCCTACAAGTTACTATACCAAAGATTGGCCTCTAGATGGCAAACAAACCCCATAATACACAAAAGAGAGACAAATTCTTAGAAACCCTGGGAAAGGAAGAGGGCTAGTGGCCCTTTAACAACTTGGAGCCCCTAAGGCAAGAATGGCGTGGAACATGTGGAACATCTGGAAAGGGACACCAGGGTGCAGAGTTGTGGAGAACCTGCTCTGTACTGAGACTAAAGCCTTGCCTCTCACCACTGCCTTGACTGTGTCCACATCTGCTAAGAATTAAATAGCGTCTTCTAAATTTATGCTGAAGCCCTAATTGCTGAAGTGTAAGACATGAAATAGGGAATTACATTCATTTTCCCAACACCAACATGAAGCTCAGGAGGGAGACTTCTTGTTTTCTGCTAGTATTTTACTAAGCAAGATTTTGCCTCTACAGCACATTTCCCTTTCCTGATTGTCTCTCTTTTAGCAGAAGACTGCCCAGGTGCTTTGCTACTGAGTCCCAGACTCTTACCCAAAGCCCTCAGTCTACTGTTGCTGTCTTCCTTCATTCTATTTTTTTCTTTGTTTTCTTGTAATCATCTTAGCAATAAAATAATCACTTTTTTATTTCCTGCTCTTAAAGCTATTATCTTAATTACAGTGACTGCTTCAGAATGACAAATGGGCTTTCAAAATGATGTTAAGAGATCCAAATCCATGTGCTTTGGAAGTTGCACAACGCCCTGCCTAGTGGATTCCAGTGACTCCCCCAGAGTGCTACATGCACCCGGACCCACAGACTCCCTCTGTACTGTCATAACACCTACTGCCTTCTGTGAATGAGATATTCTAATAAGAATCCTGGTGGATGCTATTTGAGACAGTGCCCATACAACTCCCATGAAAGCTGAGAAACAGGCTCCTGAAGCCAATCACAGGTCTCTAGACTCACAGCTCATGTCTGTCCTCTGCAGACACCGCTTCTCCTCAGATGGTTGAGGGTTGTCATTGGCTGTGTCCAGCTCATGATTGGAGTGGATGATTGGATATGACTTAATTTACCCTTCCCCCTTTAAAATTCAGGCACAGCTTGACCAGCTTTTAATATAAAAACAGAGACCTTGAGACTGATAAAGCAAACTCTTTGTAGCAAAAAGATACCAACATGACAGATACCAGGCCTTGGGAGAAATCAAAGCATCTTCCCCAAGATATTTTTATTTAATGTATCTTTAAATGCCTTTGCAAAACTGTTTCTTGTGGGAAAAGTCTACATTCTGTAGAGATTTCTACCCATTTTTAAGTCTCTGTCCTGACCCAGAGAGATTTAACTGAGTCTGGCACCTCTTAAGTCTTATAAGAAATAATTACAATCTATTCTCTCTGAAGCCTGTTACCTGGAGGCTTCATCTGCCTTACAAAACCTTGGCTTCACAACCCTTTTCTTAACAAAGAAACTCCTTTCTGTTGATTATAGGTCATTCGATAAACTCTTAAAACTACCTATGAAATCTCTGAATCCGCCTATGACCTGGAAGTTCTCAACATCCATCCTCCTTCAGGCTGTCCTGTCCTTCATATCAAACCAATGTACAGCTTACACATATTGCTTGATAGCTTACATCTCTCTAAAATGTGTAAAACCAAGCTGTAGCTCGACCACCTTGAGCACACATTCTCAAGACCTCCTGAGGCTGTATCACCGATATGCCTTTAACTTTGACCAAATAAATTTCTAAATTGATTGACGCTTGTCTAAGATACTTATTGGTTTACAGGTATCACTGGATACACTTAGGGAAGTGAAGAGATTTATGACTTTGAGAAAAGGAGGAAGCTGGGATGTGTGGAGAGAGAGAGGGGGAGATAGTGATGCATGTACAGTACTAAAACTAAGACTTGGTTCTGTAATGGTGTAGTACTGAGCATTATCCCCAAATAGTGACATTTCATTCCAAGAAGCCTATGTATGTATCTTCGGGAAAAGGGCTTTTGCAGGTATAGATTAAGGAGCTTGAAACAGGGAGATAATCTTAGGCTAATCAAGTGGACCCCAAATGCGATGACAAGTGTCCTGAGGAAACAGGAGGTGGAGAGACACTTAACATCGACTGAAGAGGAGAAGGCAGTGTGCACACAGAGACAAGAGATTGCAGTGATGTGTCCACAGTCAAGGAGAGCTGAAGCCACCGGAAGGTGGAAGAGCTAAATCAGACTCTTCCCTAGAGCTTTTGAAGGAGCCAGACCTGATGACACTAAATCTTAGCCCCGGTGAAACTGATTCTGAACTTCTGGTCTCCAGAACTACGGGAGATTCAATTCCTGTTCTTTTAAGCTACCATATTTTTGAGAACTTGTTACAGTAGCCCAAGGACAGTAAACAAATGGGGCTCAGAGAAAATCCAGGCTAAAGGTGCTATGTTGGTTTGGAATCTCCTTGCTTAACTTTCTGAACCTGTAGGACTGTGTTAAAGAAATTTCCTGGTCTGAGAGGGGCATGGTTTCAAGTGCAGGAATTTTCCGGCTCCCTGCCTCAGGAGGCTAGGGCTCTTTGAGCACCTCCTCCATGCGGGCCAGGTAAAGTTCTTTATTTGTCTTCTCACATGGAAAGCCAGGCAGTGCTTTTGTCCCCCGAATTCCTGCCAGAGCTCATGGAGGAGGGGGCGCTGTGACTCAGGGTTGTAAAACAAGTAGCCAATCGTATCAGAGTCAAAGATCAATCAATCCAGAGAAAGTTTGAGAGAACTCCTCTCACTGGATGAGAACATAAATGGGGAGGGAATAACTCAAGGGTTAAAACTTTAGCTGCTCCTACCTGAAGGGATTCCCTCTCTGGATCCCCTCCCATGACAGCATGGGAGCTGCTCTTTCTCTCTGTGTGTCTAATAAATTGCTCTTCCACAAAACTCTTTGGGTCCACAGTATTTATTAAAATGGTAAACTCACTGTGCCTCCTGGGACCCTTTCCCCATTCTTTGGGGTTACAGAGGCCAAGAACCTACTAGACGGGTATGGCAGTTAGGATTCCTGGTTTTCAGCCAGATGACCCGGGCTCAGGCTAGACTCTCGGTATGGGAACCAGGCAATCTGGTTGAAGGTTTACTACCCTGGTAACAATACTAGACATAAATAAATTGGTGGAACATTTTGTGACTGAAGAAACTTACATGAAACATACAATGTACAGAGAGGGATCTGTTAGTTATAAGACAAATATTGATAATTTTACTTAAAAATGATATATGACTAGTAATATCTCACATAACACTCTGAGTTATTCAAGGATGCATGAATCTTCTCATGTATGTCTGTGTGTGTCTATCTATACATGTATGTGCACTTCATGGTGCACCAGCTGGTACAACCCTCAGGACACCCCTTCATATCCTCAGTGCCCCATTTCACACGTGAGAAAAATGTTCATGAGAGTACATGGGTCATTTGCATAAAAGTCACTTGGTCAGCAGTTGTTGAAGCTCAACTTGGAATCTAGTCTTTCTGACATTAGCAATATTTTTTCCACAAAGCCACACATTCATTCCATGGTAGAACCTGTAGCCTATAAAACCAGAGAAGAGACAAAGCCAGAAGTGCAGGGGGGATTTCTTAACAGAAGCTCACTGTGGCCTCTGGTCCTCATCACACTGACACTCAGCTTAAACTCAGACCCTTCTACAGTTTTGTTTACAAAGGTCAACTTGCTCAAAGCCTTTACAAATACCAAGTACCTTTCTTCATATATGGAAGCAGGATAACATCTTGCATGGCCCTGACCACATTTTGTCTCCTTTACCACCCCATCTCTCCGACTCAGTCCTCGCTTCTCAGATTGTGTTTTGTACAGCTAACTCCCCTCTGAATGTTAAAACACCAAACCCACAGCCCCCTCCTCTTCTCATGTGCTGTGAGAGATGACCTCCAAGCTCTCAGATATCAAGATTGCGCAAGACTTAACCCAGAGATTGACTCAAGAGTCTTTCTATGTAAGAATAATTCTTTTTTTTTTTTTGGTACAGGTATGTAAGAAGAATTTTAATGCTAGCTCTCCACATAGAAAAATGTTTTCTGTCTCTTGTTGAAATTGACAGCAAAAGACAACAGCATAGAACTATTTGGTTGAACAGAGGACAATGATAAACTCAGAGAAATAAAAGACACCCCTTCCCCTTGTATTGGTTTTCTGTTGCCACTGTAACAAATTGCCACAACCTTACTGACAAAAATAAATAAGTTCATATAACACAAGTGTATTATCTTACATTTCTGGATGTCATAAGTCTCAATAAAGTAAAATCAAGGAGTAATAGGGCTGTATTCATTCTGGAGGCTTCAAGAGAGGGAATCAAATATCCAGCCTCTCGTCTTTCTAATGTTCCCATATTCCTGACTACATGGCCCCTTCCTCCATCACTCCAGCATCCCTCTTCATTGTTCCAGCTCCTCTCTGGCTGTGTACCTCCAACCTTCTATTTACAAGGACCCTTGTGATTATACTTGTCTCATTCTAATAATTCAGGATACTCTCCTGACCTGAAAATTCTTAGTTTAACCATGTCTGCCAAGTTGTGTTTGACATGTTCATAAGTAATCATCATAGATTCCAGATATTCGGATAAAAAAGTCTTCAGAGGGGTGTATTATTCATTCCACAAACAACTCTCATCATCCCCACAAATAGACTTGTCCTAAGGTAGATTAAAATTTCAAAAAGAAGATTTAATGGCAATAGACCTAGAAAAAACCTGAGACTCTAGGACTCTCTGATGTGTGAATGTCAGAATCTGGGGGATTCTGATTCTCTGCTCTCAGTGGACTCCATGGTGTATAGCCATTTGTGGAAGGCTTCTTTGATTTTGTGACCTCAAAAACAAGGAATCTCTGCTAAAATCAAATCTAAGGAAGATTGGCAAAGGGAATTTAAATATTTCTTAAATTTTCTGACTTTCCCTATGCATTAAAAAATGAGAGGTGGCAACAATTCAAACCAAAGATTCCCTCCAAGAATGAGGATTTTTCTAGTGCCTTAGGTTGGGTTACCCCAGTGAGAAGGAGGAGAAAGATTCTCATCCAAGCAGTATATTTACAAAGTGCAGAAAACAAGCAAGTGAGCAAGGGAAGAGAGGAGGGACAGTGAAAGGTGCCTCAGTAAGGAGCCACCTCTGAGGATAATGAGAGCTCAAGCCCACATAGAAACACAGGAAAGAGGGGGGGCTCCGGAAGGTGGTGTGGTAGGAGCAAATCAGAATCGCAGCTCTCAGTGAAGGCGCAGAGGGTGAGTCCAAGCCGCATTTCCAGATGGATCTTTGTTGCCCACAGAATGGGGAAATTCCCAGGTGTAGGAGAGACACAGGATGCCAGCTCAGCTGTTTCAGCTGGCGTGGCTGTTTCGGCCAGCGCCACAGTGCAGTGGCACTATGCACAAAACTCACTGGTCTGGGTGCTCTGATAAACCGGCAATCTGAGATTTGGGAGGGCAGATTAGCACATCCATCTAATTAAATGGGACTTGGACAGTGAGCCAGACCAGGTGATTCCGGAAGCCACGTTTGAGCCGGCGCAGTGGGTCACTGCATGAGAAATCACAGATCCCGGTGCCCTATCAGCAGGCGACTGAAACATCTCAGAGAGAGTCAACAGTTCAACTTAAAAAAATAAAAGGGCTCTGAGGCAGGGAGCCAGGTGATCAGGCTTGGCAGGTCCCATCCCCACTGAGACAAACAAAATGACAATTTGACATGCTCAGGGTTGAGAGTTACACTGCGGGCACAGCTGAACCCAGGATGGTACAGCTCGGTGGGGGAGGGGAGTCTGCCATTATCAAGGCATTCCGCCCCTACTGAGGTACACTCCCATTGCTGACGCAGCCTGCCATTGCCGAGGCAACCCACCATAACAGAGAGACTCCGCCAATACAGAGGCAACAGAGCAGAGCCCATAACAGCAGGGCAGAGCCCACAGCAACAGGGCAGAGCCCGTGGCAACAGGGCAGACCCCTTGGCAGCAGGGCAGAGCCTTGGCAGGCAAATAGTGACTAGACTGCCTCCTAGCTGAGCAGGACAGTGCAACGGATACTCATAAAGAAAGCTCTAACTCCCCGAGACAGAGCATCTGAGGAAAAAAGGGGGTTTTATGAGTTCTGCTGCAGCAGACCTAAACATTCCTGCCTAACAGCCCTGAATGAACAAAGGAGCTCACAGCTCAGCACTTGAGCTCCAATAAAGTACAGATCATCTCAAGCAGCTCCCTGACCTCTGTATATCCAAAGAGTCAACTCAAAAAGGATTGATCAGACTGACATTTGGTGGGCATCATTCTGGGACAAAGACAGCAGAAGAAGAAACTGGTAGTATCCCTCACTGTTCTGCAGCTGCTACAGGTGTACCCCAGACAAGCAGGGCCTGGAGTGGACCTCAGCAGCCATACAGGAGTGCGGCTAGACTGTTAGAAGGAAAACTAAGTAAGAGAAATACTTCATCATCAACAATCTGGGCGTACACTCAGAGACTCAATCGAAAAGTCAGCAACTACTCAGATGACAGGTGGAAAAACCCACAAAGATGGGATGAAACCGACGCAAAAGGGAGGAAAACACCTGAAACCAAAACACCTCGCCTCCTACAAAGAACCAATACTCCTCACTAGCAAGGGAACAAAGCTGGATGGAGAATGAGAGTGATGGAATGACGGAATCAGACTTCAGAAGGTGGGTAATGAGAAACTTCTGTGAGCTAAAAGAACATGTTCTAAATCAATGCAAAGAAACTAAGAACCTTGAAAAAAGATTTGAAAAAAGATTCGAGGAAATGATAACAAGAATGGACAACTTAGAGAAGAATATGAATGAACTGAAGGAGCTGAAAAACACAACACGAGAACTTCGTGAAGCATGCACAAGTTTCAACACCTGAATTGACCAAGCAGAAAAAGAATATCAGAAGTCGAAGATCAACTTAATGAAATAAAATGAGAAGGCAATATTAGAGAAAAAAGTGCAAAAAGGAATGAACAAAGTCTCCAAGAAATGTGGGACTATGTGAAGAGACCTAACCTACGTTTGATAGGTGTACCAGAATGTGATGAAGAGAATGAATCCAAGCTGGAAAATACTCTTCAGGATATTATACAGGAAAATTTCCCCAACCTAGAAGGGCAGGCCAATATTCAATTTCAGGAAATACAGAGAACACCACAAAGATATTCCACAAGAAGAGCAACCCCAAGGCACATAATCATCAGATTCACCAGGGTTGAAATGAAGGAGAAAATCCGAAGGGCAGCCAGAGAGAAAGGTTGGGTCACCCACAAAGGGAAGCCCATCAGACTCACAGCAGATCTCTCAGCAGAAACCCTACAAGCCAGAAGAGAGTGGGGGCCAATATTCAACATCCTTAAAGAAAAGAACTTTCAACCCAGAACTTCATATCCAGCCAAACTGAGCTTCATAAGTGAAGGAAAAATAAAATCCTTTGCAAACAAGCAAGTACTCAG
>CM052654.1:58531845-58560536 GCA_028533165.1 Leontopithecus rosalia
AGTTGTAGGGTTGACTCTCTCCCAGGTGCCTCAGTCACTGGCCGAAAGGGCACCGGGATCTGTGTGATTTCCAGTGCAACCACCCGCTGCGCTGGTTCACAATTCACCTCCCAGAAATCTCCTGGTCTAGTTCACCATCCAAAACCTGTTCAGTCAGATGAACATAGCAATCTGCCCTCCCAAGTCTCAAATTGTCAGTTTAACAGGGCGCCCAGACCCGTGTGTTTTGTGTGCCAGCAGCTGCGGCGGCGCTGGCTGCCTGGCCGCGCCAGCGGAGAGCGCTGCGCTTGAGTCCTGCATGCCTTTTACACCTGGGCTTTTCCCCCGCTCTGTGGGCTATAAGGATCCGTCTGAAAATGTGGTGTTTGCTTACCCTCTGCTTCTTGACTGAGAGCTGCAGTGGTGAGTTGCTTCTAGAGCGCCATCTTCTTCCCCCTCCGAATAATTTATATTCTTTTGAGTATATGTGCAATAATTTGATTGCTGGGTCAAACGGTACTTCTGTTTTAAGTTCTTTGAGAAGTTGTTACACTGCTTTCCACAATTGCTGAACTAATTTACATTCCCACCAGCAGTGTACGAGCATTCCCTTTTCTCTGCAACTTCACCAGCATCCGTTATTTTTTACCTTTTTAGTATTAGCCTTCTTGACTGGTATGAATCCTCTATTTTAGGTATAAACTCATGAAAAATGTAATATTTCAATTGATTTTACTTAAAATAGCATTTTAATGTCCATCAAACTTAATGATGAGTCATGTCAGTTACATGACACAATGTGGTGTGATAGAGACAAAAGAATGATTGAAGGAACAGAACAAGAAGCTCCTGCTTCAATATATCGGAGATGATTTTCTCTTCTGTGATAATGGATTCAATGGCCAGTGCAATTAAAATTCCAAAGTGCCATCTCTATTAAGTTTAATAGGTATACTGCAATATTTATATAGAAATCATGCAGACTGGAGCCCTCAAACTAAACAACAATAGATACTTAATACACAATTTTAAAATGCTAATAAATGCATCATGGAGAGTAAGTGTTTTTACAGAATGCTATTGCAGAGAAACAAAGTGTAAGTAGCAAAAGCAGGAGCTGAGCAGTGCCATTATTGTCTTTTGTGCTCACATGATGGACAGCACCTACTCACTGTAGGTTCTGCTTTGATGTGAGACAGGGATAAGGTCTAAACCTACTCAAGATATTTAGATGTACTTAACAAGGAAACATACAGCCTACATGATTTTGATATCCCAAAGGCTATACTCTTAAATCAAAATGCTAAAAAAAAATGATTTCAAAGACTGAAAGGGTATGCAAGATGAACCAGAGGATAATCAAATTTATTATAAAGAAGCCTCAAAACCTCAGAGCACAGTCTTCTTCCTTCCTCCCAGTTACTGCCCCCATGTCCATTCCTCAGCGGCATGAGGTTGAACAGAGAGGAGAGAAAGCTGTTACCCCTGGAGAGCCACTGTTTTCTTCTAAAGACCAAAGAAAATTCCAGCTTTCCACCAGGGATAAATTTTTTTTTTTTTTTTTTTTGCCTCATAGACATGTTTGTGAAATTTTTTATTGTGTGAATCTCCTGATAAACTCGCATTTTTGTCTGTTTGTTTTAATTTAAAAATGTATTTACATAATATTTGAAAATAATTTTTGAATAAACATCATATTGTGGCAGCCTTTTGAAGCTGTCATTTACTGTTGATAATTATTACTAAAAAGTCATCTGCCAATGGAAGACTTCCATCTGTGACTAACACGCCTCCAGTGAAAGGAATCTTTTTTTTGTCTCTTCACACTCTTTTTAAGCTCTTCAGTTGGACTTTGATTTTTTTAAACATGTAATGTATTCAGTTTAATTTATTATTTATGTAAAATTAATTAATTAGTTTTCAGTATTACAAAGTAAAAATCATGTGTATTGCTATGTCAAACACCTGACCCTAGATGGCAAACGAATCCC
The DNA here is from genome assembly GCA_028533165.1 of Leontopithecus rosalia. Classification (NCBI taxonomy): domain Eukaryota; kingdom Metazoa; phylum Chordata; class Mammalia; order Primates; family Cebidae; genus Leontopithecus; species Leontopithecus rosalia. The sequence continues at coordinate 58,533,816 of CM052654.1, forward strand.
ACAATATAAAAGAGACTGCTATGATCTAAGAAATACTAGGAATGTTAGGGTGATGGTGTCTCACTGTCAGCAGGGAGCCCTCAGGTTGGAACAGAATCTCATGTGTGATGTACAGCCCCTGGGAGGAGCTGCCAGGGTGCTGAGTTGTGGGGAAAATCTGCTCTGTGCTCGGTGTTCTGAGACTGGAAGTCGGGCCCTGACCCCCAGGGTAGCTGCAGGAGATGATTGAGGTAGACAGAGCTAAAGGGGGTCCTAAGCATGAGACCCCTTCCAATAGAATTAATATTCTTATCAGAATAGAAACAAGAGAGCTCTTCTCTTCCTTTCCTCCCTGCCTCTCCCTCTCTCTCCCCAAGCCCCATCTCCTTTTCTCCATGGCTATGAAACAGGAAGGAAGTCCTTAACAGAATGTGTACCTGGTTGGACCATAATCTTAGACTTCCAGCCACCAGAAATGTGAATATAAATTTCTATTGTTTAAGTCATCCAGCCTGCGGGACTTTGACGTTGCAGTGCCAGCAGACTCACCCACAGTCCCAACCCTCTCTGAGCAGGATCAGCCTCAGGAGACCCTCCTGGACGTGGAGACCCAGCTTTGCTCCTCTTCCTGCTGCTGTCAGACTCTCTGGTGAAGAGGGAGGACTCAGGCTTCATCCTCAGTTTGGTTGCATTAAACACAAATGTTGCCTTTACAATCAGGTAATTAGCCTTTTCCCTTTCTGATTAGAATTACATCAAACTGCAGGAACAACTTGTTTGCAATTAATGTTTTTCAATGAGCATGTTTGCTTTCCACTTAGATGTCAGAGGGGACATTGTATGCACCCTGTCTCTAGCCTTTTGCCCCATGTCCCAAAAGGGAGGTCACTGTCAGCTGCAGGGCCAGCTAGAGTAGTAAGTGTCCTAACCTGGCTACAGCTGAACCAAGGCCCTTTTTGAGCTTCTGCTAGTTCATGATCCCCCCTGGATACAAGACTTGGGTCAAGGGTGCTGGACATGGACAGATGTCACTCTGGCCATCAGCAACTAAGCTGCCTTCATCGAGGCCCACTCTGATTAGAGTCCTGGCAGTCCTGTGAGCCACAAAAGCTGGTCAGAGAGATCCCACATCACTGCAGTCAGAGGGGAGGCTCCCAAAGACCATCACATTTGTGTGTGTTTGTGTGTGAATACAGCCACTGAGTCATGTGTGCTTCTCTGTCTGATGGGAGTCCCCAGGAGAGGAACTACCCATGCTGATCCTTAGTATAAAATGTCTCTCTCCAGGGGGCCCAGACCCACTGCCCCTCTCTCCTCAGCACTTGCAGCTCTGTGCTCCTCAGACTGCCCTAGTGTCACTCAGCATACTCAACCTTAGACTGCCACAGTTTGACCCATCGGGGACATCAGGGAGGGTCTTGAGCTTTACGACCCTAGGGCTCTGTGGTGAGAAAGGGTCATGGGGTCAAAGCTCACGCCCTTGCTGGTTTTCAGTGTTCATGCCTCAAAGTTTAACATCATACTTTATACCAATGATTAAAAATATGCCTATTTATATAAATGTACATATTATATTGTGAACCCAGAACGTTTGAGACAGGTATCAGTTAATTTAGAAAGTTTATTTTGCCAAAGTTTAGGACACGCACCTATGGCACAGCCTCAAGAGGTCCTGAAGACATGTTTCCAATGTGGTCAAAGCATAGCTTGGTTTTACACAATGTAGTGAGATATAGACATCAATCAACATATGCAAAATGAACATTGGTTTGGTCTGGAAAGGTTGGACAACTCCAAGTAAAAAGCAGGGAACTGGAAGTGGGGAGGGGCTTTCCAGGTCACAGGTAAGTGAGACACAAATGATTGCATTATTCTGAGTTCCCGATTAGCCTTTCCAGAGGAGGCAAACAGATATGCATTTATCTCAGAGAGCAGAGGGGTGACTTTGAAAAGAATGGGAGGCAGGTTCGCCCTATTCAGTTCTCAGCTAGAATTTTCCCTTTAGCTTAGTGATTTGGGGAGCCCAAGCTATTTTTCTTTCACAATATTTATTCATAATATATATGCATAGTATATACAAAGATATCACTGCAATTTACATCTATAATATTATGCATATTTATTATGTAAAGTTTGTTACAAATGCATATATACATATACACATAATTTCATATTTATTTAGCATGTGCTCCTTTTTCTTTCTAATTATAACAGCATCAGGCTCTGTCAGGACTCTGGGGACATTTGCTGACCTCTTTGTCTCCAGCATGGTTCTGGTGATTGAGAACCAGTGAGAACAGAGCTGGGAGCAGCTCACACCAGGAGCTTGGGGCCATCCCTAAAGCTCTTGACTTTGAGACTTTCATCCTGATAGCAGACTCTGGCCTTGGTGCAGTGCCCAGGAGTGTGTGAGCAGTTTCCTTCCCTGAAGCCCCTTTGAGGCAGACCTGTGGGCAGAGGCTTTGGTTCCTAGGTTCTCAGCCCTGTTAGAGATGTGAGATATAATTGGGTGCAAATCTGTTACCAGTTTTATTAGGATCCAAGTAATTTCTCCACGTGTATGGAAATTTGCTTGATAGGAGGTAGAAACTCTCTGTTCTAGATGTGAGACGGAAGCCTGGCATCTGGATCAGGATGATGTTCCCACTCACTGCTAAAGAGTCAGAGGAAAGTGGCATTGATAGTGCAAAGCAGGGACATGCACTGAGCGGCAGCTGCCCTCCTAGGAGAGAGGGCTCACCGTCCTTATTTTTTCCAGTCTCTATAGCACCTGCTCTCCAGAAATCCATGATTCAGAGGAGCTGCACCTGAGCCCCCAGGAACATGCAGGTGGGGAGTTCAGCATTGCTCAGGGGACACAATCTTGGTCTTCCTACTTGTGAAGACAACTGATCCCTGGATAATTTCAAGTTTATTCTAATCCAGGCTCTGGTAAATGCGGGAAGAAATAAGTTATTATTTTTTGAAGTCAATCAGATCTGGCATCACCAGTCAGCTCTTCATGCTGAGAACCCCTGGGAAATAGCACCCAATGTCAGAACAAAGGGTAAAATATAGAGATCCTCAAACCAAAAACAAGATGCAGCTTATATAATTTCTGGGTGGTTTATAGGATTAAATAATGGTGAATCTGTGAGTGATTCAGGCTTTGAGAACTTGTGGCTTTGTCTTTATGCATTTGCAGTGAATTGCTTGACTGTATAGTCATGTGAGAATGGCTTAAGTCATTACAAAATACTTTCAAATATATTTAGCATTACCTTGTAAAATTTTCTTTCTTTTTTTTAAGAAAGAACAATTTCACACTCACAGAAATGTTGTAAGTATAGCACAAAGTACCCCCCACTTGCTGAATATATTTAAGACTTGATGATCCCACTCTCTAAAACTGCACAGAATTTCCTACAAATAAGAATATTCCCCTAATGAATTCCCATACACATATGGAAAACATTCTTTCATCAAGTACTCAAGAGTATTTCAAATGTTGACAATTATTTAAAAAAAAAAGTTATTTGGTACAAAACAGCCCCAAGAGGAAACATGTTCTTTACAGGCAAATCTGTGCTGCCCTCTGACTTGGGACACTGGGGACACGAGGGACTGGCTCAGAGAGGAGCCAGCCCTGCAGCTGTGCCCAGCCTGCCCCATCCCCTGCTGATTTGCATGTTCCCACAGCACAGCCCCTGCCCTGAAGACTTCTTAATAGACTGGTCACACCCTGTGCAGGAGTCAGTTTCAGTCAGAACTCAGCATGGACATGAAGGTCCCCACTCAGCTCCTGGGGCTCCTGCTGCTCTGGCTCCCAGGTAAGGAAGAGCACTAGGAATTTACTCAACCAGTGTGCTAAGTACAGCCTGGCTCTTCAGGGAAGTCCTCATATAACATGATCTATTGAGTGGATGTTTGTTTTTATAATTCCAATCTCAGGTGCCAGATGTGACATCCGGATGACCCAGCCTCCAACCTTTCTATCTGCATCTGTAGGAGACAGAGTCACCATCACTTGCCGGGCAAGTCAGAGCATTGGTAGTGCTTTAGCCTGGCACCAGCAGAAACCAGGGAAAGCCACTAGGAGCCTGATCTATGGTACATCCAGTTCGCAACCTGGGGTTCCTTCAAGGTTCAGTGGCAGTGGATCTGGGACAGATTTTACTCTCACCATCAGCAGCCTGCAGCCTGAAGATGTTGCTACTTATTACTGTCAACAGCAGAGCAGTTATCCTCTCACAGTGTTGCAAGTAGTAACAATAACCCCCCAGGAAAGCAGACACTTGAGGCTGGGCTGCCCCAGCTGCTCTTCTTTGTGCAGCCAGCTGCCGATAACACTTGTCAGGTTCAGCCAGAGTTTTGAAGGTTATTGGGAGTTTATGGAAGAGGGGGCCATGAAGGTGTCTCTCCACCCTAAGTCTGTTTCCCCTCACGGCAATGTCTCTTCAGATTTAGTAAAGAAAGGAGATTAGTCTCCCTGAGGAGACTATGTTATGGGAAAATTGAAATTCCTACAGTAAAATTCAAGCCACACATTCCAAGCAGGAATTGTTTTAACTGAATGAATTAAAGTCTAAACTACAGCCTTCCAAATCCTGGCATATGCTCTTCATGAAGCAGATACTAGAGTTGGGGTTCTCTGGTGCAAAAATATGAGTATTTATTAATCTATTTTTAAAGATACTAAGATGAAATTTTAAAATGTTGTCACTATATCAAATATATTGAATAACATATCAATAAAAACAGTAACATATATGTAATTTATGAAAAATGCACATATTTGAGTATATATAACATACATACTAATCCATATATATTTATTTGATAAATTGTTAGCTGTAAATACTATGTACATAATACTATGTATACCTAATACTTATATACATATAAACATATGTAAATAGCTTATAGTAAATACTATGTACACATAATACTTATATACCTATAAACATATTTAAATAGCCTCAGGTACACACATGAATACATGTACATAATACTATGTACACCTAATACTTATATACATATAAACATATGTAAATAGCTTATAGTAAATATTATGTACACATAATACTTATACACATATAAACATGTTTAAATAGTCTCAGGTACACACATGAGTCATGTACATAAGGCTATTTAAATATGTTTATATGTATATAAGCAACACATGCATATGTATGAAATTATTATATAAATTAAATCTGTTAAGATGATTACAGTTACTCCCCATGAAAAACCAGATGTCCAAAGCTATGTATGCTACCTTCTCTGGCTACAGGAAATTCCTTTGTAATCTTTATTTCTAACACTCACCAAATGAGTATGTGTACCTTACAATATCTTTCTATTTTAGTGGAGGGGTAAGGGATATAATTAAGGGTAATTTTGCCTAATGTTAAAAATTAATCATTGCATCCTATGGAAGTCCCCATTATATGCATGTCCACAATGATGCTATGTTGGACAGAGTTCTCAATTGGGCGCTGGATCAATGTCACGCCCCTGCCATCATCAAGGATGCCCTGGAAGACTGGAAATCACAATAGTGAGTTAACACCAAAGGTATGTCACTGGCTACTTTGCAAAGAGAGACTGGCAATGCAATGACATCCATTATTAGTTTGCACAGCTCATTAGATATCAGAAGAAACAAAACTTAAGAAATGGAGACAAAATTGGTTTAGAAGAGCTATGACTGGACCTTTCAAAATGGGTCAAGATGAAAAATAAATGTTACCCAAGTGAATACTCACCTAAATGCCACTACCTAGTGGGGAACTCTTAATAACTAAGATGATTCAACACGTGGACCTCAGTCAGACTCCTTTCTCAGCTTTCCCAGGGAATCTCATGAACTGATGCCTTGGAGATTCATGCATCTGAATTTCATTTAATGAGGCTCACAGGGCTATTGGCACAACTGAGTATCTGACTTGCCAAAAACCATGACCCTTCTTGAAACCCTAACACTGATCTGAGATCAGACTAACAGCTGATATCGAGTGAGTACAGTGGACCAAACCCAACACGTGGAGGGCAGTGATTGTTTTCCTGCATATGAGTTTGCCTTTCTTATCAGCCATGTTTCTGCTATAATCATTACTTGAAAGTTTTTCAAGTGCTTTCAAGTCAAGAAATCCTTACATAATTTATCACTGGAAAAAGTAACTTTATTATAGCAAAAAAAAAGTGAGGCAAAGTAGGTTCATGATGTTACCATGTGTACAGGGGCAGCTATCATTACAGAAAGGAGAAAATCCATTACTAGGCAGTGGAAGCTAACACTCAAACCCTTGTAATAGCAAATCACTGTCTTACCACATATGGCGGAGGCCCCAAAACACCAATGTGTATAATGGTACTGTTACTCTCATCAATAGAATAGAGGCATCCGAGAGATGAAGGGTGAGCCCATCACTAATTATTATGCCTACAGAGCAGATTGAAAAGTTATCTTTCTGTTCACTCGGGGCTGGGGTTTTCTGGTTGACAGTTCTTGATCCAATGGGTTAGCATAATCAATTGCTGCATTAAATTAGAAGAAACGATGAACATGTGGCTATTTAGTTCTCATTAAAATGTAAAATAAACTATCAACAAAGGGTCTTATGGTGTAGGCTGGGGTCATAGATCCTGATAATCAAGGGGAAATAGGTTTCCTTCTACGTATTTTAGAGAGGAAGTAGAGAACATGTGGAATCTAGAGGAGCTTCAGGAATGTGGTTTTTTTTTTTTTTTTGAGACAGAATTTCACTTTTGTTGCGTAGGCTGCAGTGCAGTAGTGTGATCTCGGCTCACTGAAACCTCCTCCTCCTGGGTTCAAGCAATTCTCCTGCATCGGCCTCCCAAGTAGCTGGACTTCAGACACCTGCCACCACATCTGGCTAATTTTTTTTTTTTGTATTTTTAGTGGAGACAGGGTTTCACCGTGTTGGCCAGGCTGGTATCAAACTCCTGACCTCAGGGGATCCACCTGCCTCAGTTTCCCAATGTGCTGGGATTACAGGCATGAGCCACCATGCCCAGCCAGGAATGTTTCCATTTACTGCCATTTCCACTGGTAAAAGTGAAGAGAAACTTCAGCAGACTTCAGAGTGAAGCTTTGAGTAACACAGCTGAAGCATCACATGCACTTGTATGCTAGTGCAGCAGAGGGGAGAAGAAATGCACAGTGAGCTTAGGAGATGTGAACACCAGCTACAGCTTCTAAGTCAGCTTCATAGTAGAGAAGTTCAGGAGCTAGTTCGCTCATTTCTTTTTCTTTCTTCTGTCATTGAAGCAATTGGTTACAAGAGAAGCCATTAGGGCTGGTGAAGCAAATTCGTGCTTATTGTCATGGATTAGGTGAACTAAACCAGATGGAATGAGCAGAGTAGGCGCAGGCATTCATTTCACTTCCCTCTTTCTCTGTGTTTCTATGCAGAAAAATCCTCTGATTGCGACAGAAAACTTGTGAGGCAGGATGCTGTGCCCACAGGTCAGTGCTGCCTGGCCAGGACCCAGACCAGGAAAATGAGCCCCTCTGGAAGGCATCTCCCCTCCCCTCATCAACTTCTGAAAACCACACTGCGGGGACACATCTCATGTGCAGAACCTTCGTCACATCTGGGATCCTGAATGCCAGAGACATGAGAGTTAGCCTCTCCAGAAACGACCATAAACATCCTGCTGGAGGTCAGGGGATAAAAGGAATATAGAGAAAATGGATTCATAAAATCTGAGGGAGGCATGCATGCATTTACATATGTTAAATTTTTTTTCTCAACTGTCCCTTTATTAAATTCTTTTAATATAAAGTGCTGTTTTTGTCACCTGTATAATTCAGACCACAGATTAAATGATATCCAGATTGACTGTGGCTCATGAGGGAAGGTCAGTTTTTCCTAGGTGGTATTGGACTGAACAGATTCGAGTCTTTTTTAACTTTTGGGTAGAGGTGAGCATGCTGCTATATCCAAAGGGAACTTTTGCATTCCATTAGGTGTTATCCCATTGTTGTTGATATTATCAATATCAGAGGGTTCAAGTGTGAGAAGGTACGTATTCATGATAGAAAGCCACAGGGTGCCTGGGAGCAGAAATAGCCCTTGCAGGTATGTAAACAGAGGGTCTGCATGAGACTAAAATGGGGATGTGACCAGCACAGGGAGGGCTGCACTCAGGTGGGAGGTGGCACAGCCAACCTTAGCACTCAGCTTTCCTCCTTCTTCCATAACCACTGCCCCCCATATCACTATTGCAGATCTCTCCCTCATTTATTCCAGTACTTGGAAGTCTGCCCTGGCCTTCAATTCCCAAGCCACATTTCCACAGCTGCTGAAGCTAACATTGTCATCTGGAAAAGTAGAAATTTTGCTTCATTGTCATCCGTAGAGCTTGGCTTGCTCCAACACCACCAGATTCAGAGAACACTGGGATCTCTCTGCTCCATCCAGGTTAACTTAGACACAAGACAAAATTTAAATGTGTTAAGATTTTGTTCTCCTGACTAGCAGCCATCTCCCTCCTTTGGTTTCTTGGGTACCAGCTATGTCCTGTTGTGCATGGGAAAGATAGCAAGTTTCTCCCAGCCCAGAACAGGAGCAGAAATTAGGGGGACATGAGATCAGCTCCACAATAAGATGTCAGGGGAGTGAGGCATGAGCAGAGATTCTGGGAAGCATTTTGATCCCTTATAAAAAGAAGGAAGGTGAAGAGCCTTGGCCTGCATTTTCTCTAGGAATCATGATGAGAGGACCTGATTCTTAGAGCTGCTGCAGCCATCTTAAGAAAATGAGGTACTAAGCCTAAGTCTGAAAACCCAATGTAGTGAGGTGCAAAGTAGAAAGAGAGAAAGAACCTGGAGCCTTTTTGCTGTTGCCTAGTTGCTTCACCAACTTGAAAAGCTCCAACCTTTGGACTTCTTTGCTTAAGCCATTGCTATCATTTATTTCCAATATTTCCATTTACTCAGAAAAGATACTCAGTGAAAGAGCATGGCTAGGCCATAGAGCTGCTCTTTAGAAGAAGGCGGGTATTATCACATGTGTGCTTTTGTGGGAGTCTGAAGCATGAAGGGCAGGAACCATAATAAGTGATGTCCTCTCCTGGCATCTTAGTCCTGCTGCGTCCCTGGCTAGAGAAACCCAAACCACTTTGAGGAGCTTACAAATTCCATTCTCTTCCCGTCTCCATTTCTATTTTTATATTCTAAATATAGAAGAACCCTTCTTATCTTCAATTCTTCCCTCTGCAAGACCATGAAAAGAAAACCATGGTTAAGAAATAGACAAAAATGTTCATAAAGACATAAAATCTAAAGATTATATGCATCTACTCAACACCACCAGGGTGTTTGCAGGATTCCCCTCCTTTTCTATGTTTTTTGATGGGAAGATGCTGACTGCTCCAGCCATGTTCCTGGCAGAGGTTGCATTTGGAGGGTTTACAAAGACAAGTTTTCAGACAGTTAGTGTTGGATTCTTGGGAGGGTAGCAGGAGGTTGGGTATGAATTCTCAGCATGAAGGAGGCCAGAGTGATTCCTGTGAAAGGATGTTGGTGTAAGAAGAAAAGACTTAAAACTCAGAACTGTGGCCTCCACCTTAGAATTCAAGCATGGAAACCATTTATCAAAGAGCCAAGGGACCTGAGTTGGATTCTCAGCTAGGAAGCCCCATTTCATCAGTGGCCGCCACCATCTACTGTACAAGTTGGGATTCACCTTCAATGATGGCTCCATTTAACCCCAAAAGCAATGGCTGACAGGCCCTGGAGGGAGAATGCATGGTCCAGCCTGCATGAAGCAAGCTTCATCCTAAGATGTTTGAGGGGAGTCTCAAAAGTGAGACACCAGAGTTCATGGTCTGAAGGAAAAAACAGTAATTACTGAAGTTTATAACATTTGTACTAACATCCCTCCTAATGTGAAGGGTTCCCCAACTTCCTGACAGTCAATCTTCTCTGCAGTATTAAACTAATGCCCAGGTAGAGCTCTGGTCATTGCAAAAGGATAGAAAAGTTTTCTTCTAAATATTGCTGATTTCTTTACAAGGGTGCTGGCCCCAATCTTAGGTGAAAACCCAACAATAGCATACATGTAGCGAGTCCTTCCCTTGTGCCTCTTTTTTTATATGCCCACCTCATGACTTTCCCTGAACATAAGTCTCTATAAAGTCCGATACCTCAAGCACTATCCAGGCTTTGAGTACTCCCCACCAGCATGTTCCTGGTGGCTCAGAAGCAGCTCCCCTGGGGCCTGGCATTTTGGAGAGCGGGGATGGGGAGTCCCTGGGGAAAAGGCTAGGTTAGTGATCCTCTCTCCTCAGTGAGGGCAGCTAAAGCTGGGTGCATGTTCCTGCTGTTCGCCATTCATGCCACTTTCTTCTTTTACTCTTTTCAGTGAGTGGGGAAATCATCCTAACCCAGGAGTCTGCCTGTTTGTCAGCACGTACAGGAGAGAGAGATTTTTCTCCTGCTAAGCCAGCAACAATGCACGTGGAGAAATATCTTGGATCTGTAAAAAACTTGGACAGACTTGAACTCCTTACATCTCATGTCACTACCTTGGTCCTAGGCATCTCAGCCCAGGGGTACTGGAACCAGCAGTGCCTTCAGTATCAGTGCCTGGGAGCCTGGGGACTATGGGGAGTATAACAGCATGTATGACTATGGGTAGCCAAGCAATGGTGGTGCAGCCTGTGCACAAAATCCCTGCTGCCTGTCATGGAGCCTGATTTGCTAGGGCAACTTCTTGCATTTCAGAGAGATGTAGCCCGCATGGACCCTCCAGATTTAACATACACCTATTTTTTGAGTGGATGTAGCAATAGCTATCTTTACCCTCTTTTGTATTTCTGCTGACTTCCCTTGAGGATATCTGCCCCTCACTGCTCTCCCTGAAACAACACAAGGCAGCTCTGACTTCATGCATGTCAGAGTTCAGGGCCTGGAATGAGGATCCCCTAGGACAGCCCTCAATCTGTGGTGACTAAAGGAGGTATATACATACCCCAGATCCCTCACCTCTCAGTAGAATAGCCCAGAGGTTCTTCTTGTTTTTTGACGTTGGCATGAGTTTTAGTGGTCCACATGGGCAGCTGCTTGTTGACAAGTTTTCACTGTTCATGTCTTCCCTGCCTCACTTTCCTCCTTCCCTCCCAGGGTTTTCTGTGCTTTGTAAATATGTTGTCAGCATGGGAATCCTGATTGTTGCAGGACCCAATTTAAGACAATAGGCACATTCTCATGTGTGGAGGTATCTTTCTCTAAATTCTAGCCATTTCTTTTTTTATGGGTAGAGAAATTCAGAAAGTTAAGAAAAAATTTAATTTTCCTTTCTCAATCTCTCTTAGATTGCAATTAAATAGAAATTCTTTTCTTCTGGATCACAAATCAGAAGAGCCTCTAACAAATAGCTACACATGTGAGGTCCACATTAGAGCAGGTGCAGTGGCAGCAGAACCCTCCAGCCCAAGGAACTCCCAGACCAGGGAGCCCTGACTCAGATCCCTCCAGCTCTCTCACTTTACAAAGCTGTTGGCTGCCCACGTTCTACCCTTCTCCCAGTCCTGTGATTTTGGATTCTTGTTTAGGGAAGGATAGTTTGGGGCTAACAAGAATGGTTGATAGTCTGAGTAAAGCATTCCCCTTCTCCCCTAAAGAAAAAAAAAAAGATGCTCATGCCCTAATCTCTGGAACCCATGAATGTTGCCTTATATGGCAAAAGAAACTTGGCAGATGTGATTAAGCTAAAAATCTTTAGGTGGGAAGATTATCTAGATGGGTCACATGTAATCACCAGCGTTCTTACAAAACTGAGGCAGGAGGCTCAGATTTGGGGAGGAGAGTTGTCAAGTAAGGAAGATATTTAGTGATGTGAGAGAAAGGCCAGGGGCCCGGAAAGACAGCAGCTTCTAAAAGCTGGAAAAGGCCAGGAAAAAAGTTCTTTCCCATAGCATCCATAGGGAAGGTTGATTTTAACCCAGTAAGACCTTCATTTGTCCCAGTAAGACCTGTGTGAGATTTCTTTCCTCCAGAATTGTAAAAGCTGATGCTGTTTGAAGCCAACAAGGATGTGGAGATTTGTTATGTAGCTACAGGAAACACACACAGGGAGAGAATGGCATTTCCTGCTCTGTTCTGGCCTCTTCCAGCCGCTGGTGTCTGCAGCTTACCTTGGCGGTGGTCATATCACTCCAGTCTCTGTCTCTGTGGCCACATTGCCTTTTCTTCTGTGTTAAAAATCTCTCAGCCTCTCTTATGAAGACACTTGTAACTGCATTTAGAGCCGATATGGTTAATCCAGATAGTCTCCCCGTGTTAATATTCTTAATTTACATCTGTGAAGACCTTTTGCTCAATTTAGGTAACACAGGTATCGAGAAACTAACTTTAAATTAAAGTATCCTATCTTTCTGAGCATACATACACAGTTTACCTCTCTCTTTCTCCATCATCCTCTGTCCTTTCATCATGATCAAAAATCACTTCCTTAAATAAATCAAGTTCCACCTATGTCCAGGGCAGAGCGGCACACACAGGAAGGCCTTGCTCAGGGTTTGCTTAGAGACCTGCTCTGCCCCTGTTGTCATGTGGAAGGAAGGACACAGCCACAGGCAGCCCTCAGCCCTCTGGGAGAAGCTGTCTCTACAGAGGAAAGTCATGCACTGTGACTCTCTGAACATCTGATTGTCTTCAGATATCTGTGGTCCTCAGCCCTCATGGAGGGTTTGGCTGTCCCCTGGTGGGTCACCTTGGCCTCCAATCTTACTCTTTGCACTCACCAAGGAAGTATATTTGCTATGGGCTGAGTGATGTGACAAAATAGTCCAAAGCATACAAATAGCTGTAATTTTGTTTGTATTTTTCTTAATTAAATTTATGAGATATTTTGAAATGTTTTGCAAGGTATCATATGAAAATCAGTTTTTAGTCATATCTTGACCCAGTAGACGGGTTACAACCCTAATTTAGGGTTAATATCTAACTGTCTTCACAATTGAGACGGAAAAATCAAGTGTTGGCCCACCTGCCCCTCCCCTGGCCTCAGCTACTGCTGACAGCTGTTAGGAAGACTTACTTCTTACTAAAGCATCTGTCTGTTAACAGATTCCCATGACAGAGCAGGCCAGTGGGACCCAGAGGCTCCCTGTGAACACAGGAGAGTTGGGTGCTCCTGGGATCTCTGACTGCCTGGCCTGGGCCTCGAGCAGCTGTTAATTTGGCATCTACTTGAGAGCATAAAGCAGAGCAAGCACCATCTTCACAAGAATATAATGTCCAGTAATCTCACTGCAGACATCTGGTTGTCTCTGGGGTGACCACGGTCCCAGCCTCTGGAGAGGAGGCACATGAACAAGGCAGTATTACTGGCCCTGCTCAGTCCAGCCCCAGCCACCATGTGGCCCGAGGCACCTCCACCACTTCTTGACAGCTACAGGTGAAGTGAGTCCCTTGGAGACGGACTCTGGTTCAGGTCATCAGGTCAAATAAACTCCACAGAAACTTTTAATTCTGGTGTGTGGCCCCTGCTTCTAGAGCAGCCATGACAGGAATCTCCTGCTCAACTCCACTCCCTTTGCCCTTAAGCCTATAAGCAGTGGATCCCTGGATACTCCAAGATGTGCTCCCTGGCCCTGCTCCTTGCCTCTTGGTGATGGGCTTTCAGGGTGAGCGCATTTCCCACTGCAAATCATGAGCAGGGCCTTTCGTCTTTGACACAGGTAAAAGAGCTTAAATGTGCTTTGGAAATTACAGTGTGATATGGAGAGGTGATGTGTCTTAACTCTCATTAGGGAACTGAGGCACAGAGTCCAGGGCTAACCAGGAGGCAGAGATGCCCACAGCCCTAAACCTGTTCCCAGTCTCCCTGAGGACCACGGAACCTCTGTCCCTGCTCTCATCCTCAGGGAGGGGCTGCACCAGATAAACTGAACCTTGAGTTCCACTTGTATCTGATTTAGATGACATTTAGATGTGACTTTGGACTTAGAACTTAAAGTTGATCCTGAAATAAGTTACAAATTTTGAGGGTGTTAGCATAAAATGAATGTATTTTTGTACTGGTTATGGATTTCCAAGCTTCCAGAACTGTGGTAAATAAATTTCTGTTCTTTCAAATTACCTAGTTTATGACATTTTGTTAAGGAAGTAAGAATTCAGTAAGACAGAAGTGTTAAAACAAATAAAACAAATAGAAACTGATTAGATTCAAGTGCAATGGGAAAATAAATCAATTTGTATTTTAAATAATTGCGAACAATAAAAATTAAAATGTTAATAAAAATTAAAATGTTAACATTCACTTTTGAAGTCTGTAGGAAAAGACAATCTTTAATTACCTATACCACTCTTCCCCGACCCCAGCAGCAAACACGGTTTAGAGAAAGAAATTGTACACCTGGAAGAGGGAGAATATGGTGATAGTGGGACTTTGTATTTACACTCAGTGCTGCCCTGTTGCAGTAGAAAGCATTGTGGGGCAGAATGCAGCCCATGCTCATGGAGGGAGCATTTAGACCAGCCCTAGCCAGAGGGAATCTGTCCACCCCAGTGGTTGGAACTTGAGTTCTGGTTAGTCCTGCCACTGTGAGCTAAAGATCTCTGGAGTCCTAGACCACAGCAACTGCAATTCCTGGGCAAGTCCTGGTGCTGTGGGGGTTTTAGAGACAGTGAACACATGACCTAGGGAGATATCATCCACGGTGGCCAGGGGAGTGCTTGCATCATCCTTCCCCCAACCCCAGGCAGCACAACTCACAAGAGACTTCTTCTATCTGCTTAAGGAGAGGAGAGGGCAGAATAAAGAGGACTTTGTCTTGCAACTTGGATACCAGCTCAGCCATAGTAGAGTTGTATAAGGCAGAGTCCTGAGGGTCCCATTCCTGGCCTTAGCACATGGAAAACATCCCTAGACACACCCTGGGCCAGAAAAGAACCCACTGCATTGAAGGGGAAGGACCTAGTCCTGGCAAAATTCATCATCTGCTGACTAAAGAACCTTTGGGCCCTGAATAGTCCTCAGTGGTAGTCAGGCAGTACTGCAGGCCTGGAGCAATAGAGGTCATGGGGAGAGACTCCTTCTACTGGAAGAAAAGAGAGAAAAGAGTGAAAAAGACTTTGTCTTGTGGCTTGAGTGCCAGCTCAGCTGCAGTAGAATAGAGCACCACGTAGATTCCCAAGATTATTGACTTCAGGTCTTGGCTCCTGGATAGCATTTCTGGACCTGCCTAGGCCCCGGAGGAATTCACCACCCTATAAAGGAAAATACAAAACTGGTTGGATTTACTGCCTCCTGATTGCAGAGTCCCTGGGCCTTGAGTAAATAGCAGTTGTAGCCAGGCAGGGGTCACTCCCAGTCTTGGGTAAGACCCAGTGCCATGCTGGCTTCAGTTCTAACCCGGAACAGTCCCAGTGGTGGTGGCCATAGAGGTACTTGGGTCACCCTTCTTCAGCTTCAGAAAGATCAGCACACAGAGAGAGACTCCGCTTGGAAAAAAGTAAGGGAAAAGAACAAAAGTCTCTGCTTGCTAATTCAGGATATTCTCCTGGATCTTAATACTGTATCCAGGATATACTCAATACATCAAGATGGTACCTCTATGAGTCTGAAAGTCACAGAATTACTGGGCTTGGGGTGCTCCATAATGCAGATATGGCTGCAGTGACCTTTTCTCACATCACTCAATTCCCTTTGAATACTTGACAAGCCTTCACAAGAAGGATTAGTATAAAGAAACTCAGAATTCAAAGACTAAAATAAGTACTTAACTCTTCAAAGCCCAGATATTGATGACCATCTATAAGCCTCAAGACCATCCATGAAAACATGACCTAACCAAATGAACTAAATAAGGCACCAATGATAACTCCCAGAATGACAAAAATATGTGAACTTTCAGACAGAGAATTTGAAACAGCTGATTTGAAGAAGCTCAATGAAATTCAAGTAAAAGAGAAGGCATCCAGAATTCTACCAGAAAAATTTAAGAAAGAGATTGAAATAATTAAAAGTATTTAAGTAGAAATTGTAGAGCTAAAAAATTTAATCGACATACTAAAACTGCATCAGAGTCTCCCAATAGCACAATTGACAAAGCAGAAAAAAGAAATAGTGAACTTGAAGACAAGCTACTCAAAAATAGAAACAGAAGACAAAAGAGAATAAAAAGAAATAAAACATACTTACAAAATGTAGAAAATAACCTCCAGGGGATAATCTAAGAGTTATTGGCTGTAAAGAGGATGTAGAGAAACAGATAAAAGTGAAAGTTTATTCAAAAGGACAATAACAGAGAACCTCAAAACTTCAAGAAAAATACCAATATTCAAATATAAGAAGATTGTAGACCACCAGGTAAATTTAACCCAAATAAGATGATGTCAACATTTTTAATAATAATCAAACTCCAAAACTTCAAGGATAAAGCATCTTAAAAGTAGCAAGACAAGGGGGCCGCGGTGGCTCTGGCCAGTTGTCCTGGCGCTTGAGGAGGCGAGGCCATGAGTTCAAGGCCAACCTGCGCAACCTGACAAGCTCTCATTGATTGACAAAAAGTAGCAAGACAAAAGAAACAAATAATGTAAAAAGTAGTTCTAATACATTTGGCAGCAGACTTCTCAGTGGAAACCTTACAGGCCAGGAGAGCTTGGCATGACATATTTAAAGTACTAAAGAAAAACAAACAAACAAACAAAAACCCTTTTACCCAGAATAGTATATCCAGCAAAAATGTCCTTCAAACATGCAGGAGAAATAAAGACTTTTCCAGAAAAACAAAAGCAGAGGGATTTTAATACTAGACCTGTCCTACAAGAAATGTTAATGGAGGGCCAGGTGTGGTGGCTCAAGCCTGTAATCCCAGCACTTTAGTAGGCCAAGGCAGGTGGATCACAAGGTCAAGAGATTGGGACCATCCTGGTCACCATGGTGAAACCCCGTCTCTACTAAAAATACAAAAAAAAAAAAATAATAATTAGCTGGGCATGGTGGCGCACGCCTGTAATCCCAGCTACTCGGGAGGCCGAGTCAGGTGAATTGCCTGAACCCAGGAGGCAGAGGTTGCGGTGAGCCGAGACTGCACCATTGCACTCCAGCCTGGGTAACAAGAGCGAAAACTCCATCTAAAAAAAAAAAAGGTAAAAAAAGAAATGTTAATGGAATTATTTGATATAAAAGAAAATGATATTAAAGACCAATAAATAAATCATCAGAAGGTATAAAAATCTGTGGTACTAGTAAGTACACAAACAAACACAGAATATTATAACACTGTGGCATGTAAACTACTCATATTTTGAGTAGAAAGAACAAAAAAAGAGCCCACCAAAAATAATAAACAACTTTTCAAGACTTAGTATAATAAAATATAAATAGTAACAACAAAAAGTTTAAAAGTAGGGTAGGAATGAAGTTAAAAGGCATTTTTTTCTCCTTTCTTATTTGTTATCAGTATTAAATTGTCATCATTAAAAAAATGGGATATAAGATGTTATTTGCAAGCCTCTTGTTACCCTCAACTAAAAAAAAAAACTACAACAATTGTGGTAAAAAAAATCTACAACAAGATACACAATACATAAAAAGCAAGAAATTAAAGCATACAAGAGATAAAAATACAACAAATATATATTAAATAAAAATCAAGAAATTAACACCAGAGAAAATTACCTTCTCAAAAAGGAAGACAGGAAAAAAAATAAAGAAGCAAAAGACCACACAACGACAAGAAAACAAATAATAAAATGAGACTTGTTAGTCCTTTATCAATAATAAAATATGCTGATTTGTATTTCTGACAAAATTTCCTTAGATCTTTTGAATTTTATTTGATGATAATTATTTAACATTTAAAAATAATTTATTTGTTTTCTAATTTCAATTTTTTTTTTGCCTAGAATTTTGAGCCCATTTACACTCATGTATATGTAGCAGTTACAGGAATATTATTTTAAATTATGTTTCTCATTACTTTGGTTCTAATGACTCTCACTTATTTAATAGGAAAGTGTTTAATTTCTAGGTTTGGCTTTAAATTCTGTTTTTCTATGTTTTGTTTCATCCTATTTAAAAATTATTACATTTCATTATATTTCTACTGTAAAGAGGGATCCTTCCTCTAATTTTTCTTCTTTATCACTGGTTTGATCAATTCCACTCTTGAATATTAGTTGTTTTTAATAGGGCACATTTAGAGTTTTATTTAGCTCATAAATCAGCAGTTGATAAGGTGATGCCTATACTTTTAGTCATTAGACATATGTGCTCCATTTTCATTTTCATCTGGATCCTGATATTTTTCTTCATTCTGTTTATTATGTAACTCACTTTTCAGAAATTTTTTCTGTAATCTGCATGAGATTCTGCTCTACCGTTTCCTTTTTCTCTTTTCTGTTCTTTCTTTTTTCTTATATTTTTTAACAAAATTCAATTTGTTGATTATGATAATAATACTAATAAATGATGCTATTATGTTATTTATAATATCTAGTCCATGATGCACTTTTATCTTTGGAACATTCATAGCTTTTTCTTATTCATTTAGCTATTTACATACTCATTCATTCCTTCATTTGGTAATTTATAGTGACATAATAAGCTTCTGTGACTCTACCACACAAAATTCAAATTAGAGCAATGACTTATCTCTGATTTAAGATTTTCTACAAAAATTTCATATGCCTATCTCCTCTCACCAAGTTAATAATAATTCTGAATTCTACATTATTTGTAATTTGACTTTTCTCTATGTAAGTAATTTCTTCTCTATATATTCATCAAATAATATTTTTAGCTTATTTGTTTAAAACTTTACAAAAAGGAAATCATATGAATAGGATCTGATTTATTAATGTTTTCTTTTGTACTTTATGTTATATGTGTCCTCCTTTTTTTTTTTTTTTTTTTGAGATGGAGTTTCACTCTTTCACCCAGGCTAGAGTGCAGTGGTGCGATCTTGGCTCACTGCAACCTCTGCCTCCCGGGTTCAAGTGATTCTCCTGCCTCAGCCTCCCGAGTAGCTGAGATTACAGGTGTCTGTACCACACCTAAGCAATTTTTGTATTTTTAGTACAGACAGGAGTTCACCATGTTGGCCAGGCTGCTCTCAAACTCCTGACCTTGTGATCCACCTGCATCAGCCCACCAAAGTGCTGAGATTACAGGTGTGAGCCACTGCACTCAGCCTTATGTGTGTTCTCTATAAGAAATCTTTCCCTGCAGTTGTGAACATGAAGTTGTTTTCTGTGCTATTTTCTAAAAGCTTTATTCTTTTGTCTTTCATATTTCAATTCATAATTTATTTAGAATTAACATTTATATTAATGTAGAGGTAAAATGTAGAGGTTAAGATTTATTTGTTGTAGTATGGATAATGAATTGATCCAATAAAATTTATTTATTATTTATTTATTTTTTATGGGGTTACTGCTATGGTTTGAATGTTTATGTCTCGTCCAAAATGAACATCAAAACTTAAATCCTAATGTAACAATAGTAGAAGGTAGAGTCTTCGAGAGATAATTAGGTCATGATGGTGCCACTCTTCTCAAAATATTATTTTATTTCTCCTGAAATAAAAATTGCTTCACACAGCATTTTTCCCTTTTTTCCCTTCTGTCTCCATGATATGAGGATGCAACCACAAGACACGCTCCTGGAAGAAGGAGCAGTTCTACCAGACGCCAAAATTGCCAGTGCCTTGATCTTGAACTTTCCAACATCCAGAACAATGAGCAAATACTTTTCTCATTTTTATAAATTACTCAGTCTAAGTTTGTTTTGTTTTGTTTTCAGCATAAAGGCACTAAAAGAATTACTGTAGCTTGTGTTGGGTGCCATGGCTCACACCTGCAATCCTAGCACTTTGGGAAGCCAAGGTGGGTGGAACACTGAGGTCAGGAGTTCAAGACCAGCCTGGCCAACATGGTGAAACTCCATCTCTAATAAAAATACAAAAACTTAGCCAGGTGTGGTGGCAGACACCTATAATCCCAGCTACTAGGGAGCCTGAGGCAGGAGAATTACTTCAATCTGGGAGGCAGAGGTGTAGTGATCTGAGATCGTGACACTGTGCTCCAGCCTATACAACAAGAGCGAAATTCAAAAAAAATAAAAACAAAAACAAAAATAACAAAGAATAAGAGAATTACTGTAGCCCTTTTTGTTTCTAATTGGGTATTGGATGACTTCATATGTGTGGATTCGATTTAGACTTTTTATCAGGACAAATGGAAGCTAGAAAGTGGAATGACATATTTAAATGCTGGGAAAAAAATTCCAAAACAAAACAAAATTCAATCAAGGATTCAATATCCAGTGAAAGTTTGCTTCAAAAATAAAGGCAAAGTAAAAGTATAATCTGATAAACAAAGATGAAGTATTATTTGCAGACATGCTCTATAAGAAATTCAAGAAGAAATGTTTCAGAATCCCAGGAAATGATGGCAGACAGTAACTTGAATCCACAGGAAGGAAGGAAATCCCCAAAAAGAGTAAAGAAAGAAGAGAGAAGCCAGACACAATGCAAGAAAAGTCTTTACTTCAATTTTTGAGGTTTAGTTCAGGGAAAATTAAACTGTTGTGGTGGATGTCACAATGTCAGTTACCTTGATTGGAACTGGGGAAGCAGTTGCTGCCTGGGAAGGTGCATGAGAAAAGAATCTGGAGATTTTGAAATATTCTACAGTTTTATCTGGGAGGGGAATATATGTAAAAGTTTGGTTGCACATTTAACATTTCCGTCCTTTACTGTGTGTGTGTTTATCTCGATTAAAAAAAATAAATACAAAGGCCAAATCTGGACTCTTAAACAGCTATAAACAAAAAGTAAGAATCAGTAAATATTTATGAAAACTCAGCCTTATGAAAGAGAAGCGTAAAATGTGCCTGAGAAAGTGCTAAGAAACAAGAAATCTTACAGAGAGGACAGAAGGAAATGCTTAAATTTCTCCCACATAGGCAACAGATTTTATGTCTGTTGGTTTCCCTTCAAACAGAGAAGATATTTAAGTCATTTTGTTCACAAGATTGGCTCTCACCGTCCACTTGGCTCTTTCCACCCCACTGCACCCACCAGGAGATTTGCATATTTTCCCCTAGGGAGGACCTTCTCTTGTGAGTCTAAGATAAAAGCTCAGCTCTATCTTTGCCATGACTGATCAGGACTTCTCTGTTCACCTGCTCATAATGAGGCTCCCTGCTCAGCTCCTGGGGCTGCTAATGCTCTGGCTCCCTGGTAAGGACAGAAGGAGATGAGGAAGGAGAATGAGATGGGAGGGTGAGCTCTGGGGGCACACTGCCTTCCATGTGTGTTCTTTCCATGTGTTAGATGTGCAGGTCTTGTCCTCCCAGGTGGAGCATGTGAGGTTTAGATGTGTGAGAGAGAGGAAGGTTCGAGAAGGACCAAAGATATGTGCTCTGGGGAAGACTCTGTACAGAAAGAGAGGATGGTGTGGGCACTTCTGGAGACCCCCTTGAACACTGCATCCTTTAAGTTCCATTTTGAAATGGGATATTATTGGAATATGAATCAAAATTAAAAAAATATATAGCCTGAAGTAAACAACTAATGAAAATTATAAAAAATGATACATGAAGTTTATATATAACCTTGATCTATTTTTCTTATTATTTCAGGATCCAGTGGGGATATTGTGATGACCCAGACTCCACTCTCCCAGCCTGTTACCCCTGGAGAACCGGCCTCCATCTCCTGCAGGTCTAGTCAGAGCCTCCTGCATAGTAATGGAAACACCTATTTGCACTGGTTTCTGCAGAAGCCAGGCCAGTCTCCACAGCTCCTGATCTATAAGGTTTCCAACCGGGCCTCTGGAGTCCCAGACAGGTTCAGTGGCAGTGGCTCAGGGACAGATTTCACACTGAAAATCAGCAGGGTGGAGGCTGAGGATATTGGGGTTTATTATTGCATGCAAAGTACACAACTTCCTCCCACAGTGATACAACCCCAAACAGAAACCTCCCTGCTGTGGTGGCCCAGCTGCCCATATGTGCTGCTTGTCTGGGCAGCAGCTCAGCAGGTTCTCTGAATCTGTGTAAGAGAAAGATGCTGGAGGGCTAGGGAATAGTTTGCATCCAGGGTTTCTGGATCATGAGCACTTCAGTTACTCCTTGAGGACAACTTGTTTATGTCCCTGTCAGCTCAAACAGCCTTGACTGGTATAAGCAACAGGGTAATGAGGAGGTCCAAGTGACCTCTGAGTAAACAAACATAATGAAGAGGAGAGATTATTGAAAATCTTACCATAATCCTTTCTCCTTGCCTGCATTTGTTAACCTTTATCAGCAAAATAGAAAATTTCTGGTAATACATGAATACATCTGGGGGATTAACAGTATTTTGTATATTTTTAAAAGGATGTTTTGTAAAATTCAAAATTAGTATTTTCCCACTTTTTTAAATTCTTACTTCTATTTCTTACTTATCTTCCACAATATAAAGATAGTAGAGACAGCATTTTACCTTAGTTATCCTAATGGAGTATTCGCTAAGAACAATTAGTAAAAATCTTGATTTTTGATTGTCAGATAAATTTTGTAATTTCATAGAAGATGCTAATGCTGAAATTCTTTCATTAGACTCATTTTATCTTGCTAATAGAAAAAGTGAGTTATTGAAATTCCAAATGTTGATTTTAAAAATAAGAAGCATGCACCTAAAGATGTATAGCCTAGAATTTTCCCCTCAGACCACTAGGACATAAAGAATAACATCAAGTTTTTTATTTACCAAACTTAGGAATTTAAGAAGGGCAGACAGCAGGAATGGGAGCATGAAGGGAATGCAGGAGGGGTCAGCTCTTTGTTCAATTAAACTTCTCTTGGCCTGTGTCCCACCAGCTATGAACTGAATTGTGTTCTCAAATTCATGTTGAAGCCTTAATCCTCAAAGCCGCTGTAGGAGATAGGGCTTATAAAGACATCATTGAGGTCATAAAGGTGGATCTCTGATCTTATAAGGTAGAGGTCTCAAAAGATCCAGAGAGCTCTCCTTTTTCCTCTTTCTCTAACGTGTCTTACTTCTGTGGAAAGGTCATGTGAAAGCATGGTGAGAAGGTGGCATCTGCAAGCCAGGAATAAGGTTCTCACCAGAAAGTGAACCCTGCTGGACCTTGATATTGGAGCTTCCAGCCACCAGAAACATGAAAATAAATGTCTGTGGTTTAAGCCACCCAGCCCAGGGTCCTTCAGTGTAGCAGTGTGAGACGTGTCATCCACTCTCACCCTTTGAACAGGATCAGCCTCCGGAGGCACCTGATAGACATGGGGGCACATTTCTTTCTGCTGCAGGAGTTCTCTTTCTGCTGCCGTCTGATTCTCTGGTGAGAAAGAGGGGGCTCTGGCTTCAGCCTTAGTTTGTTTACATTAAACAGGAATATTTTCCTTGCAGTTGTCAGCCTGTTTCACGTTCTGATTAGAATTTAATCAAACTGCAGAAACTACTGGCTTGGGCATTAATATCTGGGGATGTTCACATTTGCTTCCACTTAGATCCCAGTGAGGATATTGTGTACACTCCGTCTCCAGTGCCTCTTCCTGTGTCCTAGGAGAGAGGGTCACTATCACATGGAGGGCAACAAGAATATTGATGGCGTCCTAGCCTGGCTCAATCAGAAATAAAGTCTGGCTATGATCCCCTTCTGGCTCCCACTGCCCCTTGGACATGAAGCCTGCCAACATTGGGTGATGGGCTTGAACAGAAGTCACTCTGATCATCAGCAGCCAAGCTGCCTTTATGGCCTGCCCTTGTATATAGGGTCCCAGCAGCTGCATGAGCTATGAAAGCTGGGCAGAGACATCCCACTTGGCTCCAGTCAGAGAGGAAGCTGCCAGTAGGCCGTAGAGGGGTTTTGTCCTGAGACCACCTAGCCAGCTGTTCTGTCCTACAGAAGCCCCCAGGGTAGGACCTGCTTACATTGAGCCCTGGGACAAATCTTCTCTACACTGGGGATCAGATTCACTGCCCATCTCCTAGGCACCTGTTGCTTTATTCTAGAACCCACCTCGGGTCCCTCAGCATCCTCAGCAATGGGTGGAGGTCACTGCACAGACCAGTAGAGACATAGAGCGAGCAGGTTCTGAGCATTTTGGTCCCAGGCTGTGTAGTGGGGGTAGGAAGAAAGGACTTAGAACTCAGACCTTTAGCCACAGCCTTAGGAAACCAAGAATGCAGAGCATTTATCAAAGAACTGCTCCAAGGCCCCTTCTCCACTACAGGTGTGCCATTGCTGCTGTTAAATATTCATGCTCACTTTATCAAATTTATAACATATCTTATACCAAATATTATGTCAATTTCTATGTAAGTCTACATACTATCTGGATTTATAATATAGATGCATAGCAGATACAGATATACTATAATTTATATCTAAAAGACCTCTGAAGATAATCACAGGTCTGGAGGGTCTTAGCCCATGACTGTCTTCTGTAGAGACAGCTTCTCCTAGATGGCTGAGGGCTGCCTATGGCTGTGTCCTTCCTTCTGCATGGTAACTGGGGGGCAGAACAGGTCTCTAAGCAAACACTGAGCAAGGCCATTCTGTGTGTGTCCCTCTGAACTCTGAACTTGGACATAGGTGGTACTGGATCTGCTTAAAGAAGCAAAGTGATTATGATCATGGAAAAGAGGGGTAGAAATGTTGAGGGCAGAGAGAGAGAGCCCGTGCTTGTGATGTGTGTCCTGCACCAAACACTGAGGGTTGACTATAATCCTCAGGTTCTATTCTATGGAGCTTATAAATGTACCCTACATGGGAAAAGTGTCTTTGCCCTTATAAATGAAGGGTCTTCAAATGAAGAGATTACCCTGCATTAACCAAGTGAGCTCTAAATGCAGTTACAAGTCTCATTGAAAGAGGGAGGTAGAAATGGATTTAACACAGACTGAAGAGGAATAGGCAAGGTGATCACAGAGACAGAAACTAAAGTGATGTGGTCATATCCAGGAAAAGCTGCAGCTAGCAGAAGCTGGAAGAAGCAAGAACAGACTTTCCTAAAGCCCCTGGAAGAGCCACCCCTGATTACTCCATGATGTTGGCCTGGCGAAACTGATTCTTCACCTCTGGCCTCCAGAACTATGAGTGATTACAGAGTTGATTACATCCCTGTTGTTTTATGCCATCACATTTTTGGTAACTTGTTATAGCAGTCGAAGGACTCTAATACAAATGTGACTCTAATACAAACGGGATTTAGAAAATCCATACTTGGCCAGGCATGGTGGTTCATGCCTTTAATCGCAGCACTTTGGGAGGCCAAGGTGGGCCAATCATTTGAGGTTAGGAGTTTGAGACCAGCCTGGTCAATATGGTGAAACCCTGTCTCTACTAAACAAACAAACAAACAAACAAACAAACAAACAAAGCCTGGCGTGGTGGCATGTACCTGTAGTCCCAGCTATTCAGTAAGCTGAGGCAGGAGGTAGTTGCAATGAGCTGAGATCACGCCACTGCACTCCAGCTTGGGCAACTGAGTGAGACTCTATCTCACTAATAATACTAACAAGAAAATAGAAAATCCGTACTAAATGTAGTATGATGGTTTGCAATCTCTTTATTCAACTTTCTGATGCTAGATAAGATATAAATGGATTAATGAGAGATTTTATGGTGGAAAAAATGTACATAAAATTTCACACTGTATAGAGAGGCATCTGTTAGTTATAGGGTAAGTGTTGATAATTTTTAATTGAAAATGACAACTGAATAGTGGTATCTTACATGACATCTTAATTCTGACTTATTCAAGGATGCATAAAAGGGGCACTAAGTATTCTCTGATATATACATATAAACATCTGTGTGTGTATGTGTGTGTGTATGTGTGTGTGTGTGTGTGTGTGTGTGTGTGTGTATTTCATGGTGCATCATCTGGTGAACCCTCATGCAACCCCTTGATATTTGCAGTGCCCTGATGCACAGAGGAAGCAATGGCTCATTAAAGCACTGGGGCGAGTGTGTTTCCCAAGGTCATATAATCAGCAATTGCAGAGGCTGAGTTTCAAACCCAGGGCTTCTGACCTTAATTATGTTCCTTTTTCAAGGCCACATTAATTCCATAGAGAAGCTCATGGCCTATAAAACCAGAGAAGAGACAAAGCCAGAAGGGTCGCATGAAATTCCCAACATAAGCCTCCCCCTGACCCCGGCCTCTGCTACCTCTGCTCCTCACCACACTGACCGTAAACTTTAACTCAGACCCTTATGCAGTTTTGTCTGCAAAACACAACTCTCTTGAAGCTATTACAAATACTAAATGTCTGTCCCAGCACTTTGGGAAGCTGAGGCGGGTGGATCACGAGGTCAAGAGATCGAGACCATCCTGGTCAACATGGTGAAACCCCGTCTCTACTAAAAAAAAATACAAAACATTAGCTGGGCATGGTGGTGCGTGCCTGTAATCCCAGCTACTCAGAAGGCTGAGGCAGGAGAATTGCCTGAACCCACGAGGCGGAGCTTGCGGTGAGCCGAGATCGCGCCATTGCACTCCAGCCTGGGTAACAAGAGCGAAACTCCGTCTCAAAAAAAAAAAAAAAAAAAAACCAAACCAACAAACAAAAAAACTAAATGTCTCTGAGGTTTGGGGGCAGAGGCACATCTTGTATGGCTCTGACCACTTCTTTATCTCATCTGCCATACTCATCTCTCTGGCTCATCCGTCCTCACAGATTATGTCCTATAAATCTAATTTGCCTTCTTAATGTGAAAATAAACAAACTAATAGCCCCCTTCTCTTCTTGTGTGTTCTGAGA
>CM052654.1:58571289-58594959 GCA_028533165.1 Leontopithecus rosalia
TAAAAGAGCCCAAATAACCAAAGAAATCCTAAACAAAATGGACAAAGCTGGAGGCATCACACTACCTGATTTCAAACTATACTATAAAGCCATAATAAGCAAGACAGCATGGTACTGGTACAAAAACAGACACATAGACCAGTGGAACAGATTAGAGAATGCAGAAATAAAGCCACATAACTACAACCATCTGATCTTTGATACAGTTGACAAAAACAAGCAATAGGGAAAGAAATACCTATTCGATAAATGGTGCTGGAATAACTGGCTAGCTATGTGCAGAAGTCTGAAACTGCATCCATTCATTTCACCATATAAAAAAAAATCAACTTAAAACAGATTAAAGACTTAAATGTGAAAACTAAAACTATGAAAACCCTAGAAGAAAACCTAGGAAATGCCATTCTAGACATAGGACATGGCCAATATTTCATGACAAAGACATCAAAAGCAATTGCAACAAAAACAAAAATTGACAAAAGGAACTTAATTAAAGAGCATCTGAGTAATCAAATAAGCTATCAATAGAGTAAACAGACAACCTACAAAATGGGAGAAAATATTCACTAACTATTCATCTGACAAAGGTCTGATATCCATAATTTATAAGAAACTTAAAAAAATCACCAAGTAAAGTAACCAACAACCCTATTAAAAAATTGTCAAAAGACATGAAAACACACTTCTCAAAGAAGACATATATGTGGATTTCAAGCATATAAAAAATGTTAAGCATAATTAGTTATCACAGAAATGCAAATCAAAACCACAATAAGATACCATATCACACTAGACAGAATGGCTATTATTAAAACGTCAAAAATAACAAATGTTGGTGAGAGTGAAGAAAAAAAGAGAATACTATACACTGCAGATGGAAATGTAAATTAGTTCAGCCACTGTGGAAAGGAGTTCGGAGATTTCTCCAAGAAGTTTCTTGAAACAGCCACCATTCAACCCAGCAATCCTATTACTAGGAATATAGCCAAAATATATATAAACTCCTCCACCAAAAAGACACATGCACTTGTATGTTCATTGCAATGCTATTCTCTATAGCAAAGACATGGAATCAACCTAGATGCCCATCAACAATGGATTGAATAAGAAAATGTGGTACACTACCATAAAAAATATAAAATAACATCCTTTGCATCAACATGGATGAAACTGGAGGCCATTATTCTAAGCAAATTAACACAGGAAAGTAAAAGCAAATTCCACATGTTCTCACTTACAAGTGGGAGCTAAACATTGAGTATACATGGATGTGAAGATGGGAACAATAAATATTTGGGCCTATTTGAAGAGGGACAGTAGCAGGAGGATGAGGGCCCAAAAATTACCTATTGGGTACTATGTTTACTAGATGGGTGATGAAATCATTTGTAAACCAAACCTCAGTGACACTCAATTTATCCATGTAACAATCCTGCACATGTACTCCCTGAAACTAGATTAAAAGTTGAGAAAAGTAAAAAAGAGAGAGAGAGAGAGAGAGAGAGAGAGAGAGGAAAGATTTCTTTCTCTCACAAATTTTAAGAATTTTAAAAGTATTTAAGTAGAAATTTAGAGATGACAATGTTGTTCTGTTTTCATAAGAAAAGGTTTCATACAATACAAAAACACATTATTTTTACATAAACCATCATTTCCTCAAAATGAATATGAATCCTATTATATTTTAGTTATAAATCCACAGAAAATTTATGCTTTTCATGGATTTCACTTAAATGGTGCTTTAAAATTATATCACACCTAATAGTGAGTCACATCTGTTACATATCATAACAATATGTGGTAGACAGAAAGAGGGATTGAAGCAACAAAACAAGAAGTTGTTGCTTCAGGCTAATGGCATAAAATATACTTTAGGTGATTATATATTCCAAGATAATGAATTCCATGGATAGTGTAGCGTAAATTCCAATGTGTCATTTCTGTTAAGCTTAAAAGATGTGTGGCAAAATTTATATAGAAATCAAGCAGACCAGAGCCCTGAAATTAAGAAACATAACACACTCAGTGTTTTATTTAAAAAAACTAATATATGCATCATGGAACTTAAATGTTATTACAGAATGCAGGGAGAGAAAAGAAATTGTAAGAAGCAAG
Organism: Leontopithecus rosalia; assembly: GCA_028533165.1. Taxonomy (NCBI): domain Eukaryota; kingdom Metazoa; phylum Chordata; class Mammalia; order Primates; family Cebidae; genus Leontopithecus; species Leontopithecus rosalia. The sequence continues at coordinate 58,573,405 of CM052654.1, forward strand.
AGCAGTAGCTAAGCAATGCTGTGGTCATCTTTAGCTCTCGTGTGATTGACAGCATCTTTGTGATTGATATTGACCTTGAGTTTTTGAGTTAATGTGAGTCAGGGGATAAGGCCTAAACCCACTCAAGGTGGTGAGATATTATAATATGTTTTGAAAACAGACAGAAATACAAATACTACCTACGTGTTTCTGACATTTCAAGGGGCTATGGTATCAAAAGAAAATGATGAAAAATAAGTGATTTCAAAAGCTGAAAGGTTATCGAAGGGGAATCAGAGGATAATGAAATTGGCTGTTACAAAGAATCCTCAACATATGGTAGACCAAATGTGACAACGTTTTTCTGTCTGTGCCATGTCATTGCAGAGGCAGGTGGGTGGCCTTGGTGGTGGTGGTAGCTCTCCTCCATGAGGTCACTCAGGTGGGCAGGAGGCACGACCACCCTCAGCACACAACTTCCCACCTTCCTCACAGTCACTGCCCCCATGCTCATTCCTCAGCAGCATGAGCTGGAAAAGAGTGAAAACTGTTTTCTCCTTGAAGATTAAATAAAACTTATGCTTTTCATTAGTGACAAATATTATTTTGCCTCAAGCACACAATTGAAAAATTTTCCAGTTAGCGGATCTGCTGTTAAACACATATTTGTTTGTTTGTTTTAATCTGAAAATGTATTTACATGATTCTTGAAAATAATTTTTTGACCATCAAATTATATTTGTGACAGCCTGGTTGAAGTTGCTACTTACCATTTGATAATTACTGCTAAAAAGTTATTTGTTTAAAAGAAAAAAGAAATCAGTGCTCTATGATTCTAACTCTTCTTTGAAAGAAATTTATCTTTTAATTCTCTCATTCATCTTTTAAGGTCTTCAATTGGCCTTATTCTTTTACAATTTAATGTATTAAGTTTTATTTATTATTTATGATACATTTGTTCATTTATTTTCATTATCACAAAATTAAACATCTTATAGTTTGCTATGTTGAAGCATGGCACTAGATGGCAAAAATGTTCCACAAAAGAGACAGCACCATGATTTTAGAAATACTGAAATGTAAGGGTGACAGTGTCCTATTGTCAACAGGGAGACCCCAAGGTTGCAATGGGGTCTCGTGTGTGACTTGGAGCACCTGAGGGGAGCTGTCAGCGAGCTGAGTTGTGAGGAAACCCACTCTGTTTTCTGTGCTCTGAGACTAGAAGCAGGGCTTTGCCCCCTCACTGCCTTGGCTCTGTCCATCTGCTATGAACTGAATTGTGTTCCCAAATTCATATTGTAGCTCTAATCCCCAGTGTGTCTGTAGGAAGCAATTGAGGTTATAAAAAGGTAATTGAAGTTAAATGGGGCCATAAGGGTGAGGTTCTAATCCAGTAGGATTAGTGCTTTTATAAGAACAGAACCCATCTCACTCCAGTTAGAATGCTGATCATTAAAAAATCTGGAGACAACAGATGCTGGAGAGGATGTGTAGAAATAGAAACACTTTTACACTGTTGGTAGGAGTGTAAATTAGTGTAATGACACGGCACAGACAGTGTGGTGATTCCTCAAGGATCTAGAAATAGAAATACCATTTGATCCTGCAATCCCATTACTAGGTATACACCCAAAGGATTAAAAATTGTTCTATTATACAGACACATCTACAGGTATGTACATTGTTGCACTGTTTACAATAGCAAAGACTTGGAACCAACCCTAATGCCCATCAAGGATAGACTGAATAAAGAAAATGTGGCACATATTACCATAGAATACTATGCAGTCATAAAAAGGATGAATTCATGTCCTTTGCAGGGACATGGGTGAATCTGGAAACCCATAATTCTCAGCAAACTGACACAAGAACAGAAAACCAAACACTGCATGTTCTTACTCATAAGTGGATGTTGAACAACGAGAACACATGAACACAGGAGGGGAACATCACACGCTGGGGTCTGTTGGGGGTTGGAGGGCTAGGGGAGCAATAGAAGGGGGTGGGGAGGTTGGGGAGGGATAACATTAAGAGAAATACTTAATGTAGGTGGATGGGGGGATAGAGGCAGCAAACCACCATGGCATGTGTATACCTAAGTAACAATCCTGCAAGATCTGCACATGTACTCCAGAATTTAAAGTATAGCTTAAAAAAAGGAGGTAATTTAATTGAAAAAAAAAAGAACAGAACCAGAGAGCTCTTCCTTTTTTTTTTTTTCTTTCTCTCTAAGCTTCACCCCACTCCACTTGCCTGACTATGGAAATGCCATGTGAGAAAGCATGGTGAAACGGTACCACCGGCAAACCAGGAAAGTGAACCCTGCTGGACCTTGATCTTGGAGTTTTGGGCCACTGGAAATGTGAACATGAATGTCTGTGGTTTAAGCTGTTCTGCTTGGAGTATTTTGGTATGGCAGTGCAAGAATAGTAGTCCGTTATCCCCATCTTGTCTTAGCAAGATCAGCCTCATGAGGCCCTTGCAGACACGGCACCCAGCTTTGCTCCCCTTCATCCTACTGTTCAGACTCTTCTTTGAAGAGGGAGGACTCAGTCTTCATCCTCTGACTGTTTGCATTGAACAGTAATGCTTCTGTGAAGATGAGGTTGTTATCCATTTTTGTTTTCTGAAAGAATTTCATCAAACTGAATTCACGACTTGTTTGGTATTAATATGGGGAAACATTCACATTTGTTCCCCATTTAGATCCCACTGGGGATATTTGTGGACCTTGTCTCCAGTCTCCTCAGTGTTTCTCAGTAGAAAGGATCACTGTCACCTACCGGGCCAGCCATAGTATTGTGTCCTATCCTACCATCAGCAGACATGAGGCTCAGCCGTGAGCTCTTGCTGGCTCATGCTGCTTCTCAGACAGAATATATTCCTGGGTCAGCAGCAGAGAGTTCAGACAGATGTCACTCTGGCCATCAGCAGCTGAGCTGCCTTCATGGCACCCCATTGTGAACTGAGTCTCAGCAGTGCTTGAGTGATGAAAGCTGGGCGGAGAGATCCCACATCACTCCAGTCAGAGTGGAGGCTGCCAATGGACCACAGGGTGGATCTGTCCTGTGGCCATGTAGCCACTGAGCCATGTGTGCTGCCCTGTCAGATGGAGGTCATTACAGGAGTAACTCTCCAACCTGGGGATGAAGCATTCTTCCAAGTGGGGTCCAGACTCACTAACCATCTCCTCTGTACTGGCTGCTGTGTGTTCCCCAGAGCCCCCCGACTGAATGTCCTCATCAATGGGTGGGTCACTGCTCCAACTGGTATGAACATAGAGATGAGTCCTGGGCTTCCTGACCCTTGGGCTCTGTATGGGGAAAGGGGACATGAGGTGGTGCACATATTGGTGCTTTTTAAATATTCATGCTCAATTCATCCAATTTAAAAGCATACATTATATCAGCAAAATTATATCAATTTCTATATAAATATACATATTATTTTGATTTATACTATAGATATATAGCATATACACATATAGCAATATAATGATATCCATACATGTATTTAATAAAGTTTACATAATACATACATATGTATTACTCATTTAACAAGTACTCCTTTTATTTTCAAGAAAGACAGAGTCTAGCTGAATAAAGACTCTGGGGACATTTGCTGACCATTCCATTTTGGCTTTAGCAGGGTCCTCTGCCAATCAGGACCTATGAGGATAGAGATAAGCATAACTGGCCCTGGGAGCCCAAGCCTAGCCTTAAGGCCCTGGTCTTTGAGACTTTTACTCTGGCTGTAGGCTCTGGACCTTGTGCAGTATTTGTAGATGTGTGAGCACTTTTCTTCCATGAAGCCCCCTCAGGCAGGCCTGTAAGCAGAGCCTGTGGTTCTTCCTGGGTCTTCAGCCCCATGGTCCAGGAGAGCAGCTGCTTCTTTCACAGCCCAGGGCCAGAGCCAGGCAGCCCTTGGGCAATGCAAGCTTGACCTTAGTCCTGGCTTGAGGACACTATTCTAAATCTTTTTTCTCCGATTCCTGTATCGGAATGCCTTCCCTGGCCCTAAATGCACAGAACACATTTCCACAACTGTGAAATCTGACATTGTCATCTGGAAGATGAGAAATCTGATTTTATTGCCATCCTCAGCGCCTGGCTTGTTCCAACCCCCACCAAGTATAAAAGCCATTGTGATCTCTCCTCCCCCTATAATTTAAGTTAGACACATAGTGAAATTTAAATGTGGCAAAGTCACTGGCCCTTACATAGCAGCAATTTCCTCTTCCTTTGATGTATAGGACACCAGCACTTTTTTCCCTGCAATGGATAGGAGTGGACATAACTCTTAGTGTCGCTGCAGCCATTTTGAGATTATGAGATATTAAGCCCAAGACTGAAAATCTAAAATGATAAAAGTGCAAACTAGAAATGCGGAAAGAACCTGGATACTTTCTGCTGTTACCAAGATGCTGCATCAATGCTAAACGCTCCAACTTTTGGATATCTTATCTTTGCTAAGCCATTGCTGTATTTCTTTGAATTTCTTCTAAAATTATTTTAATTTATCCAGAAAGGATACTTAAAGGAAAGAGCCTGGATTGGCCGTAGACTTCATCTTTAGGAAAAGAAACGTATTATCCTATGTGTGTGTATGTTTGTGGGAGTCTGAGGCATGAAAGGCAGGAGCCATAATAAGCAATGGGCTTCCCCGACATCTTGATTCTGCTGTGTCCATGGCTAAAGAAACCCAAAGGACTTGGAAGAGTTCATAAATTCTGCTCCATCTCCATTTCTCTTTTGATGTCCTAAGCATAAAACAGCCCCTTGTGCTTCTTAATTCTTTTCTCCTCCAAGATAGTAAAAACAGAATTGTGGTTAAAAAATAGACACAACAGATACAACATTTGGAGAAGACATAGTGTCTGGGGTTTGTATGCATCTCCTCCACACCAAAGTGGAGCTGCAAGTTCCCCCTCCTTCTTATGTTTTTGTTTTGCTTGTTCATATATTTATTTTTCATAAAAAATAACTGTATCAAAATAGTCAAAACTTAGAATCTTTGTTATATTCAGGACTGATGCATCAGTTTCTTTTTTTTTCTCTGCCTATTTAATCAGGTCTTTATTCAAAAGAAGCTGTCCAAAATGATTTGACCTTTATAGAATAATCAAATTTAAGAGTTTATGCAGCAGGCTTCTTTTCCTCTGTAGGGGATTTCTTTTCTGCTGGCTTCTTTTCAAGGGCTGGTGTCTTGGTTGCTGCTGCCTTTTTTCCTACTGGAGGTTTCTTCTGCTTCTTAACACCAACAGCAGCCTTCTTTCCTTTCTTTCTTACTACAACAGGCTTCTTGCCTGCAACCTCCAATTTCATTTTTTTAAATGTCCATAATTATAATACAAAAAAGGATTTGCTTAATTTAAATTAAAGTTAATTTGTCAAAAATATCTGGTGAGGTACATAAATTTTAAAACTTGGGAGGCCTGTGGGTAGCAATATTTTGAAGCCCAAAGTACCCCACTTGGCTAAGGGTAAAATGATATGCTCTGTTAATTCTTTAGTGTGTTTGTATCTTGTTTGTTTTGGAAATAACTCCCAAACCCAAAGTAAATAGGCTCCACTGAGACCAGACATTTTAACATGGCCTTCCCTTAATCTCTGACGTTTTTATAGCAGCTAGAGCCATCCCAAGGAGGGTCATGCAGGCCAGATTAGTGATATCTTTTTGTCCTCAAAATGGACATTGGAGATACTTGAACGCAGCCTGAAAATGTTGAGTGCTTGTGGGTGCCATTGTCACTCCAGAAATGGGCAGAATTCCTCTTTCCACTCAAAATGGCTTTGGCCTATGAGGCCACCACACTAGAATCAAGCTGAGTTCTGGATCTTTAGTTTAATTAGGTCCCACTGTCCAGGAGGAGAACTGCCTGTTCAAGAGCTTTTGAGGGTTCAAGGCTTGTCTTTTTCTACACATGCACACCTGAACCAACTCAACCTGGTTACCCTCACTGACCTGTGTTCCATATCTGAAAAAATATTGGGCACTGAGCTTGTTGAACTTGAGAACACTTAGGCTGCCTGAGATGCAGGAGTCGGAGGCACGCCTGGAGGTCAAGAGACGCCCAGCTGAAAAAGAAACTGATGGGAACTGGGAGAGAAAGGGAAACACACAAAGTCCTTTTTGGATAATGGAGATCTCCAGGCTGTTATTGAAGGTCATTTTCTCCACTATTTTTCCACTCCACCACCAATGAGGAGGTGAATTGATTTCTGTTCACGTATACTTTTGGAATGGAGAAAAAATTAAGAATCTTTATGACATTCATTGTCACCCAGAGGATTGTCATATTCCACTTCAAAGACTGGAGGACTGAACAATCAGCAGAAATGACTTATGCACACTTTTTCCCCATTGAGTTCCTATCATGCTATGTGGGCACCCCAGTTACCTAAGGAATGAAGAACAAGATAGCATAGTCCCAGCTCTCAGGGAAAGGGAAAAGGAGGAAGGAGGAAGAAGGAACACAAGCAGTTATAATAACCCGAAGTGGAACAACAGACACACACATCGACAGGCGTTTTTAGGGGGCTCAGAAAAGGGGCATCTTCCCAGTCCTTACCAACCAGCAGGACTATCTGTGGGATATTTCCTTCTTTCCTGTACTGAGAGGATTTCTGACACCTGGAAGGAGCACCAGCCATTCTAGGTGGTGATTCCATTTTGTAATGAAACCATTTGGATGTAAAGCTCAGAATCACCAGTTTCCCCTTTCTGATAGCTCCCAGATCTCTGGATTCTTCCCAGGATCCAAAGAAGGAAGACTTTCGGTGAATGCTTCTCTTAGTATTTTCTCCAGATGCAATAGGCAACTTTGAGACAGTCCTGTTTTCCAATGGAGAAGTGAAGTTCCTTTCAGCCAGAGATAGATTCTTCAACTGGTCCTTTCCCAGGTCTCTGGATTCTTCCCAGGATCCAAAGAAGGAGGACTTTTGGTGAACGCTTCTCTCTAGTATTTTCTCCAGATGCAATACGCAAGTTTGAGACAGTCCTGTTTTCCAATGGAGAAGTGAAGTTCCTTTCAGCCAGAGATAGATTCTTCAACTGGTCCTTTTACTTTTTATTTTATTTTATTTTATTTTATTTTATTTTATTTAGGTCTCCATGGCAATGCAAGAAAGGGGACATATAAAACATAAAGAGACTCTAGAAGAAATAATATTACTTTGTTGTACTTAGAGTTAATGAAAAAGTCTCTTTAGAAAAATGAGAACAATTTTCTTTAATTTTAAACATACACAGTACTGTCAACAAATTGCTTTTTTAAAAAAATTACACTTTTATTTTAGGTATCAGGGAGTACCTGTGCAGTTTTGTTATGTGGGTATATTGCATGATGCTGAGATTTGGGATAAAAATTATCCCTTCACCCAGGTAGTAAGCACAGTAGACAACAGGTAGTTTTTCAATAATAACCCCCTCCTTCCCTCCCTCCCCCGCTAGTATTCCCCAATGTCTGTTGCTCCCATCTCTGTATGTACTCAGTGTTTCGCTCCTACTTGTAAGTGAAGTGAGAACATGCAGTATTTGGTTTTCTGTTCCTGTATTACTTCACTTTAGAAAATGGCCTCCAACTGTATCCATGTTGCTGCAAAGGATGTATTTCATTATTGTTATGACTGTGTAGTAATCCACGGTATATATATATATACTGCATTGTTTATCTACACAATTCATGGGCATCTAGGTCAATTCCATGTCTTTGCTATTGTGAATAGTACTGCAATAAACCTACAAGTGCATGTGTCTTTTTGATAGAAGAATTTATTTTTTGGGGGGGAGTATATACCTTGTAATAGGATTACTGGATTGAATGATAATTCTGTTTTAAGTTATTTGAGAAATATCCAAACTCACTTCCACAGTGTCTGAACTAAGTCACATTTATACCAACAGTTTATATGTGGTCCTTTTTCTCCACAACCTTGCCAGCGTCTGTTTTTTTTTGTTTTCTGTTTTTTGACTTTATAATCATAACCATTCTTACTGATGTGAGACAGTATCTCGTAGTGGTTTTGATTGACATTTCTCTAATGATTAGTGATGCTGAGCACTTTTTGATATGTTTGTTGGCTGCTTGTCTGTTTTTTGAGAAGTATCTGTTCATTTTCTTTGCCCACTTTTTAAAGGGCTTATTTATTTTTTGCTTGTTAAATTGTTTAAGTTTTTTTAAAGAGTCTAGCTAATAGATTTTTGCAGGATTTGTAGTTTTTAAATATTTCTTTTTCACTTTGTTTACTCTGCTGATAGGTTCTTTTTATTTCCTTGCTGTGCAGAAGCAGCTCTTTAGTTTAATTAGGTCCCAATTGTCTTTTTATTTTTTATTTATTTTTAAGTTGCAATTGTGACCTGACCTTTTTCTCTAGGTGCCTTTAAGATTTTTTTCATTAGCATTGACCTTGAACAGTCTTGTGACTATATGCCTTCGTGATATTCATTTTGTATAGTAACTGGCAGGTCTTGGAATTTCTTATATCTGGATATCTACCCCTCTAGCAAGATTAGGAAAATTTTCTTGAATTATTATTATTATTATTATTTTTTGTTGGGATGGAGTCTTCATCTCTCACCCAGGCTGGAGTGCAGTGGCCCAATCTCCGCTCACTGCCACCTCTGCCTCCTGGGTTCAAGCGACTCTTGTGCCTCAGCCTCCCAAGTAGCTTGGATTATAGGCATGCATCACCACACCCAGCTAATTTTTGTATTTTGGTAAAGACGGGGTTTTACCACGTTGTCCAGGTGGGTCTCGAACTTCTGACATCAGGTGATTCACTCTCCTCAGCCTCCCAAAGTGTAAAGTGCAGTGCATTTAGTCCCTAAATATTAAAGAAACCTATAGCTTTGGATATTGGCATATCTGTGAGTGATACCTGCATTTAGAAATCATGGTATCATCTTTGTGCACTGAAAGTGAATTGCTTGACGTTATGCTGGTAACTCACATAAGATTATATCAGCACTTTAGTATATTGTACTTTTCAATATACTAAAGTGCTGCTGATATAATCTTTTTCATTTTGAAAAAGAAAGCAAATTTCACATGGACAGAAATGTTACTACAGCACAGAGGATTTTTATATCTACTGAATCTAGTTAACAGTAATGTGAAAACCTGATACTGCCACCCTCTAAGATTTTATTATGCATTTCCTACAAACAATGATGCTATCCTACGTACTTGCAATACAATAAAAAAGACATTATTTAATCTAGACCTTATATTCATTTTAAGTTTTGGCAATTGCCTTAAAAATCTCTTTTGTAACTATGGGGACCCTAGAGAGAAATACTTTCCCTCCACACAAGTCTGTGCTGCCCTGGTCTGACCTGGGACCCTGGGGACACTGCCCCTGTGCTGAGTTACTGAGATGAAGGAGCCGTGCAGCTGTGCCCAGCCTGCCCCATCCCCTGCTGATTTGCATGTTCCCAGAGCACAGCCCCCAGCCCTGAAGACTTCTTAAAAGGCTGGTCACACCCTGTACAGGAGTCAGGCCCAGTCAGGACACAGCATGGACATGAGGGTCCCCACTCAGCTCCTGGGGCTCATGCTGCTCTGGCTCCCAGGTAAGGAAGGAGAACACAAGGAATTTACTCAGCCCAGTGTGGTCAGTACAGCCTGGCTTTTCAGGGAAGTCTTCCTATAGCATGATTAATAGTATGAATATTTGTATTTATGTTTCCATTCTCAGGTGCCAGATGCGACATCCAGATGACCCAGACTCCATCCTCCCTGTCTGCGTCTGTAGGAGACAGAGTCACCATCACTTGCCGGGCAAGTCAGGGTATTAGCAGCTGGTTAGCCTGGTATCAGCAGAAACCAGGGAAAGCCCCTAAGCTCCTGATCTATAGGGCATCGAATTTGGAAACAGGGGTCCCATCAAGGTTCAGTGGAAGTGGATCTGGGACAGATTTTACTCTCACCATCAGCAGCCTGCAGCCTGAAGATATTGCAACATATTACTGTCAACAATATAATAATTACCCTCCCACAGTGTTACAAGCCCTAACATAAACCACTAGAGGAAACAGAAGTGTGAGGCTCAGCTGCCCCAGCTGCTCGTTAGGGTGCCTTTCTCTGCTGACAGCCTTTTTTAAATTAAGCGAGGGTTTGGAGGTTTAGGAAGGCTCCTCTGCATTCTAACTCTATTTTTCCTTCCTCAGCCGCAGCAGCACAGACATGACACTGTCTTCGTGATTTAATAAATAACAGCAATTATGACACCTGAGGAATTTTAGTTATTGCATCTGTCCAGGTCATACATCACAAGAGAAACTACTCAAAAGAAACTACCAATTTCAAAAAGAAATTTTTTTATTTTATTTTTTAATGTTCATATAATTTAATTATTTATAATTTATTTTAGTTTCGGGGGTACACCAGTGGGTTGGTTCTATAGATAAATTGCATGTTGTAGGGGTTTGGTGTACAGATTGTTCTATCACCCAGGCAATAAGTATAATACCTGATAGGCCCCTTTTTTATCCTTAGTCTCCTCTCACCCTCCACCCTCAAGTAGGCTCTGGTGTTCATTTGTCCCTTTTTGTGTTCATATGTATTCAGTGTTTTGTTCCCACTTATAAGTGAGAACACAGGGGATATGGTTTTCTGTTCCTGCATTAGTTCACTTAGGATAATGGTCTCTAGCTCCATCCATGTTGCTACAAAAGACATTATATCATTATTTTTAATGGCTGCATAATATTCCATGGTATGTATGTGTCACATTTTCTTTATACAATCTACCATTGATGGGCACTTAGGCTGACTCTATGTCTTTGGTATTGTGAATAGTGCTGCAATTAACATATATGTGCATATGCCTTTATGATAGAATGATTTAATTCCTTTTCCTATATATACAAAAGAATGTTTTGTATATAAAGTTGAATGGTAGTTCTGATTTAAGTTCTTTAAGAAATTGCCAAATTGTTTTCCACAGTGGCTGAACTAATTTATACTCCACCCGAAAGGGAATGCATAAGCATTGGCTTTTCTCTGTAGTCTCATTAGCATCTGTTTTGTTTTGTTTTGTTTTGACTTTTTAATAATGATCATCTTGATGGAATTAAATTTGCAAATACAAGCCAGGAGATACGGTAGTCAGGAAGCTGACACTAGAAACAGGGAAATCTCTGTTGGTCTGCTAGAAGCCAGAGTTCATTTGCTCCTAAACTCATGGGCTGTCTAACCATGTGGTCTTCTCCTCCATCTAGGAAGTTCAGATGTAAGGGTGCTGGTGCTGTCAGTTGACATGGCACCTCTCCGGGTGATTCTCCAGTCTTCACTCAGTCTGCATGCCTGCCTGCAGGTGTCAGTATTGAATCACTGCCTTCTTACTTTCAAATATAATGGGTAGGCTCCTCTTTGAGTAACTAAACAAGAAACCATAGAGAGACAAAGGGGTTTTGGAAAGTGTGCTTTTAGAAATGATAGTGAATATGGAGAATTAGGAGCTGACAGCCAAGTGAGGTCAATATTTTCCCAAGTCTTTGAATTTTCCAGTTATGGGTTGGCTTCAGGATACATTTGCTTGTGCTTCCACGTAATATTAACAAGTCTGACATCATTACAAGAACACTTCATTCAGTCATAAAATAAACAGAAAAATGAGAAACTTGCTTAGATACATAGAAATTACTTGACAAATGAAACAAGTTTTCTTGCAAAGCAAACAAGAACACCTATACATTCATATTACATATTGTTTCCTTGGCATGAAAGCACTTTGCTACTCAAAATGTGTCCAGATGCCAGCCAGACATGAGCTTCAGCAGTGTGAATAAAGGTTCTCAAAAGTTTTGAGGAGAAGAGAGCCTGACTTTGGGTTGATGAGAGTGTTGTACAGAAGCAAGTGGTGTGTCCATAAGAGGATTACTCAGGAAATATCACCTGCCTGCATGGACAGCACCATTGTCTGTCTTCTCTATCATCAGCATCACTGTGAGCATGTTACAAATGCAAAGTAACAGATGCATCTTAGACATATTGCATAACAGTCTACGTTTTAAAAGCATGCAAGTAATCTACAGGTGTTTTAAAAAGCTATGTTTTAGAAGACATTTACTTTAAACGTGTTTTTCCACAATAAGACCATTTACATTAAAGCCATATGTTAAAAACACATCCAGGCCTGGTGCAGTGGCTCATGTCTGTAATCCCAGCACTCTGGGAGGTTGAGGTGGGCAGATCATTAAAGGTCAGACGATACTAGTCTGGCCAACATGGGGAAACCCGTCTCTACTTAATATACAAAAATTAGCTGGGTATGGTGGTGCATGCCCACAATCCCAGCTACTCAGGAGGCTGAAGCACAAGAATCATTTGAACTTGGGAAGCAGAGGTGACAATTAGCTGAGATCACACCACTGCACTTGAGCTTGGGTGACAGGGTAAGACTCCATCTCAAACACCAGCAACAACACAAACAACAAATATCTAGCATTATCTCTAACCAATGCAAACATTTGAAAACATTTTTAATATTGTAAAACTTGGAAAACATAATTATTTCTCCATCATTGATGCAAATAACTTTATAGTTAAATACAGTAAACATTTTTAGAAACTTTAGGAATTAACAAAGTGAAAAAATAAAGTAGAATTGTGTGCACCTGTGTTACTGATCATTAGATGTACATTTGCCTGTTCAGCTTTGCTTGAAAATTTTGTTTACTTCTGCTACCTGCCATAGAAATGTGCCTTGGATAGGCTCTGCCTTGCTCTCAGATCAAACACAATCCAAAGACTGGAGACAAGCTCAGTGCCCTGCAGCAGAAACACCCTGCTAAGCCCTTCCTTGATCAACCAGATAATTGCTATCACGAACACATATAAATAGGAAAATAAATTCTTAGTGTTTTTAGCCACTGAAATTTGAGTAATATATACAAATGCACATTTTTTCAACAAGTAGGGCAAATTTTACTTTTGTAATTCAAATATTTTTAGTTTAATTTCTTCTAAATATCTTTCTAAATGGTTTACTAAACATATACCATCACATTTGGTAAAATTCATCTATTTATATGAGTGGATGTGTAAATTCCATGTTGGTCACCTTTTACCTGGGTGGTCAGGTCAGAAAAGGCTGTTGTTTCAGCCTGAGTGTAGAATTTCTATCCTTGGTCATAAAATTGTATTGCTGTGTCCTCCTTTTCCAATCATTTAGATTCAGTTAATGGCATTTGGCACAAGACTTCTGTCTTGTGCCAGGAACAAAATAGAAACCCGTGGTGCCATTTCTCAGTTTCTTTCTCAAATGTGCCTAACTGTCTCCCTTACTAGATGATGGAATTAGGCTAAAATGAAGAATTGATCAGAATAAGCACACCTTTCCCTTACTGCTTAGGGACCTTTCCCAGGAGCCCTGAATCTGCCTCAAAGAGCAATACTCAAGTAACCCCAGCACTGCAGGTAGAAGGACAACCACAACTGTCCAGAGGAGCAGGGCCCAGATTCTGACCCCTCAGAGTATCAGTACCGTTTTCCTGAATACAAATGATGATGCTGTCCATGCGGAGGACAATGCCATGGGTGATCCTCTCATCAACATGCCACTTGACTCTGTAAAACACTTCCATCAACCAAAAACCAAGCCCTTTTTGCCTTAACAGTTTTGAGAGCTTCTATTCACCCTCCTGAACTTTATTTTTTATAAATCTCCTTCTTTCTTCAAGCATTTAAACTCTTTTGCTTTCCAATCATTCTCTAGGTCTCAAGGAAGTAGCTTTATTAATGCTACTCCAGGTACCACTGAAGTCTGCATCCATTCTGGAATTAGAGTCAGACAATATGCATCCAACAGTCCAGACATTATCTTGGCACACCCTGAAGTTAAACTCTTTTAGATGAGGTTGCAGCTCTAATGTTTACAGAATGTATGACATAGTAAAGTTGCTTAACCTCCCTTTGCCTCAGTTTCCATATCTGTGGAACTGTGACAATATGATCTACCTTATAGGTCTTTTTACAATTTAAACAAGGTGAAGCATTTAGAACAGCATCCAGCACAAAACATATGCTGCTATTAATTTTGTTATTACTGTAATTATAATATTTAGTGCTAAAATAGTTGTTATTATCATCACTAGACCAACTTAGCCAAGAGTATGGGACACAATCTTAAATCTAATCGAAGTATATTTCATCTACAAGTAGCATTAGATTCTAGGAAGGGTTTGATTCATTGACCAGCTCACGGATTTTAAAACCCGAATGATTTGGTCTTGATCTATACTAAATTGCTCAGCCTTTAATTATGCTCACCCAGATCTGCCCAGTGCATTTCTTCTCACCATTCACTATCAAAATTTTACCCAGTAAAAAGGCAAAAAAGGCAAAGCAAAAGCATATGTATGAGGGTGTTTTGGAAAACTGAAATATCACTTCACCTTTTTGTAAAGTCATCTGCTTTCTCTGGCAAGAGATGTCAAGTTGTGAGTATTTGATTTTTTTAAACCACCTCATACTTCTTCAAACACATTTTTAAAATTTTATTATTATACTTTAAGTTCTGGGATACATGTGCAGATCATGCAGGTCTGTTACATAGACATACACGTACCATGGTGGTGGTTTGCTGCATCCATCGCCCCGTCATCTACATTAGGTATTTCTCCCAATGCTATCCCTCCTCTAGCCTCCCAACTCCTAATAGGCCCTGGTGTGTGATGTTCCCCTCCCTGTGTTCATGTGTTCTCACTATTCAGCTCCCACTCATGAGTGCGAACGTGCAGTGTTTGGTTTTCTGTTTCTGTGTTAGTTTGCTGAGAATGATGGTTTCCAGCTTCATCCATGTCCCCACAAAGGACATAAATTCACACTTTTTATGGTTGCATAGTATTCCATATTGTATATGTGTCACATTTTCCTTATACAATCTATCACTGATGGGCAATCTATCTTGCATGCACTTTTCAGGCCACATACAGATGGATTGGCAGAACGTAGATTTATAAGTTCCAGGTATCTGAGCAAAACTTCTGCTCAAAACATCAGTGACCACTAAGAAAACACATAGGAAGATTTTATAAATCCACTAAATATTAAAATTAAGAATGAAAAATTAACAGAGATATCAGTGATCAAACTATCCTGGTAGGGGTTGGGGAGGGAGTTGTAGATTCTTCAGTATAGGTTCAGGCAAGTTATTAAAATGAATGTAACCATGCTCAGGACAATAAAATGGAATCTAGAAAGACATTATCTAAAATGTGCAGTTTTAAATTTAAAAAAGCTTTCGAAGAAAGAGAAAAGTGTGATCAACATTGAGAGAATAAAAACAAAACAATGACAAAAACTGTCTGTGGAAAGTCAGTCTGCTCAGCTCCTGGAGCTACTAATGCTCTGGGTTCCTGCTAAGGACAGAAGGGAGATGAGAATTGAGAATGAGGTGGAAAGGTAAGCTCCGGGGCCCCTACTAATGGCTAAAAATGGGGACTTCCCATGTGCAAATAGAAACTATAAAAAAGGATGAAATGAGAATTCTAGAAATGAAGAAAACAGTAACCATATTGTAAAATTTACTAGACATGTCTACCAGCAGTTTAAGATTACAGAAGAATTGGTGAAATTGAAAAAAAATCAATGAAAATCCAAATTAAAAAAAAAGTTTAGAAGTAATTTTTAAAACTTCAGAGATGTATTGGTCAATATGAAGACTACCAACACCTGTGCAATGGGAATCAAAAAGTAGAAGAGAAAAAGTACCTGAGAAAATATTTGAAGAAATTACTGCAACAACTTTTCAAAATTAATAAAATGTATTAATGTGTGGATTAAAGGAATTCAGTAATGCCTGTTAGAATAAACACCATGACATTAAACCTGTTTAAAAATAAAAGTCACATGTCCAATGTGTTTGATCAGTCTCAGGCACAGCAGGTTGAAATAAAAGGTGAGGTTTCTGAGTTGCAAATCGAGGGTTTTAAAAACAAAGATTCAAGTCTGGAAAAATTACCATACTTTTTTATGCCATATTCAACAGAATTTTGAAAAATATTAGATATTGCATGACGATTTTTTGCCTGATACAAAATAAGAATGTTAAGATTTTGGGCAGCAGCAGTGGAAGCGAGCATGAAGGACACATGGCAGAGGTCAACTGTTGGTGCAAACCCAGCTCTGTTGCTCATGTTTGCTGGGGTCCCTATGCTGGTGGGGTTGGAGTTGAGCTACACACCCAGATGGAAACTTGTAAGTATTTCTTGGAAAGAATCACAGTGTTGAATATACCCCTGCTTGGCCTTCAAGGCTGTGCCCTGATGCCACTGCAAGCTCATAGGTAAGTTGTGCCTCTTGTGGGGCTCTAGGACTTTAGTGACTCAAGGGTTACTGCAAAATTACCTTAGGTCATGTCACACCCTCCTAGCCAACCCAGCAAGACATAGGTGAGCTTCCAAAAGTTGATTCCACCTCTGTCCTATATTTGGGGATGATATGAGAGAAAATGGCCATTCAGGAGATACCTTATATGGAAATAGTTAAGATGTTAACCAGGGCTGAGCTATGGCTGGGAAGATCAGTGGGAGATTCGGTGATAGGAGCCCAAGGTCCGTGTTTTAGACCTGCATGAAGGACATCAGTGCAGCATTACAAGAGAAACTCAGGAGAATGTAGAAGCTTTCACTCTACCTTTCTGATCCAGCCTCCAGCCACTCTTCCTAACCCAGATCTTGGCAAACGTCTCAAAATGAAATCCATCCTGGTGATAAGGAGTCAGATCTTGTCTACTCTTTTAAGGCAGCTCCAAGAACTGCCAAACTTACGTGGATTCTTCTTCCTCAGAGTCCCTCTGCTTGGTCCAAGCCAGAAGCTCCACCCACACTCACGCAAGTTTCATAAAATAACTCAATGAGAGAAAAAACATCAGTTTACCTAAAATGGTGCATTTCTCCCATGAAGTTCTAGGTAATTTGGTTCATTTTGTCTCTAGCACTATGATATCATTATAAACATGATTTTAAAAATATATTACTCATTCCTTTCTGCTTTTGTTGAATTGCTTTTGTTTCTCTTCCAAGAACCACTGCCTCATTCCTTTTACTTTCACATTTTAAATTAAGTTACAATGGGAGAATGCCGACTTTGTTATTATATTATTAATAGAAGAAATTCATGTTGAGAACAATCAATAAAATGCACATGACATGATCACATCTATGTTGAAAATGAAGGAATAGAATCTGAAAAAATGTTAGTGACTATGTCAGAGTTAACAATGTTTGATACCAGATGTGATTTTCATATTCCAGCAATAAATGCATAGAACTGTTTACTCTAAATATGCCACATTTAAAGACTGCTCCAAAAATATTTTTATACAGAACAGAGAATATAAATTATGGTATTATATATGATAGAAGTAATAAGCATTTGAATTAACAAACAAAAAATGCTATATATTTATGTTTTGAGATCTGTGGTTGCCTTGGCCCTGTGCACATTTCTAGAGGAAGCAGGCCAGTGGTGTTTACAGCAGTGTCTACCATCCGGTACCTGTTCTCATTCACTCATGCGAATGGTTTCACCTATTCTAGCATTAGTCCAAAACAGTTGAGTATTGACATTATTGCTCTGAGTCTTGTTTTGCAGACAATTTCCTTATCTGCTTTTCAATTATTAAATATAAATTTTGAATATATTCAGAGAGAACTGGCTTATGATGTGTGCAATTAAGGAACCTCAAAGTCATGTTAGGCTAAACATGGTAGGACAAATTAAGATATTTTGTTAATGTTATACTCCACCAACAGAAGCTGTGTCTGCCTAAAATATCTCTTATAAAGTGTGGTTCCCAGGTGTGTCCTGGGGTTCCAGCACTATTCACTGTCAGTGGACATGGGGCAGATTTCTCAGCCAGAATCAACAATCTTATACTTGAGAAAGATGAAGATGCTAGAACACCTTAGCATGACCTTCTCCCTGATAAGTCACAGCCTTGTATAATCTACTCCCACAGAGAGCAGGCAGAATCTATGATTCACTTCTAACTCATATAGAATGGCAAGAGTGGGGAGATGTCTTTCCAATGATTGCATTGTATTATATAAGCCTCTGTCTTAGCAGACTGGAGTGAGACACTCTCTGCTGGCCTTGAGCAAGCAAACAGGCATATGTGCATTGCTTATGGGAAGATCACGTGGCAGGGAATTGCCTGCAGCCTCTAGGACTTGAGAGCAGCCTTCCGCCAGGATCCAATAAGTTGAAGCCCTAAGTCATAGGGATGCAAGAAAATTAATTCTGCAACAATCTGAAAGAGCTTTAAAGGGCATGTGTTCTCAAGTCAGTCTCAGATGAGAATGCAGTCTACACTGTGGTATAGTCTTGTACAACCTATGGACATTCTTCTACATGTGGCTTGTCAATTATCACAGCACTAATTGTTGAATAGGGTGTCCTTTCCCCATGTAGGCTGTAAGCATTTAACTTTATTTCTGAGGTCTCTATTCTGTTCCATTGGTTTATGTGTCTATTTTTACACTAGTACGATGCTGTTTTGGTGACTATGGCCTTATAGTATAGTTTAAAGTTGGGTAATGTGAGTCCTCCAGACTTTTTTCTTTTGGCTTAGTATTCCTTGGTTATACAGATTTTTTTAAATTCCATATGAATTTTAGGATAGTTTATTTTCTAGTTCCGTGAAGAATGATGGTGGTATTCCTATAGGAATTGCATTAAATTTGTAGATTGCTTTTGACAGTATGGTCATTTTTGCAATATGATGCTGTCCATCCATGAGCATGGGATGTATTTCCATTTGTTTGCATCATCTATAATTTATTTCAGAAGTTTCTTGTAGTTTTTCTTGTAGAGGTCTTTCACGTCCTTAGGTATTTTTCTAAGTATTTTTCTTGTTTGCAGCTCTCATGAAAGGGGTTGAGTCCTTGATTTCACTCTCAGGTTGATCACTATTGGTGTATAGCAGAGCTATTGGTTTGTGTACATTAATTTTATATCCTGATATATTGCTGAATTCATTTACCAGTTCTAGGAGATTTTGGGATCATCCCTCACCTTATACAAAAATCAACTGAAGGTGAATCAAAGACTTAAATCTAAGACCTGAAATAATAAAGATTAAAGAAAACAACATTGAAAAAACCCTTCTAAACATTGGCTTCGACAAAGACTTCATGACCAAAAACCCCAAAGCAAATGCAACAAAAACAAAGATAAATAGATGGGACTTAATTAAACTAAAATGCTTCTGCACAGCAAAAGAAATAATCAGCATAATTAACAGACAACCCACAAAATGGGAGAAAATCTTTATGATCTATACATCTGACAAAGGACTAATATCCAGAATCTACAATGAACTCAAACAAATTAGCAAGAAAAAACAAACAAGCCCAGCAGCAAGTGGCCTAAGGATATGAATAGACAATTCTCAAAAAAAGATATACGAACGGCCAACAAACATATGGAAAAATATTCAACATCACTAATTATCAGGGAAATGCACATTAAAACTACAATGCAATACCATCTCACTACTGCAAGAATGGACATAATCAAAAAATAAAAACTAATGGATGTTGGAGTGGATGTGGTAAAAAGGGAATGCTTTTACACTGTGGTGGGAATGTAAACTAGTACAACTACTGTTGAAAACAGTGTGGTGATTCCACAGTGAACTAAAAGTAGACCTATTATTTGATCCAGCAATCCCACTCCTAGGTATCTACCCAGAGGAAAAGAAGTCATTATACAAAAAAGATACTTGCACATGCATATTTACAGCAGCACAATTTGCAATTGCAAAAATGTGAAACCAGCTCAAATGCCCATTAATCAAGGAGTGGATAAAGAAACTGTGTTACATATATACTGTAGAATACTACTTAGCCATAAAAAGGAATGAAATAATGGCATTTGTCATCGGATGGTGAATTCTATCCAACTTGGATGGAATTGGAGGCTATTATTCTAAGTGAAGTAACTCAAGAATGGAAAACCAAACATCATATGTTCTCACTGACATGTGGCAGCTAAGCTATGAGAACACAAAGGTGTAAGAATGATACATTGGATTTTGGGGACTCAGGTGAATGGGAAGGGGCTGGCAAGAGATAAAAGACCACATACTGGGTACAAGGTACATTGCTTTGGTTATGAGTGCATCAAAATCTCAAAAATCACCACTAAAGAACTTATTCATGTAACCAAACACCACCTGTTCCCCAAAACCATATTGAAATAAAAACAAACAAACAAAAAACAAATAAATGATCTACGGACAGAAACAACTAAACCATGTGCAGAATCCTGTCTCAGAAACCAGGAGATTATAAATGGTTGTATTCTTAAAATCATAAGTTTGTGGTAATTTGTTACATGACCATAAAAACTAACACACGTGTTAAGAGTAAATAATGGACCTAAGAGCAGCAATGTCAGTAGATGGGCTCAGGCTTATTCTCATTGTGATCTTAGGGTTCACAGGCACAGAAAGAGAGGAAGCAGGTGAGAACTGTTTTATCTCAGTGTTCTAAAGATCATAAAACATGACAAGGTCATGATTGTAAAACAGGCCTTCATTTTAGTTTGGGGAGCAAATGCTTTTCTAAGTATAATGGGACACTATGAGATACTTTTAAAATAGAGCATTCTCATGATAGTATTTATTTTAAAAAAGATTGATGATTGTAGCTGGGCTGTGAGGAGCAAGGAATACAATCAGCTGGGTAAAGTGAATGCTGGCATAGTCTTTGGTTAGTGGAGTTTACTGAAGACATAAGGAGATGGTACCCTATTTTGGAAGTAATGACAATGAGCCTCCCAGATGTGAGAAGAGAAGGAAAGAAAGGGATTAGGAGTGATCTGGAGGTTTTGACCATATTCTATTATATTATGATTTACTGATGCAAAATGGACTTGGGGCCTACCAAATTAGGGGTGACATAAGAGGAGTTTGTGAATGTTGCTCACTTCTAGATTGACAGGACAATAAACATGCAGATTAAGTGGACATGTTTGCAAATGAGTCGAGTTTGGGCTATGAGGTTTTTACCTCATGTAGGTGTTCAGTGGTGCTTAGAGGGATATTTATGGTATTACAAATGCATATATGCATGTGCATATTGTTATAATTTAAATGTTTGTCCCCTCCAGACCTCAGGCTGAAATGTTGTTCCTTCTGTGAGAGGTACATCCTGATGTTGATGTTTGCGTTATGGGAGTGGATCTTTCATGAATTACTTGGTGCTGTTCCCAAGGTAATGAAGGAGTTCTCACTATATTAGGTCACTCTAGAGCTGGTTGTTCAAAAGAGCCTGGCACCTCTTCCTTGCTCTCTCTCTCACCATGTGATGATTCTGCTCCCCTTCCTTTTCTGCAATGATTAAAAGCTTCCAGAGGCCTCACCAGAAATTGAACAGATGCTGGTGCCTTGTTAGTATAGCTTGCACAGCCATGAGCCAAATAAACCTCTTTTCTTTATGAATTGCCTAGTTTCAGGTATTCCTTTATACTAATTCAAAATGGGCTAATACGGACATGCATTATATATACGTACAAATGTATATATATATATATATATATATATATATATATATATATATATA
>CM052654.1:58600642-58617468 GCA_028533165.1 Leontopithecus rosalia
ATGGTATCTCAATGTGGTTTTGATTTGCATCTCTCTAATGACCAGTGATGATGAGCATTTTTTCATATGTTTGTTGGCCTCTTGAATGTCTTCTTTTGTAAAGTGTCTGTTCATTTCCTTTGCCCATTTTTGGATGGGCTTGTTTGCTTTTTTCTTGTAAATCTGTTTGAGTTCTTTGTAAATTCTGGATATCAGCCCTTTGTCAGATGGGTAAACTGCAAAAATTTTTTCCCATTCTGTTGGTTGCCAATTCACTCTAGCGACTGTTTCTTTTGCCGTGCAGAAGCTGTGGAGTTTGATTAGGTCCCATTTGTCTATTTTGGCTTTTGTTGCCAATGCTTTTGGTGTTTTGGTCATGAAGTCCTTGCCTACTCCTATGTCCTGAATGGTTTTGCCTAGATTTTCTTCTAGGGTTTTTATGGTTTTACATCTTATGTTTAAGTCTTTAATCCATCTGACATTAATTTTGGTATAAGGTGTCAGGAAAAGGTCCAGTTTCTTCTTTCTGCACATGGCTAGCCAGTTTTCCCAATAATATTTATTAAACAGGAATTCTTTCTCCTTTGCTTATGGTTTGTCAAAGATCAGATGGTTGTAGATGTGTGACGTTGCCTCCAAGGCCTCTGTTCTGTTCCATTGACCGATATCTCTATTTTGGTACCATACCATGCTGTTTTGATTACTGTAGCCTTGTAGTATAGTTTGAAGTTAGGTAGTGTGACACCTCGAGCTTTGTTCTTTTTGCTTAGGATTGTGTTGGCTATTTGAGTTCTCTTTTGGTTCCTTATGAAGTTTAAGGTGTTTTTTTCCAGTTCATGAAGAAGGTCATAGGTAGCTTGATGGGAATAGCATTGAATATATAAATTACTTTGGCCAGTATGACCATTTTCACAATATTGATTCTTCCTAACCATGAGCATGGAATGTTTTTCCATCTGTTTGTGTCCTCTTATTTTCTTGAGCAGTGGTTTGTAGTTCTCCTTAAGAGGTCCTTTACATCCTTTGTTAGTTGTATTCCTAGGTATTTTATTCTCTTTGTAACAATTGTGAATGGGAGTTCGCTCTTGAGTTGGCTCTCTTTAAGTCTGTTATTGGTGTAAAGGAATGCTTGTGATTTCTACACATTTATTTTGTATCCTGAGATTCTACTGAAGTTACTTATCAGTTTAAGGAGATTTTGGGCTGAGATGACGTGGTCTTCTAAATATACAATCATGTGGTCTGCAAATAGAGACATTTTACTTCCTCCTTTCCTAATTGAATACCCTTTATTTCTTTTTCTTGCCTGATTGCTCTGGTTAGAACTTCCAATACTCTATTGAACAGGAGTAGTGAGAGAGGGCATCCTTATCTAGTGCCAGATTTCAAAGGGAATGCTTCCAGTTTTTCCCATTCAGTATGATATTGGCTGTGAGTCTGTCATAAACAAACTCATAGCTTTTATTATTTTGACAATGTGTTCCATTGATACCTAGTTTATTGAGGGTTTTAGCATAAAAAGCTGTTGAATTTTGTCAAAGGTCTTCTCTGCATCTATTGAGATAATCATGAGTGAGGTTTTTGTCTTTGGTTCTGTTTATGTGGTGGATTACGTTTATAGACTTGTGTATGTTGAACCAGCCTTGCATACCCAGGATGAAGCCTACCTGATTGTGGCGGATGAGCTTTTTGATGTACTGTTGCAATCAGTTTGCCAGTATTTTATTGAAGATTTTTGCATGTATGTTCATCATAGATATTGGCCTAAAATTTTCTTTTCTTGTTGAGTCTCTGCCGGGTTTTGGTATCAGGATGATGTTGGTCTCATAAAATGATTTGGAAAGGATTGCCTCTTTTTGGATTGTTTGGAATAGTTTCAGAAGGAGTGGTACCAGCTACTTTTTGTATGTCTGGTAGAATTCGTCTGTGAACCTATCAGGACTTGGGCTTTTTTTGGTTGGTAGGCTGTTAATTGCTGCCTCAACTTCAGCCTTCGTTATTGGTCTATTCAGGGTTCCGACTTCTTCCTGGTTTAAGCTTGGGAGGGTGCAAGTGACCAGGAATTTATCCATTTCTCCCAGATTTACTGGGTTATGTGCATAGAGTTCTTTGTAGTAATCTCATATGGTAGTTTGTATTTCCATGGAATCAGTGGTGATATCCCCTTTGTCACTTTTTATTGCATCTATTTGATTATCTCTCTTTTCTTTTTATTAGTCTGGCTAGTGGTCTATTTTGTTGATCATTTCAAAAAATCAGCTCCTGGATTTATTGATTTTTTGAAGGGTTTTTTTGTGTCTCTATCTCCTTCAGTTCTTCTCTGATCTTAGTTATTTCTTGTCTTCTGCCAGCTTTTGAGTTTTTTGATCTTGCTCCTTTAGCTCTTTCAATTTTGATGATAGGGTGTCGATTTTAGATCTTTTCTTGCTTCTCATGTGGGCATTTATTGCTATAAGTTTTCCTCTGGACAACTGCTTTAAATCTGTCCCAGAGATTCTGGTATGTTGTGTCTTCATTCTCATTGGTTTCAAAGAACATCTTTATTTCTGCCTTCATTTCATTGTTTATCCAGTCAACATTCAAGAACCAGTTGTTCAGTTTTCATAAAGCTGTGCAGTTCTGAGCTAGTTTTTGAATTCTGAGTTCTAATTTGATTGTAATGTGGTCTGATAGACTGTTTGTTATAATTTCTGTTCTTTTGCATATTCTGAGGAGTGCTTTACTTCCAATCACGTGGTCAATTTTAGAGTAGGTATGATGTGGTGCTAAGAAAAATGTGTATTCTGTCAAGTTGGGATGGAGAGTTCTGTAGAAGTCTATTAGGTTTGTTTGGTCCAGGTCTGAGTTCAAGTTCTGGATATGCTTTTTAATTTCCTGTCTAATATTGACAGTGAAGTGTTAAAGTCTCCCACTATTATTGTGTGGAAGTCTAAGTCTCTCTGTAGGTCATTAAGAACTTGCTTTATGTATCTGAGTACTCCTGTATTGGGTGCATCTATATTTAGGATAGTTAGTTCTTCTTGTTGGATTTATACTTTTACCATTATGTAATGCCCTTCTTTGTCTCTTTTGATCTTTGTTGGTTTACAGTCAATTTTACCAGAGACTAGGATTGCAACTCTTGCTTTCTTTTTCTTCTTCTTCTTCTTTTTTTTCTCTCCATTTGCTTGGTAAATCCCCTCCATCCCTTTATTTTGAGCCTATGTGTGTCCTTGCACATGAGATAGGTTTTCTGAATACAGCACACCGATGGGTTTTGACTTTTTATCCAATTTGCCAGTCTGTGTCTTTTGATTGGGGCATTTGATCCATTTACATTTAGGTTAATATTGTTATGTGTGAATTTCATTCTTCCATTTTGATGCTAGCTGGTTGTTTTGCCCATTAGTTAATGCAGTTTCTTCATTGTGTCAATGGTCTTTACCATTTGGTACATTTTTGGAGTGGCTGGTACTGGTTGTTCCTTTTTTCTACGTTTAGTGCTTCTTTCAGGATCTCTTGTAAGGCAGGCCTGGTGGTGATGAAATATCTCAGCAATAGCTTGTTTGTAAAGGATTTTATTTCTCCCTCGCTATGAAGCTTAGTTTGGCTGGATATGAAATTCTGGGTTGAAAGTTCTTTTCCTTAAGGATGTTGAATATTGGCCCCCACTCTCTTCTAGCTTGTAGGGTTTCTGCTGAGAGATCTGCTGTGAGTCTGATGGGCTTCCCTTTGTGGGTAACCCAACCTTTCTCTCTGACTGCCATTAGCATTTTTTCCTTCAGTTTGACCCTGGTGAATCTGACTATTATGTGCCTTGGAATTGCTCTTCTTGAGGAATATCTTTGTGGTCTTCTCTGTATTTCCTGCTTTGCTAGGTTGGGGAAGTTCTCCTGGTTAATATACTGAAGGGTGTTTTTCCAGCTTGGATTCATTCTCTCTGTCACATTCAGGTACACCTATCAAATGTAGATTAGGTTTTTTCACATAATCCCATATTTCTTGGAGCCTTTGTTCATTTCTTTTCACTCTTTTTTCTCTAATCTTGCCTTTTCATTTTATTTTATTGAGTTGATCTTCAATCTCTGATATCCTTTCTTCTGCTTGGTTGATTTGGCTATTGAAACTTGTGTATACTTCACAAAGTTCTCATGTTGTGTTTTCAGGTCTATCAGGTCATGTATATTCTACTCTAAGCTGTTTATTCTCATTAGTATTTTGTCCAACCATTTTTCAACGTTCTTAGTTTCTTTGCATTGGGTTATAACATATTCTTTTAGCTCAGAGAAATTTGTTATTACCCACCTTCTGAAGCCTGTTTCTGTCAATTCATCAGACTCATTCTCCATCCATCTTTGTTCCCTTGCTGGTGAGGAGTTGTGATCCCTTGGAGGAGGAGAAGTATTCTGTTTTTCAGTGTTTTCATCCTTTTTGCACTGGTTCTTCCCATCTTTATGGATTTATCTACTTATGGTCTTCATAGTTGGTGACTTTCAGATGGGGTCTGTGAGTGGACATTCTTTTTGTTGATGTTGAAGTTATTTCTTTCTTTTCTTTTAGTTTTTCTTCTAACAGTCAGGCCCTTCTGCTTTAGGACTGCTGGATCTCCAGACTCTCCATTCCTGGGGATCACCTGTGGCAGCTGCAAAAAGTAAGGGTTGCTGCCAGTTTCTTCTTCTCTTATCTTCATCCCAGAAAGATATCCACCAGATGTCAGCCTGTGCTCTCCTTTATGAGTTGACTCTTTGGATATATGGGTTTCAGGGAGCTGTTTGAGGAGACAGTCTGTCCCTTATAGGAGTTCAAGTGCCAAGCTGGGAGCTCCATTTTTCCATTCAGAGCTGCTTGGAAGGTACGTTTAAGTCTGCTTCAGCAAAACTCATAACCATCTTTTTTCCCATGTGCTCTGTCCTGGGAAGGTGGGGCTTTATTTATAAGTTCCTGACATGCTGCTACCTTTTGTCAGAGATGCCCTGCACAGTAAGGAGGTAGCCTCGTCATAGCCTGCCAGCAGAGGCATTGCTGAGCTGCCGTGGGCTCTGCCCAGCTGCTGTGTGAGCTTCCTTGCAGTTTTGCTTATAGAGGTATACTTAGAACTGCCTCAGTAATGGCATTCTGCCTCAGTAATGATAGACTACCTAGGTAGTGGTGAACTGCCTTGGTAATGACAGACACCCTTCCCCGACAATGCTGGATCCTCCTGGGTTCAGCTGAATTTGCTGTCTCAATCCAGAGCTTTTCAGATTGCTGGTCTTTGTGGGAGTGGGGACCCCTAAGCAGATCACCTGGCTCCCTGTTTCAGCCACCTTTTTTTCAATTGAATGAGTGGCTGTGTCTCCCAGGCATTCCAGGCACCAGTTGAAATGGCCACCAATATTTGTCTGAGTTTTTTTGCAGAGATCCACTGTGCTGGCTGAAACAGCCATGCTAGAAACTCATGGCACTTTTCAGCCTGGGAATCTCCTGGTCTGTGGGCGGTAAAAACTTGTTTGGAAATGTGGTGATCACTCACCCTCTTCGTTGTTCTCACTGGGAACTGCACTCCAGAGCTGTTCCTATTCAGCCGTCTTGGATCCCCCCATTAAAGGTCTTTAGTTAAGGAAAATGTGCCGTAATTTTTCCAATTAAGTAGAACACACATAGTTTTTCATTCAATTTGTTTTCACTTAATGTCAGCATTTTCCAGAGCAAGTAAAAGCCATTGAGTGAAGGTTAGGTACACGTGAGTAATTAAGACAATTTGTGATCTCAGGTACTGATATTCAGTAGAGGAAAGTGTCATGCAGGGAATAATAACCACATGATAAAAGTGAATAGAATAATTTCGGTAGCTGACAAATTGTGTAAAAACCGGGCATTGGTATGTGGTATCTGGAGGCTGAGACCATTTCTTTGTGCTGATCAGAGAAGGCCCCAGGGTCATACTGAAGATTCATCTGAATGGTGAGGAGGCAGTCAAGTGACCACAGAAACAGAAAAGACTAACGGATCATGATGGGAAGGACAGGGACTGGGAAATTTTAGACAAACCACTGTGCATTGAAAAAGCCAACAAGTGCTAAATAATCAGATGCCTTCTGTGATTTTTTTCCTGTAAAGGCAGAATTTACTATAATATCTTTCCTTTAACACCTTGGCCTGGGTCATACTCATGGCATAGAATGTTCCCTGGCTCAGAAGCTGGAAGCCCAGGTCTTTCCCTTGTTGCTAGTTTGCAGGCTCCCCAAAGCCCTTCCCTGCCACTCAAACCTTTATCAATGGGTCTGTTGCTGCCTTTGAGTTGGGATCACCTTAGGCAGGGCAGCACTGGACACTGGACATGGGGCACGGGCTTTAGTTCTCTGGATTCTGGTTCCCTGGCTTCAGCTCTGGGAACCAGAACCCAGAAAGCCAGAAGTCATATGAACTCTCCATGTGACAGCGTTCATATGTCCCATGGGACTGATCACTTCCCACTTGATCAGCCAGCAGGACTCTGCTGGGAGGCGTATGGAGAAGGAAGTAATTAACTTGGGGAGGTCTGTGTTTTGTTTCCACTTCAGATTCTATTGGCAACTATGTGGGCCCCAGTCTCCAGCTTCCCAATCAGTGTCTCCAAGAGAGATATTTTCCATCAACAGCCTGGAAACAGTAGAATCCAGGGAAGGTTCCTGAGATCCACCCATATGCTCTGTCTACCTTGGCCATGGTCCACCCCAGCTTGGTATAGGTCCTGGGTCACAGCTTTGCTTAATAGCAAACTGACACAAGAACAGAAAATGAAATACCGCATGTTCTCACTCATAGGCGGGTAATGAACAATGAGAACACACGGACACAGGGAGGGGAGCACTACACACTGGGGTCTATTGGGGGAAATAGGGGAGGGATAGTGGGGGGGGAGTTGGGGAGAGACACCATGGGGAGAAATACTAGATATGGGTGAAGGGGAGGAAGGCAGCAAATCACACTGTCACGTGTGTACCTATGCAACTATCTTGCATGTTCTTTCACATGTACCCCAAAACCTAAAATGTAAAAAAAAAAACAGTTAGAAGGTAGGGTGTCTTGATGACATTACTGGTTATTATTGTCTAAAACTGTGCTATTCCACATGGTAAACATGGTAAACACTAGCGATGCATAGCCACAAACATATAAATTAGAAACACTTAAAATTAAAATGTAAATTAGAAACACTTAAAATTAAAAAATGTAGCCTCTTAGTTACATTAGGTACAATTCATGTGCTCAGTAGCCACATATGACTAGTGACTAGCCTATTGCACTTCATAAATACAGACATTTTCATAATCTTAGGAAATAATTTTGCTTAGCACAAACCTAAATGATGACATCTGATTACTCACAGTGCTAAAGCCAAGAGCACAAACCTCAGCAGTTGTTCTTTTAGAAGGTCAAGTGTCCCCAGATGCTTCCTCAGTTTGGAAAGCTACTCTGGTTCTCAGAGCTGCTCTGAAAGGGTTTCTGGGAAAATAGGAATGAGGCTGTGTTAACATCCAAACCAGGAGCCTGCAGTCTCACCCGAGCCCCTGCCATTTTCTCCTACAGGGCCTTACACAGTGCACCCTCTTTTTTCCAAAACCACACCTTTGGTGTCTCACATGGATTGCAGAATCTGGCCACTCTAATTGTTTTGAGACAAATATTGTTCCTGTATGTCCTTTGTCCTCAACTGTATAACTAGTTTACTAAAGGGGGGACCATTTTGTGTTTTCTATAAAATCTGGCCTACTGACAGATGTAATAGGATAAACTCCATGAATACCCATGAAAAGATTCATTCATAGTCAACACTCATTGGACCCTAGCATCTAAAATCCTGTGAGATGCTCTGTTAGAAACCACCGTTAGATGGCAGACAAATATCGTAGTAGACAAAAGATAGAGCCCTAGTCTTAGAAGAGGAAGTAAAAGTGATAGTGTCTCATTATCAACAGAGAGCCCCTAAGGCTGGGCTGGGGTCTCCTGTGTGACATGGATCACCTGGGAAGAGCTGCTAGTGAGCTTAGTGGTGGGAAAATCCCCAGTCCTCAGAGAGGAAGCCTGATTTTGCCCTTTTCCACTGCCTTGGCTGTGTTGCCAAAGCCCACTTCTTGTGGACTGAACTACGTTTCACAAATTCCTATTTGGAATCTCTTACCTCCAATATGGCTATATATGGAGAGAGAGTCTGAGGAAGTAATTAGGGTTAAAGAGGCAATCAGGGCAGGATCCTGATACCACGGGATTAGTGTCCTTTTAAAAAGGGACCCCATAGAGCTCTCTCCCACCCCCCGCCCTCCCTGCGTGCCCTGAGGGATAGTAATGTGGGGCATGGCCAGAAGGTGGCATCTGCAAACAGATGCCTCATCAGAGAGAGTCCTCATCAGAAAGAAAATGTTAACATTTTCTACCTTAGAAGAATTCTGGTGCTACCTCCCCTTACATTGTTGACTCTTGTCAAAATTGACAGCAAGGTGGAAATACTTTGGAGAACAGAGGTCAACCATGCACTCAGAAAGACAGAAGCCATCTCTTCCTCTTGCATTAGTTTTCTATTGCTGATGTAACAAATTACCATAACTACACTGGATTGAAACAAAGCAAATATATTACCCTATAGTTCTAAAGGTCAGATGTCTCTCTGAGCTAAAATCGAGGAGTCAGTAGGGCTCCATTCCTTCTGGAGATTCCAAGGTAAGAGAATCTGATTTTCTGATTTTCATCTTCAAGATGCCCCGACCTTGTCTGTTCTATAGCCTCAACTCCCATTACTCAAGCATCCCTCTTCATAGTCCAAGCTGCTTTCTTGCTGTGACCCTCCTACCTCCCTAGTATAGGATCTTTTGATTATGTTCTTTCAACCAGGTAATCCAGGACCCTCTCCTATCCTCACACACCTTAATCTAATCACATTTGCTAAGTTTCTTTTGACACACAAGGTAACATTCACAGACTTCAGATATGAAGACACGAATATCTTTGGGGTGAGGTAATATTTATTGTGTTAACAACACTTATGATTTCCCACAACTGTTCTCTCTTAAAGTAGAATAAAAGAATCACAAGACTGATGAGGTAAGAGAGCTGTAAACAATCTGAGACTTGGAGACCCTCTGACTTAGGGCTTTTAGGGTGAGGAGTATTTATTTCGCTGCCTCTAATGTGGAATTCGTGGTATGTAGCTTTGTGGAATTTTGTTTTGTTTTGTTTCTTAAGACAGAATCTCACTCTGTGTACCAGGCTAAAGTGCATTGGCGCAATCACGTCTCACTAAAGCCTCCAGCTCCTGAGCACAAGCAATCTTCTCACCTCAGCTTCCAGAGTAATGGAACTACAGCAGCATGCCACAGAGTCCGGGTAATTTTTTGTATTTTTCTTGTAGATATGGAGTTTTGCTGCCACGTTGCCAAGGCTGGACTCGAACTTCTGGGCTCAAGCAATCTGCCCACCTAATCTTCCCAAAGTGCTGAGATTATAGTCGTGAGCCACCACACCTGGCTATGTGTAGCTATTTTAAAGGCTCCTTTTGTTTTGTGAGTCAAAAGAAATCAACTGCTTAAATCAAATCTAAGATACATTGGTAAAGGGAAATGAAGTGCTTCCTGGATTTTCTTGTGCACCAAGAAAGGAAAAGGGATAAGAATTCAGAGCAGATATACCTTTTCCCAAGAGTAGGGCTTTGTTCCTTATCTTGAATTGGGTTCGCCAGCATGAAGGAATTTGCTGCAGGCAGCCTATTTACACTGGTAAGCAGTAGAAAAGCAAAGCAGGAAATAGAAGATGGATGATAAAAGTCACCCCAAAATGCAACCTAACTTAAGATGACTGAAGGTTCATCCCATGTGAAAACATGGGGATGATGCCTCTAGGCTATTCCATCTGAGGAGAGAGAGCTGGGGTATGTATACTTCTACTCCTGTTATCATCTGTTGAGGGATCATGTGGATCATGAGGTCAAGAGATCGAGACCATCCTGGTCAACATGGTGAAATCCCATCTCTACTAAAAATACAAAAAATTAGCTAAGCATGGTGGCATATGCCTGTAATCCCAGTTACTCAGGAGGCTGGTGCAGGAGAATTGCCTGAACCCAGGAGGCGGAGGTTGCAGTGAGCCAAGATCTTGCCATTGCACTCCAGCCTAGGTAACAACAGCAAAACTCCATCTCAAAATAATAATAATAATCTCTATACACCAACAAAATACATTACTTCATCTAGTCATCAGGAATATTTCAAATTCTGACATTAACACAAAAACATTCTTTGTAACAAAACAGCTTCCAGGAAGAAATATGTTATTTACACACAAATCTGTGCTACTCTGGTCTGACCTGGAATCCTGAGGACACTGCCTTTGTGCTGAGTTACTGAGATGAGCCAGCCCTGCAGCTGTGCCCAGCATGCCCCATATCCTGCTGATTTGCATGTCCCAGAACACAGCCCCTTGCTCTGCAGACTTATTAATAGGCTGGCCACACCCTGTGCAGAAGTCAGTCCCAGTCAGGACACAGCATGGACATGAGGGCTCCTGCTCAGCTCCTGGGGCTCCTGCTGCTCTGGCTCCCAGGTAAGGAAGGAGAGCACTAGGAATTTACTCAGCCAGTGTACTCAGTACTGGGCTGGATGTTTAGGGAGGGCCTCTTATAACATGATTGTGTGAATGTTTGTTTTATGATTCCAATCTCAGGTGCCAGATGTGACATCCAGATGACCCAGACTCCATCCTCCCTGTCTGCGTCTGTAGGAGACAGAGTCACCATCACTTGCCGGGCAAGTCAGGGTATTAGCAGCTGGCTAGCCTGGTATCAGCAGAAACCAGGGAAAGCCCCTAAGCTCCTGATCTATAGGGCATCGAATTTGGAAACAGGGGTCCCATCAAGGTTCAGTGGAAGTGGATCTGGGACAGATTTTACTCTCACCATCAGCAGCCTGCAGCCTGAAGATATTGCAACATATTACTGTCAACAGTATGATAATCGCCCTCCCACAGTGTTACAAGCCCTAACATAAACCACCCAGGGGAGCAGATGTGTGAGGCTGAGCTGATCCAGATGCTCCTTCTGGTGCCTCCATCTGCTGAGAGCATTTCTCAAATTGCAGTCACAATTTGAGAAGGTCACTGGAGAGTTTCTGTAAAAGGGCCATGAAGGCCCACTTCATCTTTTCTGTCTTTCCTGGTCCTCATCCCCGGTAGCATAGACATGGCAATGCCTCTCTTGATTTCATTGAGAAGAGATGATTACACCTGAGGAGTCTCAGTTTTGGCATTGGTCAGAATTCATACAGCAAAAGTGAGCCACTCTAGGTATTCCAAGTAGGATTTAAAAAAAAAAAACAAAATAGGGAATGAGAGTCTAAACTATAGCCTTTAAAAGGCTTGGGTGTGTAGTAGTCAAAGATGCAAATACTAGAAAAGAGGAATTCTCTTCCACAATCCAGAATGCATATGATAGAGAAGGTACAGTTGCCAATCATGTGGTCCTCAGACCTTTCTGAGAACCCCATGGTGGTGGTGCAGATGCTCTCAGATGCCTGGAGGACTTCACGTGGTGCTTCTGCAGTCCTCACCTCTGCCAATAGGTCCTGCTGCAGGTGTTGAATGACAATATTGAATCTTCTCCTTCTGACTTTCCAATCTGAGGGCAGGCCCCTCACTGGGAAACTCTTTCAAAAACCAACAAAGGAAAAGAATTTCTGGCAAATGTGGATTTCCAGAATGACAGTGATGATGAGGAAGTGACAGCTGGCATACCAGTGTGGTCGTGTATCTCAACTCTTAAGATTTTGTCAGTTAAGTAATGGCCTCAGAATACACTTGGATGTACTTCCAAAGACTATGTTTAGTTTGAAATCATAGCATGAAAATAATATTCAGTCATGATAAATAGAACTATGTGGCTATATTAACCAAAACAGCATAGTACTGGTACAAAAAGAGACATAGACAAATAGAACAGAATAGAGAACTCAGAAATAAGGCTTCACACCTTCAACCATCTGATCTTCAACAAACCTGACAAAAACAAGCAGTGGGGAAGGATCCCTTGTTTAATAAATGGTGCTGGGGAAACTGGCTAGCCATATGCAGAAAATTCACATTGGATCCCTTCTTTATACCTTATATAATAATGAACTCATGATGGGTTAAAGATTTAAGTATAAAACCCAAAACTATTAAATAAAACCCTAGAAAAAAATCTAGGTAATACCATTTAGGACGTAGACACAGGCAGAGATTTCATGATCTTGCAGCTGTGCAAGTTTTTGCAAATTTCTACATTCTTGAAGCTGGGCAAATTTTTGCTTTTGTTGCCAAGAGCAATTGAAATGAAAGCAAAAGTTGACAAATGCAATCTAATTAAACTAAAAGCCTCTGCATAGCAAAAGAAACTATAATCAGAGTGAACCAACAACCTACAAAATGGGAGAAAATTTTTGCAATTTATTCATCTGACAAAGATCTTATATCCAGAATCTATAAGGAACTTAAACAAATTTACAAGAAAAAAAAAAACATTAAAAAGTTGCAGACACTTCTTACAAGAAGACATATGTGCAACCAATAATCATATGAAAGAGCTCAACAACACTAATCATTGGAGAAATGCAAATCAAAACCAGAATAAGATACCATCTCACATCAGTCAGAATGGCGTTTATTAAAAAGTCAAAAAACAAGAATTTGGGCATGGTTATTCACACCTATAATCCCAGAATTTTGGGAGGCCAAGATAAGTGGATGATTCGAGGTCAAGAGTTCAAGACTAACCTGGCCAATATGGTGAAACCCCATCTGTACTAAAAATACAAAAATTAGCTGGGTGTGTGTTGAATGACTGAAATCCCGGCTCTTTGAAGGGCTGTGGCACAACAATCACTTGAACCTGGAAGGCAGTGTGGTACATATAAGTGGGAGCCGAACAATGAGAACATGTGGACACATGGGAGGAAACAACACCCTCCTCCCACAACACACTTCTCCCACAGACACCCTCCTCCCACAGACACACTTCTCCCAAAACACAGCACACCACAGACCCCAATGTGTTGTTTCCTCCCATGTGTCCATGTATTCTCAGTGTTCGGCTTGCACTTATATGTGAGAACATCAGCATTTGGTTTTTTGTTCCTGCATTAGTTTGCTGAAGATAATGGCTTCCAGCTCCATCCATGACCCTGCAAAGGACATGATTTCATTTCTTTTTATGGCTGCATTGTATTCCATGATGTATATGTACCACATTTTCTTTATCTATTTTATCATTGATGGGCACTTGAGTTGAAATCATATCTTTACTATCGTGAATCATGCTGCAATAAACATATGCATGCATGCATCTTTATAATAGAAAAGTTTATATTCCTTTCGGTATGTACCCAGTAATGGGCTTGTTGGGTCAAATGGTATTTCTGGTTCTAAATCTTTGAGGAAGTGCCACAGTGTCCAGAATGGTTGAACTAATTTATATTCCCACCAACAGTGTAGAAGTTTTCCTATTTCTCCACAACCTCACCAGCATCTGTTGTTTTTTGACATTTTATTTTTTTTCTCTGAGAAGGAGTCTCATTCTGGTTCTGTCATCCAGGCTGGAGTGCAGTGTTGTGATCTCAGATCACTGCAACCTCTGCCTTCCAGGTTCAAGCTCATCCTGCTTCAGCTGTAACATCTGCACTAGTGGGAGTAGGGTGTCCCACATTCTGCACCTATGTGGGGATATTCTCCTTTCTCCACTATAGCTTCAACACCTCTGGTGGGCTACCCTCTCTACTCCACAACATAAGTGCCCTTTACATACTGTGTGGGTTTCACACCCTGTGCAATAATTTGGTCTTCCTTTCATTTTGGTTCATGGTTTTCTTTCTGAACCTGCTTTGGTCAAATGCCCTAAACCCAATCATTAAGAACTGCTTTCTCTTATAAGCTGGAAGAGATTGGTACTATAGAGATGCACAGTTTATGGAACAGAGTAGATTCAAGAGTAGATGTGAGCACTGGGTCTATATAACATCTCAGCTTCCAAAAGAAATTAGCTTAAGGATGATGAAAGACATACATATTAATCCAAGGAACTCAGGAAATATCCAGCATGGGAATGCATGATGACACACAGAGCTAGAAAGAAGTTGAGACTTTTCAGAAGTGGAGAAAGAAAATTTCTGATGTTGGCTTAGATGAAAGAAGTAGGAAAGAAGATGTAGAAATAGAGGAAGACAATCACATGTCTGAGATAACAGCACTCCCAGTCACAGGATCCTTCCTTGAAAAACATTACACTATTTTCACATATTACATGTTAACATTTTCTTTTTCTTATTTTTCAACAAATAAATCTGTCCTCCTATCCATCTATCCATCTGTGTATCCATCCATCTTTCTTATACTCCACTGCATTGCTGGCTGATAGTGCTAATGATTTACAGCATCAAGGGCTCTAGAGGATCCCAGCAAAGAAGTCTTTCTGGCCTCAATAATATTCATCAGTGCCAAATGCAGAAGACCTCTAAAATTTATTGCAGTTACCGGAGATGTGCTTCTCTAACAAGCCAGGTCTTAGATGGGAAGCTAGCAAGAAAAGTAGGTCATCAATAGAGCAGAAGAGCCCTCTACTTGCAAGACAATAGACAGATTCTGACCTGTTCTCTGCAGACAAGCATATGCAGGCCTGATTAATCTTAGGACCCCTGGGAAACACTAGGCCTGTGCAACATTATGGAGACAAAGTCCTTCTTGCAGATGTGCAAATTTTCATATTCAACAAATTTTCATATTTTGAAAAGGAAATTTCATAATATGAAAAGCAAATTTTCATATTCAACAAAGCAAAAGCTGGTCACACCCTTTGCAAGTGTCAGTCCCGGTCAAGACACAGCATGGACATGGGGGTCACTGCTCAGATCCTAGGGCTCTTACTGCACTAGTTCCCAAATAAGGAGAACACTAGGAATTTACTCAGTCAGTGTGGTCAGTACTGCCTGGCTATTCAGGAAAGCCCTCTCATAACATGGTTACTAGTGTTAACAGTTTTATGTTTTCAATCTCAGAGCCACATGTGACATCCAGATGACCCAGTCTCCATCCTCTCTGTCCGCTTCTCTAGGTGAGGGAGACCTTCACATGCCAAGCAAGTCAGGCAGGGCATTAGTCATGTTTTAGCCTGATATCAAGAGAAGCCAGGAAAAGCTTCTAAGCTCCCGATCTTTGATGCATCCAATTTGCAAACCAGGGTCCTATTGCAGTTCAGTGACAGTGTATCCAGGACAAATTTTATTCTCATGATCATCAGCCTGCAGCCTGAAGTTGCTACAATTTATTATTGGTGAACAGTGTAAAAGTAACCCCCTCACAGTGTTACAAACCCAATAAACTCCCCAAGGAAGCAGATGTGTGAGGCTGGGATGTCCCAGCTGCTTCTCCTGGTGCCTCCATCTGCTGAGAGTGTTTCTCAGATGCAACCACACTCTGAAGGTCACTGAGAAGTTTCACAGAAGGGGTAAGTTAGGTGTCCCTGCACCCTGAGTTTCTTTAATCCTCCTCAGCCCGAGCAGCACACATGGCAGTGCCTCTCCTAATTTCATAAAAGATAGAGTCATTACATCTGAGGACTTTGGGTTACAGCATTGGTTCAGGTTCATACAACAAAAGATAATGTACTATAGGTAACCAAAATAGAAACAATCATCCTGAGATTCTAGATTATTTGGCTATTGTTTTAGGCTATTATTACTTCCTTGCTTATCATATTACTCATTTACCTCTTAAGCTACATAGCTGCTTGGAATGTCCTTTGAAGAGACTCAAGACGTTCTATTATTTCCATGCTTGGGGTGTGGGAGTTGCAGGCTCCTAAGAGTGAGTCCCTACTCTCTCCCACTTGTGGGTGTGGCTCTCTCTCTGTTTTCTGCTCTTCTGATCATAGACTTCCTTCCTTCTGGAGGACTTAGGGTTCATAGTGCCATCGTAAAAGTAGATAAACCAAATCCTAATCTGACAGTGCCTTAATCTTAGACTTCCTAACCTCCAGTAATGTGAGAGGATAATTGTCTGTTCTTTATTAATTACAGTTTCAGGCATTCTGTTATAGCAAGACAAAACAGACTAAGAGACACAGCCCTCAACAGATGATAACAGGAGTAGGAATATACATACCCCAGCTCTCTCTCCTTAGATGGAATAGCCTGGAGGGATTGTCCCCATG
Organism: Leontopithecus rosalia; assembly: GCA_028533165.1. Lineage (NCBI taxonomy): Eukaryota > Metazoa > Chordata > Mammalia > Primates > Cebidae > Leontopithecus > Leontopithecus rosalia. Next base: position 58,616,784 of record CM052654.1, read on the forward strand.
TTTTCACATGGGATGGAGCTTCAGTCATCTTAAGAGTTAGGCGGCTTTTTGGGGTGACTTTTTCTTAATATGGAAATCCATTCTAAACCACAACTTTTCAAAGACCAGAGGATATAATGGTTAGGAAACCAGAAAGGCAAAAGGAGTGCTAGGAAATCTACTTCAAGAAGAAATGGTGGCTGGGTGTGGTGGCTTGGGAGGCTGAGGTGGGTGGATCTCCTGAGATCAGGAGTTTGAAACTAGGTTGGCCAACATGGCGAAACCCCATCTCTACTGAAAATACAAAAATTAGCCAGGCGTGGTGGTGGGTGCCTATGATTCCAGCTACTCAGAAGGCTGAGGCAGGAGAATTGCTTGAGCCCAAGAGGTGGAGGTTGCAGTGAGCTGAGATCATACCATTGCAATCCAGCCTGGGCAACAAGACCAAAACTCCATCAAAGAAAAAAGAAAAAGAAAGAGAGAGAGAGACGAGGAAAGAAGAAAGAAAGAAAGAAAGAAAGAAAGAAAGAAAGAAAGAAAGAAAGAAAGAAAGAAAGAAAGAAAGAAAGAAAGAAAGAAAGAGAAAGAAAGAAAAAGAAAGAGAAAGAGAGAGAAAAAGAAAGAAAGAGAGAAAGAAAGAAAGGAAGAAAGAGAAAGAAAGAGAGAAAGAAAGAAAGAAAAAGAAAGAAGATAAAGAAAGAAAGAA
>CM052654.1:58625739-58662391 GCA_028533165.1 Leontopithecus rosalia
CTGAAAGGAACAGGAGAGAACAGAGAAAGCCTGCTGCCCTAGTCATGGCCTTCAGGCAAGCAGACCCCAGGGGCTCAAATGAGGGAAAGCCTTGGGTTAGCCACCAGGCTGGCAGAGCTTGTTACCAGTGCGGTCAGAGGGGACATTTTATAAGAAATTGTCCCCAGAGGAATGGACCACCTCCTAGTCCTTGCCCGCTGTGTCAAGGGGATCACTGGAAAGCACACTGTCCCAGGGGACGAAGGTTCCCAGGGCCTGAGATGTCTAAGAGATGACTGAACTGCAGGACTGAGGGTGTCCGGGGCAAGTGCCAGCTCGCATCATCGCCCTCAATGAGCCCCTGGTAAAGCTGACCATAGAAGGCGAGGAAGTTGAGCACCTCCTGGACACTGGCACAGCCTTCTCATTATTACTCTCCTGACCTGGACAGTTGTCCTGTAAGTCTGTAACTATCCACTGAGTCCTAGGATAAGCAGTCTCCTGATATTTCTCTCAGCTCCTAGAACATGCTTTATGGACTGCCCTTTCTTACTAATGATCTTGTATTAGACAAGGAAACAGCAGACGTAATAAAAGATATAACTTCCTTGGCTAAGTACCAACAGACTCTTAAAACTTTACCTGAAGGACACCCTAGGGAAAAAGGGAAAGAGTTGTTCTACCCTGGAGAGTTGGTGCTTGTTAAATCTCTCCCTTCAGACTCTTCCTCTCTAGGCCCATCTTGGTGAGACCATTTTCAGTTATTCTGTCTACCCCAATGGCAGTTAATGTGGTGGGAATTTACTCATGGATTCTTCACACTCAGCTGAAGCCTTGGACTCCTCCTGAAGAAAGTCATAAAACCTCCACTTTGCAGTCTAAAGTTCTAGAAGATGACCCTTCATATACCTGCAAGCCGTTAGATGATCTACACTTGCTCTTCCAACAAGATCCCAGGGAAAGTAACCACTCATGAGTCTAATTTACATCCTGGCGTTAACAGGACTATGACTCTTAATTTTTCTCTCTCTCAAACTCCAATTATTTCTTTAATGGAAGGGTCAAAATAATAGGAAAACTTGGTGCTGACATTAGAAAATTTACTACCTCTATTCAGTTACTATAAGCTATCTCAGGAGTTAATTAATAACATAAAAAGCCTGCTAATTCTCTCTGCAAAGGCAGCTCACTCTGCAAAACAGCTCAACTCTTTAGCTGCTGTAGCTCTTCAAAGTTAAAGGGCCCTAAATCTGCTAACAACAGAGAGAGACGGAGCCTGTCTATGTCTCTTTCTATGAAGAAATGCTGCTTTTTGCAAACCAATTACGTGTTGTTGTAAACAAAGTTAAAGAACTCAGGAATCAATTGAACACAGGGTTAAAAACCTTCAAGAAATAGTATTGTGGAGCTTGTTTAACAACTGGCTGTTCTCATTATATACTCTCCTAGGCCTGTTTATAGCCATTCGATATTTGTTGGCCTCTGGGCTTTTCATCTTTAACCTCCCTGTCGCATTCGTTTCTTCTAGAACCATAAGGTCATGTATAATCCTGCAACTGGAACCCCAGATGTCCTTGGCTCATGAGCTCTATTGTGGACCTCAGGATCAACCTGCACCCCTGAAAGACTCCCCTCTGGAGGAAACCTCAACCGCAGGGCCCCTTCTACACCCCATTTCAGCAGGAAGTAGCTAAAGAGCGATCGACGCCCCATGTCCAAACAGAAGTTGGACTTTCCTGTTCAGAGGGGGGACTGAGGGAATGTATTCTCTTCCTGGGTCCACAAGGGGGCGTAGTTTCAAAGGCAAGAACTTCGCAGCACCATACCTCCCCGCCATCGGGGAAGTAGAGGTCTTTATTTAAACTTTCACAAGTGCAGGAAAGAATCAAAGATCAACCATTCCAGTGGAAGTTTAAAGGAACTCCTTTCATAGGTCAGGAAAATTAAGTGGGGTGGGAATTCTTCCCAGGTTAAAAGCTCCTGTCTCCCACATCTGGGTGGACTCCATGTCTGGATCCCCTTCTACAACCTCGTGGAAGCTACTCTTTCTCTTTCTGTTTCTTTCTCCTTTTCTTCTCTCTCTGCCTAAATAAATCACTTTCTGCAAAACTCTTTTGGGTCTGACATTTACTTGCAAGTGCACTGCGTCTGATGGGGTCCTCCTCCCCATTCTTGGGTGAGTGAGAGAACAAGGGCCTGGAAGAACACAGCCTACTGGAGAGTGAACTGAGCCTCCCAGGGTCCTGGAACCTGGTCTCACTGTTACAAATAAAAAAAAGTATTTTGTGTTGGTGAAGAGTGAGAATGATAACCCTGTGCAATGGGTTAGATAATCTAAATACAGATCCTCACATATGTATTCATCCAATTTACAATAAAAATATTACCACAATTGTCTTAGATAATTCATGCTGAAAGACAAAAATATACTGGTCAGGTAATTTAAAACAGGAGACATGTACTTTCTCACAGTTCTGAGAAACTGGGAAGGCTGGGAAATCCAAGGTCATGGCATTGGCAATCTTGGTGTCCCACGAGAGCTGCTCTGGATCCCAAGATGGTGCCTTGTGGCTGTGTCCTCATGTGGTGGAGGAGGAAGGACAAAAGAGACAAACTGTGTGAAGCCACTTTCATTGGGCATTCATCCTATTCACAGGGGTGAAACCCTCTTGAGTAATCAGCTCCCAAAGGCTCCACTTTCTCATACTGTTCCACAGGGTTAACATGAATTTTGGGTGAGGCACAGACATTCAGATCCGAGCAGTAATCAGTTGAAAAATATAGAATAATTGAACTGTATTGGGTCAATAAGATATTTATATTACATCAAAATGAATCCTGATCTCTACATTTCACCACTACATTATGCAAATATCAACTCTATAAGAATCATAAACTAAAATATATAGGCAAAATAATAAAGCTTTTAGAAAAGAGCATAAAAACATATACTACAAACAATGCAGAAATATATTTCTTAAAGAAGACACACAAAGCACTAGGGGCAAAGACAAAGATTCATAAACTACATTTTATTTGTATGAATTCTTTCCAATAGAATTTTAAACAAATAAATTAAAAATATTATTTGATGGATGCAAATAGAAGAAATTAACTACAGAGAGGAAAGTCAAATTATAAAGAATATGGGATTCAGAATTCTCATTAACTTGGTGGAAGGAGATAAGCATATGGCATCCTGGAAACCTCAACCAGAGATCACACTTTTAGAGGATCCTGTAGAATGGCAGGTCCTGTGACAACCATCTTGAAGGATATACTGGCATCAGTCAACCCTGTGGCCCAAATGATTCATATCCCTTTTACTTGTTAAATGCTCTAATTCTCACTCCATCAAGCCTAAGTATTATTCCATAATAGTGTCAGGGCAAAGTTCAAAATATCATCATCAAAATGATGTCCTGAGGAGCTAATGTCAGCAAGATAGCAGAGTAAGAAATACCAGGCTTCACCCTTCATAAGCCAGCAATTAAATAATTATCCAAGAAGACAATTACCCTGAGTGGGCTGAGGAGTTCAATTACAAACATACAGCAACATAATAAAGTAAAAAACTAAGAATAAGCACACACAAAGAATCACTGGAAGCTGATGACACACCTGAGAGCCCTGACACCTCTAGGAACAAAGAAGGGAAGATATAGAAGAAATTAACTACAAAGAGGAAAGTCAAATTATAAAAAACATATGAGAGATTCAGAATTCTGATTAACTTGGTGGGGGGAGATAGGCATATGGCACCGTGGAAACTTCAACCAGAGATCACACTTTTAGAGGAACCTGTAGAATGGTAATTCCTGTGGCAGCCATCTTGAAGGATATAACTCTTACAATTGTTATCAGCCAGAAGTGATGCCACTGTGGGCCCCATGGCCTGCTCTGTGGGAGGACCCTGCAGCCTTTGCTACTGATAACCTCAGCAGTCACTCAGGCAATCCCCCACCCTTCAGCTTTCCCAGTGGAGGTCCCTTAATGTTCCTCATGGAGGATCATAGCAGCCTGCTCCACAGGGGCCTCTGGTGCTTTCGCCTGGGTGGTAACCTGCAGTCATAGTTGTGCACATCCCAGAGAGGGAGATGCTGCTATATGCAGTTTCCAATAACGAGCCGTTGTTGGCTACCTTCCAGCCCCTTGGAATCAACCCCACCCTTTGCACTGACCCAGACCCAGGCCCCAGGGCCTCACCGTGCACTGGTAACTCAGACATTAAGCCACCTCTATGTGGACTAGCCCATGCCCAGCCTCACAGTGTGAGGGTACACTGTGATTGCAAGTGTACCCTCACACCAGACCTCATCACTGTGGCTGCTCTGGAAATTGCCAAAGACATACAACAAATTGAGATGTGTTTAGAGGCACACTTCAGAGAGATTGCTGGTTTGGTTTCCAATCACTGCAATAAAATAATATCATCATAAAGGGAGTCACACACATATTTGGTTTCCAAAAACTTTGCTGAAGTTGCTTCAGATGATAAGCAACTTCAAACAGAGAGCCAAATCATGAGTGAACTCCTATTCACAATTGCTACAAAGAGAATAAAATACCTAGGAATACAACTAACAAGTGATGTGAAGGACCTCTTCAAGGAGAACTACAAACCGTTGCTCAAGGAGAGGACACAAACAGATGGAAGAACATTCCATGCTCATGGTTAGCAAGAATCAATATTGTGAGAGTGGCCATACTTCCCAAAGTAATTTATAGATTCAGTGCTATCCCATCAAACTACCATGATTTTCTTCACAGAATTGGAAAAAAAAAAAACCTTAAAATTAATATGGAACCAAAAAAGAGCCCACATAGCCAAGACAATCCTAAGATAAAAAAAAAAAAGCTGGAGGCATCATGCTACCTGACTTCAAACTATATTACAAGGATTCTGTACTCAAAACAGCATGATACTGATACCAAAAGAGAGATATAGACCAATGGAACAGAACAGAGGCCTCAGAAAGAATGCCATACAACTACAATCATCTGATCTTTGACAAACCTGACAAAAACAAGCAATGGGAAAGGATTTGCTATTTAATAAATGGTGTTGGGAAAATTGTTAGCCATATGCAGAAAGCTGAAACTGGATCCCTTCCTTACACCTTATACAAAAATTAACTCTAGATGGATTAAAGGTTTAAACATGAGGCCTAACACCATAAAAAGTCTAGAAAAAAACCTAGGCAATACCATTCAGGACATAGGCATGAGCAAAGACTTCATGATTAAAACACCAAAAGCGATGGCAACAACAGCCAAAATAGAAAAATGAGATCTAATTAAACCTAAGAGCTTCTGCACAGCAAAAGAAACTATCAATAGAGTGAACTGGCAATAAACAGAATGGGAAAAAAAGTTTGCAATCTACCCATTTGACAAATGGCTAATATCCAGAATCTACAGTGAACTTTAACAAAACAAACACCCCATTAAAAAGTGGGCAAATGATATGAAGGGGCACTTTTCAAAAGAAGACATTTATGTAGCCAACAAGCATATGGAAAAAAGCTCATCATCGCTGGTCATTAGAGAAGTGCAAATCAAAACCACATTAATATACTACCTCATGCCAGTTAGAACGGTGATCATTAAAAAATCAGGAGACAACAGATGCCAGAGAGGATGTGGAGAAATGGGAACACTTTTACACTGTTGGTGGGCGTGTAAATTAATTCAACCATTGTGGAAGACAATGTGGCAATTCCTGAAATATCTAGAAATAGAAATACCATTTGACCCAGCAATCTCATTACTGGTTATATACCCAAAGGATTATAAATTATTTTACTATAAAGACCCATGTTTATTACGGCACTATTCACAATAGCGAAGACTTGGAACCAACCCAAATACCCATCAATGATAGACTAGATCAAGGAAATGTGGCACATATAGACCATGAAATACTACACAGCCATAAAAAAGGATGAGCTCATGACCTTTGTAGGGACATGGATGAAATGGGTCACCATCATTCTCAGCAAACTGACGCAAGAACAGAAAATCAGACACCGCATGTTCTCACTCGTAAGTGGGTGTTGAACAATGAGAACACACAGACACAGGGAGGGGAACATCACACACCAGGGCCTGGAGGGGGTGGGGGACTAGGGAAGGAATAGCAGTGGTTGGGGGGATTGGGGAGGCATAGCATTAGGAGAAATACCTAATGTAGATGACAGGGTGATGGATGCAGCAAACCACCACCATGGCACATGTATACCTATGTAACAAACCTGCATGATCTGCACGTGTACTCCAAAACTTAAAGTATAATAAATAATTTTTTTAAAAAAAATTATCTAATCTGAAGAAAGAAAATAATTGAAGAAAAATAATTATGACCTTAGAAAAACCTCAAGTCATGTGAATAATATCAGCAAACATGCAATGAGTCACAAAGGAGAAGACAGAGAGAAACTGGCCAAAAAAAAATTTGGAGAGATGACAAAAGCTTTCAAGAAGCAATGAAACACATTCATCTATAGAGAAAAGAAATCAATAGATCTTATTCAGGAAAAACACAATGCTATGCATAACTACGCATATTATAATTAAAAGCCTGAACCAATGACAAGAAGAAAATCTCAAAAGCATCAAACATAAAATGACTCTTTATATACAGGAATATAGTGATAAAGCCACCAGCTAAGTTTTCAACATGCCCAATGAAGGCTGGAAAACAGTGGAATGACATATTTAAATGCTGGAAAAAAAAAAACAAAACCAAAGATTCAACATCCAGTGAAAGTATGCATTCAAAATAAAGGTAAAGTGAAAACATTTCTTGATAAACAAAAATTAAAAGAAATTATTACTTACAGACATTCTCTACAAGAAATTCCATAGGAAATTCTTCAGATTCACAAGAAATTACAGCAGACAGTAACTCAAATCTTTAGGGAGGAAGAAAGGCCTAAAAAGTACTAAGGAAACAAAAAAAAGAGCTAGAAACCCGCCAAACAAGTGTGTTTACTTTCATTTATCTGAGGTTTCACGTAGAGAAATTCAAGCTATTTGGACAGATGTCAGAATGCCAGTTTCCCTGGTTGGGGTGTGGGAGCAGCGGTTTCCTGAAAGGTACATAGGGAAGAATCTGGAGATTCTGAAGTATTCTACCATTTAATCTGGGTGGAGAATACATGTAAAACTTTATTCAGTTGCACTTTTAAAAATTTCAGTCCTTTGTGTGTGTTTTATTTCAATTTAAATAAAATTGAAAAGGCCAAATCTGAACTCTTTTAACCAAATATGAACAACAAATAAGAATTATTAAATATTTGTGGAAACGTAGCCTTATTAACAATAAATATAAAACGTATCTGAGAAAGTGCTATGAAACAAGAAATCAGTTAGAGAAGACAGAAGGAAACACTTAAATTTCTTCCACATAGGCAACATCGATTTTATGCCTATTGGTTTCCCTCCAAACAGAGAAGATATTTAAGTCATTTGGCTCACAAATGACTCTCCCCTTGGCTCTTTCCATCCCACTGCACCCACCAGGGGATTTGCATATTGTCCTGTAGGGAGGACCTCTCCCCTCGTGAGTTTGAGATATAAGATCAGCTCTAACTTTGCCTTGACTGATCAGGACTGTTCAGTTCACCTTTTCACAATGTGGCTCCCTGCTCAGCTCGTGGAGCTGCTAATGCTCTGGGCCCCTGGTAAGGGCAGAAAGGAGATGAGAGAGGAGAATGGGGTAGCACGGTGAGCTCCGGGGGCCCACTGCCTCCCATGTGTGTTCCTTCCATGTATTGGAAATATGTATCTTGTCCTCCAGGATGGGGCTTGTGATGTTCAGATCTCTGAGAGTGAGGAAGATTCAAGAAGGGCTAAGGATCTGTGCTCTGGGGAATACTGACACAGAAAGATGGGATAATGTGGGTACTTCTGGAGACACCCTTGAGCCTTGGATTCCTTGAGTTCTATTTTGAAATTGTATATTCTTGAAATATGAGCAAACAAATATATAGCCTAAAATAAACAACAAATCAAAAATAATAAAAATGATGCATAAAGTTTATACATAACTTTGCTCTTCATTCTATTTATTTCAGGATCCAGTGGGGACGTTGTGATGACCCAGACTCCACTCTCCCTGTCCGTCACCCCTGGAGAGCCGGCCTCCATCTCCTGCAGGTCTAGTCAGAGCCTCGTACACAGTAGTGGAAACACCTACTTGAGTTGGTTTCTGCAGAAGCCAGGCCAGTCTCCAAGGCTCCTAATTTATGAGGTTTCTACCTGGGAATCTGGGGTTCCAGACAGATTCAGTGGCAGTGGGACAGGGACAGATTATTTCACACTGAAAATCAGCAGGATGGAGGCTGAGGATGTTGGGGTGTATCACTGCATGCAAGGTACACACTTGCCTCCCACAGTGGCACAGCCCTGAACAAAAACCTCCCTGTGGGGTGGCCCAGCTGCCCACATGTGGAGCAGCTCAGCAGGGTCTCAGAATCTGTGTAAGAGGAAGATGCTGGAGAACCAGGTGACAATTCACAGCTGAGGACTCTGGACTGTGAGAGCCCCAGCTACACCTCAGGCACCACTCCTTTATGCTCTGCCAATTGCCACAACCTTGACTGTCATAAGCAGCAGGAGAATGAGGGGTCCAAGTGCCCTGTGAGTAAACAAGCAAGATGGGAAGGAGAGGAGAATGAAAGCTCATCTTAACTGTCTGCCTTGTGTGCATTTGTGAATTAAATTTAATCAGCAGAGCAGCCAGACCATTGACACAGACTGTGACAATTCATGCTGGATATATCTTCAGGTTTAGCAGTTTGGGGCTTATTTTTCAGATGATGTTTGATAATGTTTAATATTGGTATTTTGCCAGTTCTCTAACTTCCTACTTCCCCTATTCTCCCACTCCCAAAAATATAGTAGAGACAGCATTCTATACTAATTATCCTAAGGAGAAGCTGGCTGGGGAGAGGCAGTAAAAATGTTGATTTTGGAGTATCAAATAGATTTTTGTAAATTCATAGAAGATAAAAGATCCTAATGCTAAAACTGTTTCATTAGCCTTAATTATCTCTTCACGATAGAAAAAAATGAGCCCTTGAAATTCCAAAAGATATTTTCAAAAATATAAAGCATATACTGGAAGAGGTAGAGTATATAATTTTTCTCATAGAAAACTGGAAAAGTACAGAATGATGTGAACTTTTTCATTTCCAAATGTTAAGAATTTAAGATTGGGCAGACTGCAGGAATGGGAACATGAAGGGAACACAGGCGAGGTCAACTTCAATTAAACTGCCCTTGGCTTTTGGTGGGTAGAGATGTGGATGGTGGTGAAACTGGCCATTCATGATGTGGACCCAGGAGGCCTGACATGTTTCTTGTGAAGAACCACAGAGGTGAAGACTGCTGCCTGGCTTCCTGGGTGGAGCCTGCATCACTGCAGGTTTCCTGGAAAGATAACGCTTTGAGAAGGGTTTTAGATCTGTAATCACCAAAGCCATAGTAAAATCCTTGTGCAAGGAGACCTCAGGTCATGGCACTCATACCTAGTCAACCCAACACAGCCAAGCAGAGCTTCTGGAACCCAGTATGTCCTTAGAGGAGGTCTATCAGAGACTGCTGGTTGGGTCTGAAGACGTCGCAAGCACTGGCATGCTGAACAGAAGGCCCACCAGCATGTAGGTGGTGTAGTGGGGATGTGGGGATGGAGACTGGTGTCCACGATTCAGACATGTATTTAGGATGTTCAATGTAGCCTTGGGGATCGGAGAACACGCTGAGTCTGTGGGAGTTTTATGTCCTTCTTGCCCAGAACCTCCATCCCTGCCCTCTGACTCAGACCTCAACAAACATCCCATGGAAAGCATGGGCCATGTATAGAGGTTGTCCTGTGCAACCCCCAAGGTTCAGTTGGACTCTCCTTTCCCAGGAGAGCTCCTCTGCCTGTGCCAACTCAGTGCTTGTGTCCACAGGCAAACTTGGTAGCTATGGCAGGAGGACGAAAAGTCAAGTGAGTATCAGCTTAACAATGAAAGGTTTTTTTTTTAACTATTGTAATTTTAGATCATCCATTTCTCACTGCTTCCACTCCTTTGGTATTTCTTTGTTTTAAATGGCTTGTACTTTTTGCAGTGGTTGTTTTGGCCTTTTCACTCCTACACTGCTGTAACTGGGAATGAAGATTCCTTTCATTTTTAGCACAAATTAAGTTTTAGAAGTGACTATGTTGGTACTATTTGATCATAAACAGGAAAACATTTTCAAACAATAAATGAATGCATTATTTTCACTATTCCTGGTCAGTACTTGGGCATAAACCTGATTCCCACATTCTAGTAGTAATGATATAACAAAAATTCTTTCCATAGAGTCAGTTTAAAATAGTGTTCTAGGAATATTTGTGAATTAGTAATGAGCCTGTCATTTACATGCTATGGCATAGAATGACTGAAGTAAAGCAATGTTGCAAGCAACAGGATAAAGTAATTCAGATTTAGATTAAAGAAATATGTTACATTAGAGATGACTTTCTATTAAAGGATAATGGATTCCATGGCAAAGATAATTAAATCTGTAGTTTTAACTAGACAGACTGCATATACAGTAAAAATTTGGTTTATAGCAAGTGGTGTATAAGAATAACTGACAAGTCTCCAGAATATATTTTTATACATACCAATAAGTAAGGACACACATACAATCAACATTTTATTTATTTCTCCATCACTGGCACCAGTTTGAAGCCTGGAGGTGCTGCACCTTCTCCTGTGAGCATAACACTTGGTAAGACCCTGCAGTCTGAGGGCTTCAAACACAGCCTCCCTGGGAGGCTCAGCCTCTCTGTGCAGCAACAGCAACTGCAGCACCCAGAGATGGAGTCCACAGCATGTGGGCTCAGGTGAAGATGGCTAGAAAGCCTTTGAGGAAGAGACCATGAGACGTCACTTGTAGGAAGGAGCTCCACTTCTGTGTGAACAGAGCCAGGGCCCCCAGGAAGCCTCCCAGAACCTCTTCCTTTCTCCCAACTTAGGGCACTCAGGCCCCGGAGTGGCTACCGTGTCCCCTCTGGAGCATCCATGAATTTTCCTGCTGCCCTCATGGCTTCAGAGACACACATTCATGTCACTGGGAGGGGATCCTAGTGGGCCGTGACATCACCTGCCTCTGATGACCTTCTGGGAGATTCTTCCTCCCTTTGCCAAGTGACCCAACTCTCACCAACCCTCCAGAGGATGGAAAGCTAACTGCACTGCATGATTTTTGCTTTTGAGCAAGTCAAAGCTCACAGCGATCTCACACATGCACAGCCCATATTAATATTACATATGATTTCTATTTTCACTTTTCCTATCTTCCAGTTTTCTCTACACACTTACTCACTCTGCCCATCCACATTCTCTTGTGAAGCTGCAAATGAGGGTTTTTATTTCCAGGCTTATGTGATTTCCTTGCTGCAATACTTGACATGTGCTCATCATATGCCCACATTTTTAAGAATAAAATATTTTGAGCATAATTTGCTCTTCTTGTACTTGTATGTCAGGGTGGCAGCTCAGGGGATTGGTTTGAAAATTTATTTGCTAAAATGCATGAATATATCTATAAATTCAGGGTTAAAATTCAATGTCTTCTTGCATCCCACAAATTTCAATATGTGTTTTCTTTCACTTCAAATTGCTTTGAAATGTCCAGCTTGATTTCATCTTTGTCTCAGGCTTTATTTACTAGTATGTTACATAGTTTTAAAATATTTGGATTTTTTTTTCAGCTAGCTTTGTGTCATTAATTCCTAATAAATGTCCCTTGGTTTCTGAAACTTTATTTTGTATGATTTAAAACCATTTAACTTCTTTGAAATATCTTGTCGTCCAAAGCATGATCTGTTTTAGCAAATGTTTTAAAATGGCTGTGGAGTCTGCTGTGGTGCTGGAGTGTTCTCTCAGTGTCCATCCTGCCCATGTGGTTGATAGCGTTGGCAAGTCATCTGTGTCTGCACTGGCCCGACAGTGTTGCCTGCAGTGCTAGCTGGACCTGCTACAGATCCCTTTTCTGCCCTGGGTCCCACTAAAAGCTGGGAAGACTTCCATGTCACCTGGATGGTGGGTTTGACCAGTATTCCATGGTGTAAAATCTTGTCTACAGATTCCCAAAAGGCCACCCACTGTGAGATTCCTTCATTTTTTTTAAGCTAAAGACACTTATGAAACACAATGGAATGGAATATGTATGTCTATCAGCAGGAACTCTGCTTCTCTCCATATTTATGGAGCACATATTACAGTAACCTTATTGATTTGGAAAACCATTTAATGTCATTTGATGACAGCTGTGGAGCTGAATACCCAGAAATACGAGCTGCGGTACAATACCAGCCAGGAGAAGTCAGCCTCCCAACCATAGTCACGATACGATCAGGCAGCCGCAGAGTTCTCAGGGAATTTTCTGATAATTTTCTTTGTGTCGAGGCAGTTTCTGGCCTGGCTGTCTAATGAGGAAGGTGTAAAATCAGACACTGTGATGTCCTGACTTCTACTGCACCAACTCTTATTTCTGTCAATAACTCAGTAGGGCACATAAGTCAAATTCTCAATAGGTATACTTATCCTGTTTTAAGTTCTGGTCAAAAGTTGCTTTTTTTTTTTCTAAATGAATTTGCCTATTGCATTAAACATTGTAATTTCTTGAATATGGTTTTGCAAATCATGCCTCTCAGTATCTCTGCAAATGTTAATCTTGGGGCAAATTTAATAGCAGTTTTCTCATTATGTCATATTTTCTCTATAAGTCCTGAATAAGCTGAACTGTAATGACAAAATCATAAGCTAGTTTGAACCCAAAACAAATTACTTTTCCTGAAATTTAATACCTTAGTGTCAACCTGGAAACAAAGATGTTGCTCCTGTTTAAGGACCTATTCAGGAGTATCATAAACTTGCACATATTTGCTATAATTTTCCACAGGATCAATAGATTTTCCATTTTAATGTGCTTAATACAGATAATTTTTATGCAATCAGATTTTCTGGGATAAGCGAATGATATAAATTCTCATATTAGGCTTTAAATTCTACCCAGAGCTACTAGGATTTTACAAAACAAAAAGTCATTTTCTAGGTTGACAATGTTCTTCATTTACCAGAGTAAGAATGCTAAAAATGAGTAAGACCTGGTCACGTAAGTTTCTAAGACATGGTCATGTCTATAGTCCTTTGTTACACTTCATAGTTTCGTGTCCTGGCTGCTTCCAGGAGGTTAAAATTTATTTTACTTTATTACTGATCCTGCATTCTCTTCTTGCTAGGATACATTTTAGAAAAAGCAATTTCTAGAAGTACTAAAATTTGAGCACAGTGGATGCTTCATAGAGCATGCGAGCTTTGGGTGATTGTTGACTCCTGGCCAAGAAAGGACCAGTAAAAGTGAAATTTACTACTGTGAAGCGAAACTGATGCTTCCATAAGGCAGAGTCACCATTTTGAGGTGTCCACATAGAGGCTGTACAATTATTGTTGAAACAGGGAATAAGCACCAGGTAATTTATTCAGCCTCTGTCTCTTTCTTGTTCTGAACTTTAGATTTTTATGAATAGGAGTTGACAAGAAGAGGCTAAAAGAGAATTTAAGTTGATTTTACGAGTTAATTTAAGTGATTTAATTTTGTCTCTGATTTTTCTTGAAGGTCTTAACATTTCTGTATTCAAAATTCATGAGAGTATTTTATTGATCTTAATATAAAATGAGGAGTAATAAGTGTCAGAATTCTCAAGTTATACTTTTGATTCTGTGTGTGAACCATTTCTTTAAATTAAAAAGTAAGAAAAAATTTATTTGTCTTCTTGATATATTCATAGAAATTTTCACATCACAGGCAGCCTCCACAGCAGTTTAGAAGGCTCAAATTCCCAATTCGGTCCCCAGAATATCTTCTTGGGGTCTCCACTCTCCACCTCTCAATGAAACCAGGCTTTAATATAAGGTCAAAAAGACAGCTTTCAAGTTCAAATGGTGGAATAAAAGTAATAACCTTCCAGGCAAGCTATGGTTTTATAAAGACCTACTTTTGAGGACAGAAGTCCCTTTCTATAAGGGTGAGAGTTTCGAGGGAACTTATCAGATGCAGAAGGCTCAGAGAGGCATGGAATTATTGCTTCAATTTTTGTATTAATGTTTGGTGAGGTGGGCTCTGCAGAAAGATTAACATGCACTAAAAAAAAAAAAAAAAAAAATCCAGCACTAAATCTCACGGCTTAGCCCATCATTTTATAAGATTTTTTTTTTCTGTTTTTTTTTTTCCCAAGAAAAAGGAAAGACAAATAATTCAAACGTTTGAAAACAGATTCAGATTTGGCAGGTCTAGAGGGTCTGAAGACTCAGAAACATGTTATGTATTGCCTTACATGTCAAACATAAACAACCCTGTTTTATCCAGTTTTTAGAGAGAGAAATTCTCAGAAGCACAAGATATAGACATACATGAAGGCTTAATTCCCTGAGCTCTCTGTGCACCAGAATATTTATTTATGAATGTATGCCCCAGTGGGTGACAATTTGCAGTTAGTGAGATTATCCAGACGGCTTCAGTATGGAACACGGAATTCAGTCACAGGACCTGCAAATTCACAAAGAGAAGCTCTCTTTGCAGACGACTTGGTCTTAATTCTTACTCAGGGGCAAACTCTCACTTTTAGTGAGGAAAATCCTCCACTGAAGTCCAGGTGTACAACAGGCCTCTGTATGTCTCAGTCTCCTCCAGAACATGCGAGTTTGCCTGTTTGGACTAGCACAGTCTGCAGAACAAAGTCTACAGAATGCATAACAGTGTTGCATAAATGAGCTAAAGATGGCCAGTATAAACTGCCCCTATGTTGTGTGTTTCTAAGCTGCAGGTTATTTCTAAATGGCCTGTGCCAAACTCAAGTTTCCCAATCCAGTCATTTCAAAAACAACTCAAGGAAGATTTTTAGCCATTCAGAGAATGCTTGTTTTTCATACCACAGAAAACCTCACCCACATCTGCTAGCAATAGGGAAGACAAACACCAGGTTATGAAAATTGCAAACCTCTACTGCAGAATTCTCTGACATACGGACTCCCCACTAAGCTGTTGTCTGGCTACCCCTAGACACAGAAGCTCCTTCTCCAGCATTCCTTTACCTTAGGCGTTCCCTTGTTCTTCACCTTTTCTGAGTAGCAACCTGACACCTTCGCTTCCAAACAATCTCCTGCCGTGAGACTCCTTTGGGCAAATCTGTCAAAGCTTCACCCAACAACAGTCCTGTGTGCTACTGCCACCCTATGGACATCTCTTTCTCTTTGATCAAAACCCCAACTTCACACGAATGTTCATTGCAGCACTGTTTACAATAGCAAAGACCTGGAATCAACCCAAATGCCCATCGATGATAGACTGGACGGGGAAAATGTGGCACATATACACCATGGAATATTATGCAGCAATCAAAAATGATGAGTTCGTGTCCTTTGTAGGGACATGGATGAATCTGGAGAACATCATTCTCAGCAAACTGACACAAGAACACAAAAGGAAACACTGTATATACTCACTCATAGGCGGGTGATGAACAATGAGAACACATGGACACAGGGAAGGGAGTACCACACACTGAGGTCTATTGGGGGAAATAGGGGAGGGACAGCGGTGGGGGAGCGGGGGAGGGATGGCATGGGGAGAAATGCCAGATATGGGTGAAGGGGCAGAAGGTAGCAAAACACACTACCACGTGTGTACCTATGCAACTATCTTGCATGTTCTGCACATGTACCCCAAAACCTAAAATGCAATTAAAAAAACCCCAACTTCTCAAACTCTCTATAAACAGGACCACACTCGCCACCCAACAAACACTGATTCCAGTATAATGGACACAATTCCACTCCTGAGGCTGTCTTCTCAAGTCATATAAATAATACACTTGCCTTCAATTTTATGGACTCCAAAACTAACAGCATCAGGCAAGTGAGATGCAACTGCGATAAACCCCACCTGTATCAGTCCTTCCTAACGGTCCAGATTAGAGAAATACAGAGGCCTGCTAAACAGAGATTTCTGTTTAGAATTAAGAATATTATTCTTTAAGTTTAATAGTGTATAATAATTTCAGAGCCTTTAGTATAGGATAATTTCAGAGCCTTTTTATGACTGAAATCTTTTTTTTAAATTGTACTTTGGGATGGGATACATGTGCAGATCATGCAGGATTGTTGCATAGGTACATACATGGCAAAGTGGTTTGCTGCCTCCATCCGCCTGTCACCTATATCTGGCATTTCTCCCCATGTTATTCTTCCCCAACCTCCGCCCAACACCACTGTCCCTCTCCTAGCCACCCCAACAGACCCCGTGTGTGATGCTGCCCTCCTTGTGTCCATGTGTTCTCATTGTTCAACACCCACCTATGAGCGAACATGTGGTGAAGTTTTTACATTTTCAGATGTGTAATGACAACAGATTATGAGCTAAAACAACCAATCCCGATGATAAACTTTTTAAAGCTTTGTTATTAATTTTCAAAGAAAACAGAAGTACTCTATGAAATCCAGCACCTTAAAGAATACTTTGTAAAAATAAGACTTTAATGAATTGACTAATAGTAAAAACAAACCTGACAGATTTATGACTATTATTCGTTTTCCCACAGTGCAAGTTTCTATACAGGATAGTTGGTGGAACTGTTTATTCATTTAATAGCCTTCCATACTAATTCATTTATACCAGTGATAAAATGGACCACAATGTTCTCTTTTAGATTGTGTGTTTCTTTTGTGTGTTTTCTTTTATATTTCTTCTCAGCATTTGATGTTTCTGATTCGTTTAACTATTATTATGAATTAGGAGTTTGGCATTCTCAAGGCTAAAACCATATTTGAACTGGTCAGCATCACAAGAAAAAAGAAGTCAATGCCAGGCACAGTGGCTCACACTTGTAACCCCAGCGCTTTGGGACACCAAGGCAGGCAGATTGCTTGAGGCCAGGAGTTCGATACCAGCCTGGCCAACTAGTGAAAACCTCGTCTCTACTAAAAATACAAAAATTAGTTGGTCATGGTGGAGAGCGCCTATAGTCTCATCAGCTCCAAAGGACTGAAAATCACTTGCACCTGGGAGGCGGAGGTTGCAGATTGCAGTGAGCAGAGATTGCGCCACTACACTCCAGGCTGAGTGACAGAGCAAGACTCTGTCTCAAAAAAAGAAAATCAAATACATAAGATTTATTAAAAGTAATGAAAGAAAATAATAAATAAAAATTTGAATAGTGAAAATGATATGTGATCTAATCCTACTTCTGCACTACAATTTGATATTCTCAATTCAAGTTCATGCCATGAAGTTCAACATTTAAAGGCTAATAGCATTTTTACTCAATTTCTTTTCACCAACTTTGTTAAAATATGTTATGCCAGTGCATTTCCCAGAAGATAATCAGGAAAAGCTTTCTCATGGAATAATGATGCCTGGAACCCTGCTTTGTTTTTCCCTGTATGTGTTTTCTTTACTCAGTAAATCAGACTTTGTATGAAATCACTGAAGATTACATAGCACTAGAAACTATTCTTTTAATTGCTCCTGGGATTTTTGTTGTTTCTTTTCAGGACAGCGACAGTCCTTGTGAAGTGATTTGATGTACACACCATTATTCAGGAGCCACTAAATTCCATATTAAGTACATCACTGACAAATGAATAATACTCAGGTTGTTTTCTTATTGTAATGTTCAGCTGTGTGGTAGATTCATATCCCTGAGTTGTGATCATCTTTCACTAAAAACCTAGGAAAATGTCGTCCATAGTACTGCTGACCCTTAAAACTGTGGATCCAGTTCTTGTTCTTCCTACATAGAGAATCTCCTTTTGAACTGAGGTCTCATGGTTGTGGCTGTGCCACATACGGGCTAGGGGAAGACACAGGCTCACACTCAGAGTTGGCAAAAACTTGGAAGCCCTGACATCCTATAAAGTGTTACTTGCCCAAGATCCAAACTTTCAAATTCAGATCCTTCTTCCCACTGTTACTGGTAAATTAGACTTTATCTCTATTAGTTTTTAATCAAGGGACACTTTATATCACATTGCTCACAGAGGAGACATGTCTACCTCCCTCTACCTCCCACTCAGTGGCTCTTTCCACACCACTGCACCCACCAGGGGATTTGCATGCTGTCCCCTAGGGAGGACCTCCCCTTGTGAGTCCAAGATAAAAGCTCAGCTCAAACCTTGTCTTGACTGATCAGGACTCCTCAGCGCACCTTCTCACGATGAGGCTCTGTGCTCAGCTCCTGGGGCTGCTAATGCTCTGGGTCCCTGGTAAGGACAGAAAGAGATGAGGGAGGAGAATGGGGTGGGAGGGGGCCCCACTGCTTCCCATGTTTATTCTAACCATGAGTTGGAGGACCATGGCCTATGCTCCAGTGAAGGGAATTTATATTTTGCCCTGACAAAGATTAGAAACCTACTAAAAGCAGTGTTCTGAATAGTATCTTGAAAAGTAAAGGATCTTTTGTATCTATTTAATAAAGGGTTTGTTTTAAAAGTTTGTTTTTATAATATGAATAAAAAATGAATAAAAATTTGTAAAACTAAAAGATTAACTATAAATCAATACCATAAGGCAAATCTCTAAAGTTGCTCATAATGCTTGTATATAACGTTGCACTTCTCTCTCATAATTTCAGGATCCAGTGCGGATATTGTGATGACCCAGACTCCACTCTCTCTGCCCATCACCCCTGGAGAGCCGGCCTCCATCTCCTGCAGGTCTAGTAAAAGCCTCCTGCATAGTAATGGATACACCTATTTATATTGGTACCTGCAGAAGCCAGGCCAGTCTCCACAGCTCCTGATCTATGGGGCTTCCAACCGGGCCTCTGGAGTCCCAGACAGGTTCAGTGGCAGTGGATCAGGCACTGATTTCACACTGAAAATCAGCCGGGTGGAGGCTGAGGATGTCGGGGTTTATTACTGCATGCAAGCTATAGAGCTTCCTCCCACAGTGGTACAGCCTCGAACAGAAACTTCCCTGCTGGGGTGTCCCAGCTGCTTACATGCGCTACTTGTCTGGGGAACAGCTCATCAGGGCTCTTGAGTCTGCAGAAGAGGAAGCTGTTGGAGAACTCAGGGGCAGAGTTTGCTATTGAGGACTCTGACCCATGAGAGTCTCAGAGGCACCTCAGTCCCACGTGGTCAAAGCTCCATTAGTTGCCAGCCTCAACCTCACCCTGCCTGTCTTGCTCACGATTGCCAAGTACATTCAGTCAGCATAACAGCCAGAACACAGGTGCAGTTTAGTGACAACACAAGTGGAATACATGTGGAAAATGACTGGTGTGGGGTTTATTTTATACAAATTAATACTTGGTGATAATACTTGGAATTATTTTCCCACTTTCCTTACTTTCTATTTCCCTTTACCACTCACACTAAACTGCACTTTCCAGTGTCATGTTGGAGAACATGTTCTATATAAGCTGTCCTCAGGGGGAGTATGGATATGAATAATTAGTAAAAATGTTTGATTTCTGACTGTTCTTAGATTTGTTAATCCATATCAGATATAAGATCTTAATGTCAAGAGACTCTAATTTGCCTCTTATTACTTTTTTCCCAGCGAGGAGGGAGTTCTTACAACTCCAAAAGTGAGCTTCCAAAATAAGCAGCATTGGCCGGGTGCAGTGGCTCCTGCCGGTATTCCCAGCACTTTGGAAGGCCGAGGTGGGTGGATCACCTGAGGTCAGGAGTTCAAGACCAGCCTGACCAACCTGGTGAAACTGGGTTTCTACCAGAAATACAAAATTAGTCAGGGTGTAATGGCATTCTCCTGTAATCCCAACTACTTGGGAGGCTGATGCAGAAAAATTGCTTGTACCTGGGAGGCAGAGGTTGCAGTGAGCCAAGATAACACCATTGCACTCCAGTCTGAGCTACAAGGTGAAGTTCTGTCTCAAAAAATATATAAATAAATAAAATCAGCATAAACTGAAAAGATAGAGAACACAGAGTTTACTAAATATGCCACAGGAAAAAATGCAGAAATATATGAGAGGGTTTTTTTTTCCCCTAAACCAAATTCTAACTGTAAAAGTGTTTATTGTAAGTACTATTTAGGGATGATAAATTTAGGACTATATCACATAATAAAATGTTTCAAATATTACAAAAATGTATTATTTACATATGACATCATCCTTACCAGAAAATGAATCTGGATCTTGTGTTTTAGTTGTAAAATTAGAAAATTTGTTCTTTCAATAGGTTTTATGCAAAACAGTGTTTTATCAAACTTAATGATCCATCATGTCAGTTACATGTCACAATATTGTGTGATAGACACAAAATGATTAGAACAACAGAACAAGAAGATCTTCCTTCAGGTTTAAGATTTAAAGTATATTTCAGATGATTTTCTACTCCAACATAATGAATTTCATGGCAAGTGCAATTAAAATTTTGAAGTGCCATTTCTGTTGGGTTTAGTAGACATAACAATATTTACATAGAAATCAAGCAGACTGGAGCTGTGAAAATAAAAACATAAGATATTTAATACACTGTTTAAAACACTAAGTAATGCATTACAGAGCTTAAAAGTTGTTACAAAATTCAGGGAGAAGAGTAAGTAGCAGGAGCAGGAGCCAAGCAGTGTCATCATCAATTTTCGCCATCAAGTGATTGACGGCACCTAATGACCTAAGATTCTGCTTTGATGTGAGACCGGGGATAAGGCCCAAACAACTCAAGATTGGTTGGACATTTTTAAAAAACAAGCAAACATACAGCCTACATGATGTTGATATCCCGAGGAGCTATACTCTCAAGTTGAAATGGTGAAAAATGAATGACTCCAAATACTGAAAGGGATACGAGGAGAATCAGAGCATAATCAAATGTATTACAAAGAAGCTTCAAAATATGGTGGACTAAATGTGATGAAGTTTCTCTGTCTGTGCCATGGCAATGTAAAGACCGGCAGGTGGCTTCGGTGGTGTCAACGGCTCTGCTCCATGAAGTCACTCAGGTGGGCAGGAGGCATGACCACTCAGCACAGTTCTCCTTCATCACAGTCACTGTCTCCATGTTCATTCCTCAGCAGCATGAGGTGCAGCAGAGTGAAGGGAAAGCTGTTTCCTTATAAAGACCAAAGAAAACTCCAGCTTTCCACCAGGGATAAACGTTTAAACAATTAATGTATTAAGCTTAGTTCATTATTTATGTTTAATAATTAATTTTCACTATCACAAAATCAATACTAAATGTTGCTGTGTCAAATACCTGCCTGTAGATGGCAAACAAATCCCACAACAAACTAAAGAGATTGCCATGATCTAAAAATATTAACTGGCATTGTAAGGGTGATAATGTCTGATTATCAACATGGAGCCCCTAAGGCTGAAATGGGGTCTCATGTGTGACCTGGAGCACCCAGGAGGAGTTTCCAGTGTGTTGTGTTATGAGGAAACCCCTCTGTGCTCTGAGAATTCAAGCTTGGTACCATTCCCCTTATGTAGCTATAGGAGATGGAGATGACTGAGGAAATTGAGGCTAAACGATGTCAAAAGGATGGGACCGTGACCTAATAGAATTAGTGTTCCGTTAATAATAAAAAACCAGAGAGCTCTCTTTTTCTCTCTTTCTCTTCCCTTGCCCCTAACCCTACTTTCTACCCAAGGTGGTTATCACCAAACCAGGAAGAAGATCCTTACCAAAAAGTGAAATCTGTTGGACTTTTATCTTGGAATTTCCAGCCACCAGAAACATAAAATTAATTACTGTGGTTTAAACCATCCAGCCATATCCATTTTGGTGTGGGAGTCCCAGCAGACTACTACACCAACCTTGCCATCTCCGAGCAGAATCAGCCTCTGGAGACTCCCCGTGGGCACAGATACCCAGCTTTGTTCCTGTTCCTCCTGCTGTTCTGATTCTCTAGTGAGGAAGGAAGGTAGAGGCATGATCCTGTTTGCATATTGTACTAGAATGTCTCCCTTGAAGATTAAGTAGTTAGTCTGTTTTGCTTTCTAATCAGAACTTCATCAAACTGAATGAACTACTTGCTTGGTATTAATACTTGGGGATGTTCATGTTTGCTCCCCACTTAGATGCCAGGGGGTATGTTGTGTGCACCCTGTCTCCTACCCCTTTTCCTATGTCCCCACAGAGATCACTGTTACCTGTGGGGATGGACAGATTGTTAACAGCATTCTATTTTAGCTTGACTCCAGGAGAAAACAGACCCAGCTCTGAGCTCCTGTTGGCTTCCAGTTCCCTGTGGACACAATGCCTGACTGGGTCAGGATCCAACTGTCTGGACAGCCAACACTCTGGCCATCAACAGCCAGCCTGACTAAGGAACCTCATTGTGAACAGGATTCCAGCAGCCGTCTGAGCCATGAAAGCTGGACGGAGAGGTCCTACATGGCTCCAGTCAGAGCCATGGCTGCCCATAGGCTGTGGAGGGGTTTCGTCCTGTGACCACACAGCCACTGAGCCTCATGTGCTGCTCTGTCTGATGGGATCCCCCATGGGGAGGACCTGCCCACAGGAAGCTCTGGGCACCAAATGTTCTCCTCCCATTTCCTGGATCCACTGCCTGTCTCCCTGGAACTGCTGCTCAGTTCCTCAGAGCCCCTCCGGTCACTCAAAGTTCTCAGTAATGGGCAAGTCACTGCTCAGACCAGCAGGAATATGGGAATAGAGCCTGAGTTTTCTCAGTCTTGGGCTCTGCAATGAAGAAGGAGTCATGGAGGGGTCCACCATTGCTGGTTTTAAAAGTGCCTGCTCAATTTATCAAAATTTAAAGTTATGCACTATAACAACAAAGTTATATTTATTTCTGTATAATTGTATGCATTATATTGATTTATAATATAGTTGCATAGCACATATAGATAGATCAATATAATTTATATCCAAAACATCATATTTATTTACATTTATATAATGTGTACATATATGTTTATGCACACACACATAAACTAACTTATTTAGCATGTGCTTCTTATCATTCTAATCAGAGCAGAACCTGGCTGAGTAAAGACTCTGGGGACATTTGCTGTTCCTCCCTCTTTGGCTCCATCACGATACCAATCACTCAGGACCAGTGAGGACAGAGCTGAAGATAGCTGGCCCCAGGAGCCCGAGCCCATGCCCAGGCCTAAGGCCCTGGTCTCTGAGTCTTTCACTCTGACTGTAGGCTCTGGACTTGGTGCAGTCCCCTTGGGAGTGTGAGAAGTTTCCTTCCCTGAAGCCCCTGCCAAGAATCCCAGGACCTTTGGCTCCTTCCAGGTCCTCAGCCCCATGGCTCCAGGGAGTTTTAGCTGCTTCCTACACAGCCCAGGTCCAGAACCCAGCAGCACGAGCCTGACCCTAATTAGCCCTGGGTTGAGAACTCTACTGCAAATCTCTTCCCTTTAATTTCCATGCTTAAAATTATTTCTTGGTCTTAAACTCATAAGACACTTTTTCACAACTGCTGAAGCTAAGGTTGTCATCTGGAAGATTAGGAATTGACTTCACTGCCATTCTCAGGGCTTGTCCTGTTCTATTCTCAGAAGGTAAAGATACCTATAGACTTTCTTCTCTCCATATGACTTCACTTAGAAGCTTAGTGAGATTTGGCAAAGCTCTTAACACCTACACAGCAGCTATTCCCCTCCCCGTTTTGTGTGTAGGGCTGTAGCTGTCTCCTGCTGGGTAAGCAAGGACAGAGAGTCTCTCCCAGCCCAGGACAGGAACAGGAATTAGGGGCACATGTGATCAGCTCCAGAATGAGGTATCAGAGGAGTAAGGGGAAGTAGACAGTGTCTTTAATGATGTTGATCCCATATAATATAGGTAAGGATGGCAAAGAGAGCTTTGCTCTGCTTTTTTTTTTTCTTTTTTTGGTGGGGGAACAGGGTCTCACCATGTGAACCAGAATGGAGTGCAGTAGTGTGATCATGGCTTACTGTAGACTCAAATTCCTGGTCTCCAGCCCTCCTCTCACCTCAACTTCCTGAGTGAAGACTACAGTGTTCACCACCATATCTGGCTATTTTTTTAATTTTTATTTTTAGTAGAGATGTGGTCCCTGCTATGCTTCCCAGGCTGGTCAGACTCCTGGGCTCAAGCAATCCTCCTGCCTGGCCTCCCAAAATGCTAGTGTTAAAGATGTGAGCCACTGTGCCTTGACCTGCACTTTTTTTCTGGGATAGTTATGACTGGCATAATGTAGAGTCACTGCAGCCCTCTTGAGACCATGAAGCATTAAGCCCAAAATTGAAATCAAATTGGTGCAGGTGCAAAGCAAAAATGTAGAAAGACACATTGGAAAGCTGAGGCAGTGGATGGCTTGAGTTCAGGAGTTTGAGAATAGCCTGCATTGAATTGGTCAGCATCATGTGATAAAAAAGTTAAATATACGAAACTTAGAAAATAAAGTAAAATAATAAACATGATAAATACTGAAACATAAGACTTTTATTGTACTTCTACTTTCTCACCATAATTTGTGGTCATCAACCCAAAACACTAATGTGGAGTTCAACATTTAAGATCAGTGTCACTTTTTTTTTTGGGAAAAAAAGAAAGGAAGAGAGAAAGAAAGGAAAAAAAGAATGAAAGAGAGAAAGAAAGAGGAAGAGAAAGAGGGAGAGAGAACGGACGTTTGCTTTATTGCCCAGGCTAGAATGCAGTCTAAAAATGGGTATTAAAAAGCTCTTTTATGCCAATAATTATGCTTAACAATGGAGACAGGAAGGAATAAGGGAGGAAAATAACAAACAAGCGGCCAACAAATATTTCATTTAAACCTGTGAATTGCTATGCAATTGCTGAGGAGTGATTTACTTCCAATTGTGTAATCACTTTTAGAGTAGGTGTGATGTGGTACTGAGAAAAATGTATGTTTTGTGGATTTGGGGTGCAGAGTTCTGTAAATGTTTATTAAGTTTACTTGTTCCAGGTCTGAGTTTAAGTCCTGGATATCCTTGTTAATTTTCTGTCTCATTGATTTGTCTAATATTGACAGTGGAGTGTTAAAGTCTCCCACTATTATTGTGTGAGAGTCTAAGTATCTTTATAAGTCATTAAGGACTTGTCTTATGTATCTGGGTGCTCCTGTATTGGGTGCATCTATATTTAAGATCGTTAGCTCTTCTTGTTGCATTGATCCTTTCACCATCAGGTAATGCCCTTCTTTGCCTCTTTCGATCTCTGTTGCTTTAAAGTCTATTTTATCAGAGGTGAGAATTGCAACTCCTGCTTTTATTTTTCTCTCCATTTGATTGGTAAATCTTTCTCCATCCTTTTGTTTTGAGTCTTTGTGTATTGTTGCATGTGAGATGGGTCTGGATGCAGCATACCAATGGGTTTTGGCTTTTTATCCAATTTGCCTGTCTGTGTCTTTTTATTGGGGCATTTAGTAGATTTAAATTTAGGATTAATATTAATATATTTGAGTTTAATACTTCCATTTAATGCTAGTTGGCTGTTTTGCCCATTAGTTGATGTAGATTCTTCATTATGTTGATGCTTTTTATATTTTGGTATATTTTTGGAATGGCTGATACTGGTTGTTCCTTTCTATATGCAGTTCTTCTTTCAGAAGCTCTTGTAAAGCAGGGCTGGTGGTGATGAAATCTCTGAGCACTTGCTTGTTCACAAAAGATTTTATTTTTCCTTCACTTATGAAGCTTAGTTTGGCTCAATATGAAGTTCTGGGTTGAAAGTTCTTTTCTTTAAGGATGTTGAATATTGGCCCCCACTCTCTTCTGGCTTGTAGGGTTTCTGCCAAGAGATCTGCTGTGAGTCTGATGGGCTTCCCTTTGTGGGTAACCTGACCTTTCTCTCTGGCTGCCCTTAGCATTTTCTTCTTCATTTCAACCCTGGTGAATCTGACAATTATGTGCCTTGGGATTGCTCTTCTTGAGGAATATCCTTGTGGTGTTCTCTGTGTTACCTGGAGTTAAATATTGTCCAGCCTTGCTAGGTGGGGAAAGTTTTCCTGAATAATATCCTGAAGAATATTTTCCAGCTTGGATTCATTCTCTTCATCACATTCAGGTACACCTATCAAATGTAGATTAGGTCTTTTCACATAATCCCATATTTCTTGGAGAACTTTGCTCATTCCTTTTTACCCCTTTTTCTCTAATCTTGTCTTCTCATTTTATTTCAATGAGTTGATCTTCGAACTCTGATATTCTTTCTTCTGTTTGGTCAATACAACTGTTAAAACTTGTGCATTCTTCGTGAAGTTCTCATATTGTGTTTTTCAGCTACATTAATTCAGTTATATTCCTCTCTAAATTGTCTATTCTCGTTAGGATTTTGTTAAACTTTTGTTCAAGGTTCTTAGTTTCTCTAAGAACTAAGAATTGGGTTAGAACATGTTCTTTTAGCTCACAGAAGTTTCCTATTGTCCACCTTCTGAAGCCTGATTCTGACAATTCATCACACTCATTCTCCATTAAGCCTTGTTCCCTTGCTGTTGAGGAGCTGTGTTTTCCTGAAGGAGGAGAGGCATTCTGATTTCAGATGTTTTCAGCCTTTTTGTGCTGGTTTCTTCCCATCTTTGTGGATGTATCCACCTGTCGTCTTTGTAATTGCTGACTTTCAGATTGGGTCTCTGAGTGGATGTCCAGCTTGTTGGTGATGATGTTGTATCTGTTTCTTTGTTTTCCTTCAGTGGACTCCCCTCCCCCACAGAGTTGGACCTTCCTGAGTTCAGCTGTGCTTGCTGTGAAACTCTCAACCATCAGCGTTTCCAGGTGCTTTTTGTTGTTGTTGGGGTAGGACCAGCTGAGCCCAATCAGCTGGCTCCCTGCCTCGGAGCCCCCTCTTTTTCTTTTCCTAGTTGAATGGTCAATTCTCTCCCAGGTGCCCCAGTCACCCACCGAAAAGGTGCCGGGATCTATGCAATTTCCCATGCAGCGACTGCACCAGCTGAAATAGCAGCACTGAGATTTGTGGCACTTTTCTGCCCAGGAATCTCCCAGTCTGGCTCACTGCTTCAGTCCCCTTTTCAATCAGTTGAATGGGCGACTCTGCCTTCCCAGAGCTCCAAACCCCAGCTAAAAGGGCACCCAGTCCCACATACTCCGCACTGAGAACCACTGAGCCAGGACACCAGCAAAACAGCTGCGCCAGCCAAAAGAGTCACACTGGCGACCCATGGGGCTCCTCCACTGGGAATCTCCTGGTCCGTGGGCAACAAAAATTCATCTGGAAGTCTGGCATCCACTCTCTCCCTGCACCTTCACTGGGAGCTGCAACCCTGAGCTGCTGCTAATCAGCCATCTTGGATCTGTCTCAAGATCAGTGTCACTTTTATACCCACTTGCTTTTTCCAACCTTGTTAAAAAGTCTTAATTTGGTAGATTTCCCAGAAGACATACAGATCAAGCTTTCTTCTGGGATCACATTTAGAACTGCATTTGTTTGTGTTTTTACCAATGAAGCATTACTTTGGGTTAAATTACCTGAGATTATATAGCACTGCACACTATTGTGCCAAGTCTTCCCACATGTTTTCTTGTCAGGATAGTGAGTGTTCTTGTGAAGGGACCTGATGTAGGCATGATCTTTCAGGAGTTGTCCAACTCAATCTTGAGATCATTGACAAATAGTTGGATTGTTTCCCTATTTTCATGATCAGCTGTGTGGTAGATTGATATCTCTGAGTTGTGATCATCTTTACAAGAAAACTCAGGAAAATGTCAGTCATGGATAATGGTGACCATGAGACAGCAAAGCTGTGGATTTATTTCTTGCTCTTCTTACACAGAGATTTTCCACTCAAATTGTGGATTCATGGCTGTGGTTGCCCCACTTACAGGGGCAGGGAACACTCAGTTCTCATTCAGAGTTGACAAGAACCTGGAAGCCCTGATAGGACCTGATTTTACATGATGAGGAAGACTGTGGGAAGATTTTTTCTTAACACCACTCAGAAAAACATAGTGTAAAGTTATTTTTTGTTCATTCTATTTCCTATAAAAGTCTTCCTGTAATAAATTCTTTGGGTTAATCTGGTACATGTGAGATGATTATGATGGGATATATACCAGATTGAACAATTGGTCACCAGGAATTATATATTCACTGCCTGAGGAATAAAATTTTTCCTCCTTTCTGATTATTTACACTGGGATCTTCAATCTAAATGTAGAGACCCACATCATTTTCCCTCTGAGGTCCTTGGACAGAGTGCTCTTATAGGGCTCATACACCAGGCACCAGGGGAAGGCAGATTCCAGCACTTGCTATGAACATTTTTGAACAGTTATCCAGGAAATAGAAGATACCAGACAACTCTTGAACTGACTCAAGACTACGTTTTATTTGTAGACATTCTGCTTATCAGTGCTTGTAGGAAATGGGTAATGTTTCCTTTTTGTAGATTAGGTGGGAGACCAGCATTCACCCATATTCATTCTAGACTCATATTTCTACATAGTTAGGGTTGTTATGCTTTCCTAGAGTTGCATGTCCTGCACAATGGGACCTACCCTAGATCCAAACTGTCACAGTCAGATCCTTCCTTCCATTTTATGTCACACTGTTCACAGGAGAGACATATCCCCTACCCCTGGTTTCTTTGACTCTTTCCACACCGCTGCATGCACCAGGGAATTTGCATGTTGTCCCATAGGGAGGACTTTTCTTAGCAAGTCTGAGATAAAAGCTCAGCTCCAACCTTGCCTTGGCTGATCAGGACTCCTCAGTTTACCTCATGATGAGGCATGCTGCTCAGCTCCTGGGGCTACTAATGCTCTGGGTCCCTAGTAAGGACAGAAGGAGATGAGGAAAGAGAATGGGATGGGAGGGTGAGCTCCAGGGCTCCACAGCATCCCATGTTTAGTCTAACCCTGCATTAGAGGAATAGGATCTGTGCTGCGAAAAAGGGAACTTGATATTTTGCTCTGTGAATAATTAGAAGTATCATGAAGTAAACAATGTCTGGTGCTCTGACTAGATCTTCAAAATGTAAAGGTCTCATGCTTTACAAAAATCCTTTTCATTTTAGAATGTGTATTTTTTTTAGAATGTGTATTTTTATGGTATAAGTCAGTATTTTAAAAAATTAAGTTTAAATAAATGATATGAGATAAATTATGAAAATTGCTCGTTAGGTTTGTACATAACTTTGCTCTTCGTTATTTCAGGATTCACTGGGGATATTGTGATGACTCAGTCTCCACTCTCCCTGCCTGTCATCCCTGGAGAGCCGACCTCCATCTCCTGCAGGTCTAGTCAGAGCCTCCTGTATAGTAATGGAAATAACTATTTGCACTGGTTCCTGCAGAAGCCAGGCCAGTCTCCACAGCTCCTGATCTATTTGGGCTCCAATCGGGCTTCCGGGGTCCCTGACAGGTTCAGTGGCAGTGGATCAGGCACAGATTTTACATTGAAAATCAGCAGAGTGGAGGCTGAGGATGTTGGGGTTTATTACTGCCAGCAAACTCTACAATTTCCTCCCACAGTGGTACAGGCTTTACCAGACACCTCCCTCCTGGAGTGGCCCAGCTGTCCACATGTGCTGCTTGTCTGAGGAGTTTCTCAGCAGGGTCTCTTGAGTCTGCAGAAGAGGGGGCTGTTGGAGACCTCAGGGCAGGGGTTGCTGCTGAGCTGAGAACTTTGGCTCATGAAAACCTCAGTGGAACTTCAGTTTCACATGTTAAGGCCATATTAGGTGAAAATAACTAAAATAGAATATTAAGGAGAATCAGAGTACTGAGTATTAAGGCCATTACAAAGAAGCCTCAAAATATGGTAGACTAACTGTGACAAGGTTTCTGTGTCTGTTGCATGGCAGTGCAGAGACAGGTGGGTGGCCTTGGTGGTGGTGGTGGCTCTGCTCTGTGAGGTCACTCAGATGGGCAGGAGGCATGACCACCCTCGGCACACAGCTTTCCTTCTTCCTGACAGTCACTGCACCCATGCCCATTCCTCAGCAGCAGGAGGTGGAACAAATAGAAAGCTGTTTTCTTCTAAAGACCAAAGAAACTAGATTTTTCCATCAGGATAAAGACTCTTTTGCTTTAAGCACACATCAGAGAAATTTCCCATTGAGTGGATCTGCTGATAAACCCACATTGTTTTGTTTGTTTGTTTTGTCGTGTTGTGTTTTGAGATGGAGTCTCACTCTGTCACCCAGGCTAGAGTACAGTGACATGGCTCAGCTCACTGCAACCTCCACCTCCTTGGTTCAGGTGAGTCTCATGTCTCAGGGTCCCAAGCAGCTGGGATTACAGGGGCTCACCACCATGCTCAGCTAATTTTTGTATTTTTAGTAGAGACAGCGTTTCACCATGTTGGTCAGGTTGTTGTCAAACTCCAGATCTGAAGTGATCCACCAACCTTGACCCCCCAAAGTGCTGGGGTTACAGGCATAAGCCACCACACCTGGCAGTTTTTTGTTTGTTTTAATATGGAAGTGTAAAATTATTTTGGAAAATAATTTTTTTGAGTATAAAGTTATGTTTGTGGCAGCCTATTTGAATTTATCATTTATCATTTGATAATTTTTACTAAAATGTCTTTTCAATAAGTCACATGACTCTGACTGTCCTTTTCTGAAAAGAATATGGGTTTTTATCCTTTCAGGCTCCTTTTAGGATCTTCACTAACCTCATGTTTTTTACACATACAATATATTAATTTTAGTTTATTATTTATGATAAATTTATTAAGCAATTTTTACTATCACAAAATTTAAAATCTCATAAATTGCTATGTCAACAACCTGTCTCTAGAAGCAAACACACTCCACAATAAACAATAGAGAACACCACAGTCTTAGAAACACTGGGAAAGTAAGACTGATAGTGTCCCATTACCAACGGGAAGCCCCTGGAGCTAGAATGGTGTCTCATGTCTGACCTGGAACATCTAGGAGGAGCTGCCATGGACTGAGTTGTGGGGAAATTGCTCTGTGCTCAGAGGCTGAAAGCACATTCTTTCCCTCCCCACTGCCTTACCTGTGTCCTCCTGCTGGGGTCTAAATTGTGTCCCCAGATTAATGTTGAAGCTCTTCTCCCCAGTGTGTCTGTAGGAGATAGAACCTCTAAGAAGATAATTGAGGTCATAAGGGTGGGGCCCTGATTCATTAAGATTAGTGGTTCTTATAAGATCCAGAGAGCTCTCTTTTTCCTCTCTCTCTAACTCTGCACCCCTATGGAAAGGCAATGTGAAAGCATGGTGAGAAGGTAGCATCTACAAGCCAGGAAGAAGGTCTTTACCAGAAATTGAACCCTGCTGGACCTTGATCTTGGACTTTCCAGCCACAAGAAATGTGAAAATAAATGTCTGTGGTTCAAGCCATCCACCCGGAGTATTTTGATGTCACAGTGCAAGAAGACTCATTCACTGTCCCCACCCTCTCTGAACAAGATCAACATCAAGAAGCATCTCATGGATGTGGGAACCCAGCTTTGCTCCTCCTCCTCTTGCTATTCTGACTCTCTTGAGGAAGAAGGGAGGGTTCAAGCTTCATCTTCAGTTTATTTTCAATAAACATGAATGTTTCCTTGACAATCAGGTAATTAGCTTGTTTTGCTTTCTGAAAATAATTTAACCAAACTGAGGAAACTACTTGCTTAGTATTAATATTTTGGGTGTTCATGTTTGTCCCCACTTAGATGCCAGTTGGGATGTTGTATGGACACAATCTCTAGTCCCTCTCCCTGTGTACTAGTAGAGAGGGCCATTGTCACCTGCAGGGCTAGACATAGTCTCAACAGTGTCCTAGCCTGACACCAGCAGAAACCACACCTGGCTCTGAGCTCCTGCTGGCTACTTTTGCTCACTGTACATAATGCCTATTGGGTCAGGGGTGATGGGTTTAGACAGACTTCACTCAGGCCATCAGCAGCCGAGTTGCCTTCATAGTGTCCCATTGTGAAGAGGGTGCCAGCAGCTACCTGCACCATGGAAGTTAGGCAGAGAGATCCCACATCACTTCAGTCAGAGGAGAAGCTGCCAATTGGTTGTGGAAGGGCTTTGTCCTGACTATGCAGTCACTGAGTCTCATGTGCTTCTGTGTCTGAGAAGAGCCCCCAGGGGAGAGGAATTGTCCAGTCAGAGATCTGGAAACAAAACTTCTCTCCACTCAGGGTTCAGACCCACTGCCCATCTCCCAGCCACCTGCTGAGTGTGTTCCCCCAAAACCCCTTGGGTCACTCAGAGTCCACAGTAATGGGAGGCTCTCTGTCCTGCTCAATGGGGACATGGGGAAGGGTCCTGAGCTTCCTGACCCTCAGGAAGTCAGAAAGGGACCACGTTTATGGTGTGCTATTGTGGTTTTAAAAGTTCATTCTCAATTTTCAATTTATCAACTTTGAAATTATACCTTATACCAGTAGTTATATCTATTTCTGTATAAATATGCAGGGAGTTCCTGGGTCTGAGGCTCCCTGAAGGACTGCAACTCTTCATCTTCTTGTTACCTTCAATGTGGTGAGTTGGACAAGGGTGTGTTTCAGCCCTCTTTGTGTTACAGCTCTTCAGACTTTCCATTTGGAAGGTTCCAAGTTCTTGTCCCACATCCAGGAAGAATGAGATATGCAGACAACTGGAGGATGAGTGAGGTGAAGAGGCACTTTATTGAGCCATAGTGCAGCTCTCAAGGTACCCAAAGTGGGTAGCTCTTTTCTGCAGGTAGGTTGACCCAATGAGTGCAATTCTCAGCAGAGAGGAAACCTGAAGTGGATGGCCACACAGGCAGGTCATCCCATCACCTGCCTGAGTCTGGCTGAGTATGAGGTTTTTATAGGCTTCAAAAGGGAGGAAGTGTGTGCTGAGTGGTTCATGGGCTGCAATGGGCAGGCCTGGACAAAGCACCATAAGTTCTCACCCTGTCCAAGGAATTAGCAGCCTAGACCCCAGGCTCCAGGCTGTCTGTGGCTTGAAGGTAGGCCTTCCTGGGGACCTGCCCCTTTCTGCTCAGGACCCGGTCTGCCTCCTGCTACCACCTACATGTCATCCATAAAGTCCAGGCTGTTGATGCTGAGGATTACCTCCAGGCCCATGTGGAGCTTCCCTCAGCTCCAAATATGCCTCCCTCCCATGCTTGCTGGCACCCAAAGTCTGGAGGGAGCCAAGGCAGCAGGGGGCTGGCATGTCAGTGCTGCCCTGAGCTCGCACACAGCTGGCTAAGTCATGACGGTGTCCAGGCTCGGCCTTAACTTTGCTCTGAAATCAGAGTAGGTACCAGAATTGTGGGGAGGCCAGGCAGCCAAAACAGGCACTTCTGGGCCTGTAGGGGAAGGGGGGCTTTCTGAACTCTGAAGAACACAGGAATGCCTGGTCCACAGCTGCAAGTAGTGTCTGCAGCTCCTCCTGGAAGGGTGGAGCTCCCACCTCTCCAACTCAGAAGGGATTAGGGGCTCTTGCCTGTTCCTGGTTCCCACTGGCTCCCCGGAGCATGCAGCTCTGGCCACACCTCCTCCACTGTAGCCAGCGTTTTGACAGTGGCCACTCCAGACAGGCCACCATTGCCATCAAAATTCACTGAAGTCTTTTATCAATTTTAGGAGCTTTTTGGCAGAATCTTTATAATTTTCTAGGTATGGAATCATATTATCAGCAAATCATTATATCAGCTTGACTTCTTCTTTTCCTATTTTTATTTCATGGAAAAGGCAGTGGGGATAGAAAGAAAGATGGAGAGAGAGTACAGTGTAAGATTTGTGTCTATACCAACACTGAGAGTTGTTTTAAAAGGCTTAGTACCAAGCGTGATCCCCAGATTACCAGATTCTATTCTATGAAGCATATGCATGTTCCTTATATGGGAAAAGAGCCTTTGTACATGAAAATTAATAATCTAGAAACAAGGAGATTATCCAGCATTTAAGGCAATCACAGGCATTTTTAGAAAAGCAATGTAGAGAGAGGCTTAACACAGACTCAATAGTAGAAAGCAATGTAAACAAAGAGATAGAGATTGGAGTGATTTGATCACCAGCAAAGGAAAGCTGAAGACACCAGAAGCTGGAAGTGGCAAGAAATAAAGTTTCTCTACAGACTCTGGAGGAATCTGGCCTGTGGAAACCATGATCATGGCCCATTGAAAGTAATTCTGGACTTCTGGCCTGAAAAACTATGAGCTAAAACATTTCTGTGGTTTTAAGTCACCAAATGTTTGGGAATTTTTTACAGCAGCCCAGGGACACTAATATACATGGACTCAGGGCAAATCCTGAAGAAAACTGCTATAGTCATTTGCAATGTCCTTATTAAAATTTTCAAATGCTATATATAAATGGGTTGGTGGAAGATTTTATGGTGGAAAATGAATATGAAATCTCACAGTGCACAGAGAGGCATCATTACTTATTTAAAAATTGATTATTTTATTTGAAAATAATATCTTACTAGTAATATCTTATATAATGTCTTCATCCTAAGATATTCAAAGATACATGAAAGGAACAATAGGTATTCTCTCTCTCTCTCTCTTCTCCCCATCCCCATCACATGCACAGTTCATGGTGCATCAATTGTGCACCATGGACACTGCTTGAGATTCACAGTGCTCCATTTCACACACAAGGAAACTGTTCATCAGAGAGCAGGGGTGGTTTGCCCAAAGTCACATGGTCAGCAATTGCTGAGGCTAAGCTTGCAGTACAGGTATGTCTAACGTTATATATGCTCCTTCTGCAAGACCACATTCATTTCATAAAGGAGTCATGGCTTATATATTCAGAGAAGAAACAAAACTGGAAGGATGGTGTAAAATTCTCAACACAAGCTTCCTGTTGCCTCTACCCCTCACCATGCTGAGCCTAAATACAAACTCAGGCCCCTTTGCAGTTTTGTCTATAACACACCACTTGCTTTAAGCCTTTACAAACCACAGATGTCTTTCTTTCAGATTTGGGGGCAGAAGCACATCTTTCATAGCCCCAAGCACTTTATCTCCTCTGCCATCCTCAATACTGATTCAGTCCTTCCCTCTCAAATTGTGTCCTGTAAACCTAATTGGCCCCTCTAATATGAAAACAAATAACCCCCTTCTCATGTGTTCTGAGAGCTGACACCTGGGCTCTCAGATACCCAGATATAGAAGAGCAATTAAGGGATTTAACCAAGAGATTTTCTTCCTAAGACTAATTCTTGTGATAGCTTTCTTCATAGTAAAATGTTCTCCACCTTTTGCCAAAATTGACATAAAAAAATGACAAGTTAGAACTATTTAGTAGAACAGAGGACAGCCAAGTACTAAAAAAGATAAAAGACATTCCTTCCTCTTTTATTAATTTCTTATTGCAAATGTAATGAATTACCATGACCTTACTGACCTCACACAACACAAATTTATTATCTTACATTTCTGAAGGTGAGAGGTCTCACTGAGCTAAGAAAGTCAGTAGGGCCCTGTTTCTTCTGGAAGCTCCAGGGGAGATAATCTGATTTCCTGCTTTCCATCTTCAAGTTCTCCCACATTCCTGGCTCCATGGCCCATTTCTCCAACAATCCAGCAACCCTTTCCATTGTGCAAGCTCCTCTCTGACTGTGATCTGCATCCCCACCTTTTTTTTGGGGGGGTGGTTGCTGGATTTGTTTATTTATTTATTTAGTTAGTTAGTTAGTTTTGAGATATTTATTAGCTATTCAAGAGATGAGATATGTATCTCCAGATTTCTTAGTGAGACAATTTGGGGGATCTTTTTGATTGGTACTTGCTGAGCTCACCCATTACATTTTCTTCCAATTCCCCACAGGAATTTGATTCTCTTTTGTTTTTTTGAATGTCAGTGATTCCCAAATGTTGTTGCATGATAGGACCACCTGTGAGAGACTTAAAAAACTCTGACATGCTTTTTGTCCAGTCTGTCACTGATGGGCATTTGGGTTGGTTCCAGGTCCTTGCTATCATAAACAGCGCCATAACAAACGTATGTGTGGGCTAGGTGCAGGGGGAGCAGGGGAGAAGCAGGGAGGGATAATGCCTGATGTAGGCAATGAGGGGGGCAGGGGGATGGAGACAGCAGACCACCATGTCACGTATGTACCTATGCAACAATTCTGCAGGATGCAGGATGTGCACATGTACCCCAGAGCCCAAAGTAAAACCACAAAATAAAACACCTGACATTCAAGTTGCATTACAGATCCGATATATCTGCATGTCTGAGGGTGGATCCAGGCATGAGTACTTTTATTTTATTTATTTATTTTTCTTTTTATTGCACTTTAAGTTTTGGGGTACATGTGCAGAACATGCAAAATAGTTGCATAGGTACACACGTGGCAGTGTTTTTCGCTGCCCTCTGCCCCTTCACCCACATTTGGCATTTCTCCCTGTGCTATCCCTCCCCCGCTCCCCCACTCTGTCCCTCCCCTATTTCCCCCAATAGACCTCAGTGTGTAGTACTCCCTTCCCTGTGTCCATGTGTTTTCATTGTTCATCACCCACCTATGAGTGAGTATATACGGTGTTTCATTTTCTGTTCTTGTGTCAATTTGCTGAGAATGATGTTCTGCAGATTCATCCATGTCCCTACAAAGGACACGAACTCATCATTTTTGATTGCTGCATAATATTACATGGTATATATGTGCCACATTTTCCCAGTCCAGTCTATCATCAATGGGCATTTGAGTTGATTCCAGGTCTTTGCTATTGTAAACAGTGCTGCAATGAACATTCATGAGCATGTGTCATTATAGTAGAATGATTTATAGTC
>CM052654.1:58662891-58691489 GCA_028533165.1 Leontopithecus rosalia
CACACTGAGGTCTATTGGGGGAAATAGGGGAGGGACAGCGGGGGGGGAGCAGGGGAGGGATGGCATGGGGAGAAATGCCAAATATGGGTGAGGGGGCAGAAGGCAGCAAAACACACTGCCACGTGTGTACCTATGCAACTATCTTGCATGTTCTGCACATGTACCCCAAAACCTAAAATGCAATAAAAATTTAAAAAAATAATAAAATAAAATAAAAGAGAGTTAAGAGATACATTAACCACTTGAAATGTATAGACTGGTTTTTTTTTGTAAATTCAAGCAAACCATAAAGTTAAAAAATTTATTTATAATATAATTAGAGAAACCTAAACTCTGGCATTATGTTATGTAATACTTAGAAATCATTTTGCTAATTTTTTCAAAGATGGAACAATAGTATTCTATTTGTATTTTCAAAAAGAATCTCCATTTTTAAGAAAAAGCCTGAAAATATTTGTAGACAGAATCATAAAATGTCTTGCATTTGCTTGAAGACACTCAGGGTAGTGAAAGGTTTGGGATAAGGAAGGAAAAATATTACTGTGAGTTGTTTTGATTAGGTACTTGGCGGTTTTTCATACTATTCCTATTTTTGTGCCTGTTTGAAATTTTCTCTAATAAAAAGTTAAAAGTACAAAAAATAAAATAAAATAAATAAAAATAAAAAAATAAAAAAAAATGAATAAAGAAGCACGTTCAAGAGAAAATAACAGGGGTGTGGCCAAGCAACTGTTTGCCAAGTAGATTAATAGTGATAGAAGGAAACCAGATTCTATCTGTTAAGACAATAAAAAAGTGACCCTGAAGTCATTTCAGAAATCTTCAAAGGCAAATTAGAACCTTGGAAGCAAGGTTTTCAAAGGGTGCAATATGTCCTCAGCATTTGCTCTGCTGTCCTGCCTTGGGGCTCTGCTTTTAGAATTTTATTGCGCCACACCCTGGCTGCCCTAGCCATAGTTCAAGTGCAACCAAGTGTGGTTTCACCTTCCTCTCCAGAAAATACAAGGTGTAAACCCTGGCAGCATCCATGTCAGGCTCATTTTATAGGTGTTCAGAATGCAAGAGATGTGGGGCCACAGCAGCATCCACCTAGATTTCAAAAGATGTCATGGATATATTGGGTCCCAGGTAGAGACTTACAACAGGGGAAAGCCTCCACAGAAAATCCCTGCTAGGGCAACGTCTACTAGAGCCATGAAAGTGAGGCAGCCTGGGAAACCACAGAAATGTAGGACCACCAGCATGCAACTCCAGTCTCAGAAAGATGGAGGCACAAGACTCCAACCCATGAAGGCTTCTGGTTGAAGTGAGCCCAGTAAAGCCATAGAGGTAGGGCTGCCTGAGGCATTGGTAAACCAACTCCCACCCCAGATTGTCCAGGATGTGAAACTTAAAGGCAAAGATTATTCTCCACTTTTAAGACTTAATGTTGTTTTTCCTGTTGGGTTTTTGGCTTATGTGGGACCAATTAACCCTTTCTATTTCATCTCTCTCTCTTTTTTTGGACTGAGAATGTTTATCTTATGCCTGCCTCACCATTGTACAGTTGTCCCTTGGTATCCATGGAGAATTGGTTCCAAGGTCCTCCACAAATATCATAATCTGTAGACATTCAAGTCCTGCAGTCAGCTCTGAAGAACCCAAAAATACAAAAAGTGTGCCCTCTGCATCTGCGGATTCTGCATCTCCTGAAAACTCGATTGTCAGTCTATGGTTGTTGAATCTATGGATGTGAAACCCATGAGTAGGAAGGGCCAACTGTATTTTGGAAGCATGTAACTTGATAATTTATAGGCTCATACCTAGAATAAATTTACCTGGAATAAATAGTGCCTCTAATGTCACCCATATGTGATTTAGATGAGGCTTTGGGCTTTGCACCTCTGATTTGATGCTGGACCAAATTGGGACTTTTGGTGGTATTGGAATGAAACGAATGTATTTTTCATGTGAAAAGGATATAAACTGCGGGGAATGGGGTGGAATGCTGTGATTTGAATGTGTTCTCCAAGGTTCATGTGTTAGAAATTTAATTCCCCATGCAGCAATGTTGGGTAATTAGGTCACTAGGGCTTTGCCCTCATGGATATTTAATGTCATCATCATGGGAGTGAGAGTAGATTAGTTATAAAAACAAGTTTGACCCCCCTCTTGCCCTTACTCACTCTGGGTGCCTTTCCACCATGGAGATGCAGGCAGGTAGCCCTTGCAAGATACCTGCACCTTGATATTGGACTTCCCCACCTCCAGAACTGTGAGACATAGATTTCTACTTTAAAAAATAAATTACTCAGTTTCAAGTATTCTGTTATAACAGCACAGACTGAAGCAAACGTGTTACTATCATTATTCATTTTCAGAGTCAACATTCTCCTATTTTGTCCAAGGGGAGCCCCATTCAAGCTGGTTCCTAACACCTTTTCCTTTGACCCTATTATTTTCTCAACACTTCCTTAATTTCTGACACAAGAAGTGCAGTCTCATTTTGTATTTTCTCTGTTCTAAACCTGAAACCAGTTATTTCCAATATCTATTTATTTATTTTAGTAGAGACTGGTATTCAATAAAACAAGATTTGGGCACTCACAGTGTTTATTGAGACTTGTGTGCTACTGCTTCTAGGAAAACTTCCCTATCTATCTATCTACATATGTTTCAATCTATATCCATATAAAACCACAGAAAAGTTAGTGAATCTATACTAATATCTCTAATTGCAATCCAAATTTACAGTTTCTCACTTTTTGTATTTGTAACTTTTTTCTAAACTGAGAAGCTTGGCTGTAACTACTCATATCACATTTACTTAAATGATCAAACGCTTTGTGTGACACAAATCTCCTACTGTCCCTGTCAGCTAAAATATTCTTGCAAAAAAACTTTCCTCTATGCCCCACACACCTTCATTAGCCTTGATATTTTGTGCCAGTCCCCCATGAACTTTGAACTCCTGCATGGGTGCCCTTTTCACTCCCCTGGGCTCTGACATTAGCAATGGCGGCCTCCACCCCTGTGACTGCCCTGCTCATCCTCATCCAGCTGTGACGTCCTGCGCAAGTGGGAGGAAGGGTCTTTACCCTGCACACCCATGTGGGGATACTCCTCTCTGCTAACTACGGCTTCGACACCCAGGTGGGCTTTCCTCTCTACTCCATAACATGGGTGCCCTTTCTATACTGTGTGGGCCCAGTATCTTATACAATTCCCTGGCTTTTTGCTGCATAGTTTTCTTTCTGAACCTGCTCTGGTCAAGTGCCCTAAACCCAATCATTAAGAACTACTTTCTCTTAGGAGCTGGAAGAGATTGGTGATTTGGAAATGTGCAGCTATAAAAAACAGAGTAGAGCCAGGGATAGAGGGCAAGCACTTGGTTTAGAGGACACCTCAGCTTCTGAAGGGGAATAGCTTGGATAAGAGAAATAAAAAGCATAAATAGAATTCAAGGAGCACAGGGAAACATCTAGCATGAGACTGTAGGATGGCATACAGAGCTAGAATATAGCTGAGAATTTTTAGAAGCAAAGGGAGAAAATTTCTCATGTTGGGTGGCCTAAATGGAAGAAGTGGGAAAGAACATTCAGATATGGAGGATGACAATTGTGTGTCTGGAAATGGCAGATTAGCTATGCCAGATAGCCAGTGACAGGACCCTTCCTTGCCATGGCACTATTTTCAAGTATTAGGTTTTTTTAAAAATTATTTATTCATTTTTAATAAGTCTATCTATCTATCTATCTATCTATCTATCTATCTATATTTATGATTATACTTTAATTCATACATTGTTGGTGGTGCTGACAATTTACAGCTCTGTGGGCTCCAGGGAATTGGACCATAAAGGAAGTCTCTCTGACCTTAATAATATTGACCAGTATCTGTTGGGAAAAGCAGCAAAGGAGAAAGGACTTACATAGTGCCTACATAAATTGGTTATGAGTAACATATCAACAAGGAACAACAAACTGCGGAAGGCCACAGAAGGCCTCTGAGGAGGAAGGCCTCTCCATGCCTCATGTTCCAGTGCAGGGTGACCTAGGCTCTGTTACCATAAACACTGTGCTCAAGGATGTAAAACCTCTTAAAAAATATATACATATTCACCAGTATCAAATGGAGGAAACTTCTAAACTTTCTTGAGTTTCTACAGATATGTTTCCCTAGCAGACCTTATCAAAAATAGAAAGCTAGCAAGAGGAGCATGTCATGAAACATGAAGAGAGCAAAAGAACACTCCACACGTAGAACAGTAGGCTGATTCTGTCCCATAGCCCTCAGGGAGAAACACATGCTCTGCAGACTTTGGACACCTGGGAGGCACTGGGCCTGTGCAGTGTTATTGAGATAAGTCATCTTCGCAGCTGTGCAGATTTGCATGTCCCACAGAGCAACACCTACTGCCCTGAAGATTTATCAATAGGCTGGCGACACCCTGTGCAGAAGTCTCTCTCAGTCAGGACACAGCATGGACATGAGGGTGTCTGCTCAGCTCCTGGGACTCCTGCTGCTCTGGCTCCCAGGTAAGGAGGAAAACAACAAAAATTTTATTCAGCCAGTGTAGTAATTAATGCCTGGCACATCAGGAAGTTCCTCTTATAACATTATTAATCATGTAGATATGTGTTTTTATGTTTCTAATATCAGATACCAGATGTGACATCCAGATGACTCAGTCTCCATCCTCTCTGTCTGCATCTGTGGGGGACAGAGTCACCATCTCTTGTCATGCTAGTCAGAGCATTAGTAACTGGTTATCCTGGTATCAGCAGAAACCAGGGAAAGTTCCTAAGCTCCTGATCTATAAGGCGTCCACCTTGCAATCTGGAGTCCCATCTCGGTTCAGTGGCAGTGGATCCGGGACAGATTTTACTCTCACCATCAGCAGCCTGCAGCCTGAAGATGCTGCAACTTATTACTGTCAGAAGTGGGACAGTGCTCCTCCCACGGTGATACAAACCCAAACATAAACCATGGAGGGAAGTAGACGTGTGAGGCTGATTTGCCCCAGCTGCTCCTCCTGGTGCAGCCGTCTGTTGACAGCAGTTCTCAGATGCAGCCAGGGTTTGAAGGTCAATGGAAAATTTTGGTAGAAGGGGTCAGAGAGGCACATCTACATTCTTTCTCTCTTTATCCTCAGCTACATCAGCTGATATGGAAATGTCTCTCCTGATTATTACTAATAAAGGACAAAGAAAATTACATCCAGGAGGCCTGGATTGCAGCATCAGTCAGACTTACACAACAAAGGAGAAAGTACTCTATATATTTTTAAAGGTTTTTTTTTTTGATACAGGGGATTCAAGTCTAAACTATGACCGTTCAAAGATCAGAGACATAAGTACATACACATAAAAGTATGTTCAGCCAACAACATATCAAATAAGCATATTGCACCTATATGTATATTGTAAACATTTATGCTCCGATCCCACCTTCTCCCAACACTATCCAGATTAAGATCTACACTCTTCTCAGCATCTCAAAGGTCTCCCCAGGTTACTTCGGTATCAATTCCATGTTCTATCTATCATCATCCTAGGCCTCACTCTATTTTATGTCAATATTTATTATTTTTTCCTATTCTTAAGCTTTATATAATTGTAATCATACAGTATTTATTCTGATGTTTTGCTTATTTTGATCAAAATATTTTTGAGCTTCATCTGTGTCATTTCCGTGGCAGTAATTTGTGCCTTTTTATTGCAGAACAATTCTATGAATATACTAAAATGTATTCATTCCTCAACTAATGATTTGTTTTTGGTTTAAGAATATTACTGTTAAAAATCTTAAGAACATTCTTGTACTTGTCTTTTGTGGACTTGTGTGCTCATTTCTCTTGGGAATATTCCTAAGAATGGAAATGCTGAGTTGTAAAGTTAGCATAGATTTTGTCTTAGTAAATATTGACAATAGTTTACTGAAATTCTGAACATACATATACTAAACCAACCACATGCAATAAAAGTCTCAATTGCTGTCAATCTTTTTCAATACTTAGTACTGTCAAACCTATTACTGTATGTAGCATGGAGACCAAATCAACCCCATCTTGGATGCTAATTTGCCAGGTTTGACTTCTGATTAACCGGAGTCCTGGAATGGTCTCTAAGATTTTAAGTTTATCTATTGTTTATTATTTAAAAGTAAGTATTTAACATAAATCCTGTCCTTGGATTGAACAACATTGAGGTAATCATTCTTTGATCATCGTACACATTCTTTCTGAACCACTGGTCTCCTATGATATACAAGCCCTATTTGGGAGGGGTAATGGCAAGTGATTGACGATCTTATCTCCCCACTGCCAGAGACACAGACATGGCTTCTGTTTTTAAGTCTCTATTAAATGTTACTTTCTGAGAAACTGGATGTGTTGGCCTCTTTCTTCAGCCTTTCAGCTTCCTCAGACATTGGGGTTAAGTTTGCATAGATCTGCCCTGTCATGTGCACTCCAACGTCACAGTTAACAGCACATGCATGTTTGTGTCTTTCCACAATATCGACTTTTACTGATGGTATTCAAACACAGAAGCTGCAAGCTACATGGAGTTCCCAAGGAATCATTCAATAGTGTTGCGGGCGCACAGGCCAAAGTCACTGCACAAGCCAGTCAATATTGCAAAACATACACAATAAGATTCTTAATCAATATGTAAACAGTAGAAGTTAAACGTTTACACAGCAAACACTGTAACATTTAACATTAAAAAAAAGAGAGAAAGAGTTATCAAATCAGCCAAAGGGTAGTGAAGAAGACAAAAACAATCCTGGTCTGGCCTGAAGGTCCCTCGGTCCTTGCAAGAAGTCTCTGATGTGGCAGAGCCTTCTTAGGCGGATGTGGAGTTCTTACCACAGGTGAGGGTGGGACAGTTGTCCGTTGAGATGGCCCTTTTGAGATATTGACAAGCTG
Organism: Leontopithecus rosalia; assembly: GCA_028533165.1. Classification (NCBI taxonomy): domain Eukaryota; kingdom Metazoa; phylum Chordata; class Mammalia; order Primates; family Cebidae; genus Leontopithecus; species Leontopithecus rosalia. The sequence goes on from CM052654.1 coordinate 58,669,802, forward strand.
CACTTTTATGGTCATAGAGTCCTCTGGTGAGAACTGACAGTGGAAGCGTGTGCTTGTTTGTGACCATATCTGCTTGGTCAGTATTTATTTTTATTTGTTTTTTATTTTTTAGGCAAAACATTTTATTCTTGTTAGAAAGCTGCCCCATGAAACATACAATGCAGTCTTTATCTGAGACTGAGTTAATTATGTCAAAGATGCACTACGCATATCCACCACAAAATATCTGTACTGATAAATCTGAAATTGTATCATGATTAAAATTTATACTTACTTAATTAGTAATGATGTTGAGTCATTTTTCATGTATTTTTATTGGCTGTTTGCATATCTTATCTTTAGGGAAGTTCCTGTTCAAATTGTGTGTGTGTGTGTGTGTGTGTGTGTGTAATATTAATCATATATATATGTTTTTAATTATAATGTAATCTAATTTGTCATTTTAATAGTCATTTTTTTCTCCTGTGTTTGTTTTGTGTGTTTACATGTGTCCTCTGTTTAATAAATTTTTACCACCAAAGGGCTTATAGATATGTTCCTGTGCCTTCTTGTAGAAGCATCACTAGTTTACCATTCACATATAGACTACAGTCTACCTCTAATTCATATTTTTACCTGGGATGAGGCAGATCAAGAATTTTATTTTGATATCTCATTTTATTTTCATTTTTGTACTCAACAACTCCTCATCATTCCCTGTAAAAGTAAAACAAAACAAACAACAATTGAAGAACAACCTATACCTCACTCTCATGCCTGTGCTTAAAAATCAGATGGGCTGAGGCAAGAGAATCACTTGAACATGGGAGGCAGAAGTTGCAGTGAGCCAAGATTGTGCCACTGCACTTCAGCCCGGATGACAGAGTAAGACTTCGTCTCAAAAATAAAAATAAAAATCACATGACTGTGTATAAAGGATCTTTTTTTTTTTGACTCTTTATCTATCTCTGTACCTACGGTATACCCACTGTCTTAATTACTGTGTCTTTACTATAAAGAAGAAAAATAAAGTCAGAAGACATAATACCAGATTTTTAGATTTAAGATTTTCTTGGCTATTCTATGTCGTTTGAATTTCCATGTAAATTGTAGAATCAACTTTTCAATTTCAAAAATTCCTTTGAAGATTTTAATTGAATTGTATTGAGTCTATCAGTCAAACTGGAGAAAACTGAAATCTTAACAATATCAAGGCTTCCCTTTTATAAACATGAAAACATCCTCTATTTACTGATATGTTCTTAATCCACCACAGATATTTCTCTATCTACATTGTGTGCAAAGATAGTGCTAAGTTATTATTTCTAGTGATTAATTTTAGATTCTTTAAAAACTGATGTACAAATTTTATCAGCAAATACAAATATTTTGCTTGTTCATTTCCAAACTCCATGCATTTTGTTTGTTTATGTGTTTTGAATGTTTGCATGTCTTAGGACCTCCATTACAATTTTGTATAGTGGATGGTTCAGTATTTTTTACAATTTGGAAAGTAAAATGTTTAATATTTTATTACTAAGTATGATGTTTGCTGTTGAATTGCCTGTACCACTTCTCAACAATTCTAATCTTCAGTAATTCTAAAGATGGATCATTTGTAGATGCTTTATCAGAATAAGGTGATTTTTCCATTATTCCTGGCTTGCTCTGGCTTGCTGAGAGTTTTATGTGTAACTGTTGACTTCTTTCAAGTGATTTTCAGCTACTATTGAGATAATCAAAGTTATTATTCTTAATTCTGTCAATATGGATTAATTATGTACTGTTATAATAACCGTGCACTTCTGAAATATATTCAAGTTGGCATGACAGATTATCTGAGAGAGACAGCGGTAAATCTTCCTTTACTTTTGAACATTTGTGTCCATGTTTATGAGACACACTGACTTTAGTTTTTCTACTTGAAATATCTTTAATAGTCTTTTGATCTTCCCAATCTTATTGTACAGTTGTGAACGTAACTTATCAAACCAGACAATGAGGGATTAGAACATGAGCAACACCATTCCCGAGGCTCCTTGTGGTTATCAAGATGATGGAGGTGATAGAGAGATAAACCTGAGAAACATTTCAGTGGGTTGATGGGACTGAAGTTTGCACAGCAGATGGCAGTTGATTTTTTAAAATTGCTTATATGTGCAACTGTATTTCCCTTTATAATTTTTACTCTTTGTGTGTAGAAAAGCATATTTTATCCTGCTCTATAAGGGCATTCATGTTTTCATTTCTTTTTATAAATCCAAAATTCATGTTTATTTGTGAATTATCATGTTACTTAAACATTTTGTACAATGCTGTTCCAGCATTGAGATTTTGGAGTACTATACCACTGATATTGAATGGCAAACATAAACACAACTACTAATAGCAACTTAGGATCTCAATAGAAATCATAGTGGTTGGGGTGGGGAAAGTGTGCATATTATGAAGAAAGGACGAGCATTAGAAATAAATGAAATATTTCTTAAGATATCTGATAGCCTAGGAAATAGCTTTTCATAACCTTCATATTTTCAGAAAAATAATTGAGGTGTTCATGTTCTATTTCTAAATTAGATGACAGAGTAATCACTGTGCTGACTCAACTTCTGATCTCCAAAAATAGCTGGATCAGCTAGGGCTGAACAGTGACTCAGAACCCAGTTTAGTATCCTGCTATTCTTATTGTGTATTCGTCTGTCTGACTTCACCCTAACTCAACGGAATTGGTCTGAGACAGAGGCCTCAGTCACAGTTAGGACCTGAAGGCTGAGGACACTGCACAATCACCTGCATTGGTCCTCGTCTCATGACACTGCAGGTCAGGATGTGACTCGTTGCGATGTTGACACTTGAGTCCAGCCTGTGCCCTTCTCAATAACTTTAAATCTTGGTAATTCTAAAGATGGATAATTTGTAAATATACAGAGCACATATCAGAACGGAGAGCCCCAGGCACCAGCCCACAAACACCTCTTCTGGTTTCTAACTGCTCATATATTTTGGCTATTTCTTGCCCAAGATCTCTTTGCCCTTAAAACGTTAGACCTTTTATTATCAACTTTATCATTATATAAGTCACACAGCATCCAACTCAACAACTTAAATTGTACAACTCAGCAGTTTTTAGTGCATCCGCAGAGGTGTACAGTTATCCCCACAGTCAATTCTACAGCATTTTCATCACATTCAAAATAAACCTTGTGCCCATCAGCAGTTACTCACCTTATCCACCAGCATCTCGTATCCCCTGCCTCAAGCAATCACTCAGCTACTTCTTCTCTATAGTTACAATGATTAAGAATATTCCATAGAAATAGAATCATACTCTACGTGGTCTGTTGTGACTGGTTTAGTTCACTCTGCATAATGTTTGCAAGTTTCCTCCATGTTGCAGAGTGTGTCAGTGCTTCAGTGCTTTGTATGGCCAAGTAGTATTCCATTGCATGAATACACATTTTGTTCATCCATTCCTCAATTGACGGACATTAGGGTAGTTTCCACAATTTGGCTATTTCAATTATGATGCTATGAAAAAGCACATGCAAACTTTTACATGCACATAGGTCTTCATTTTTCCTGGGTATGTATCTAGGGGTGAAAGTCCTTCCATTAAGGAAAGAAAAGCATTGGAAATAAAGGAAATATTCATTAAGATATCTGAAAGCTTAGGAAATAGCTTTTCATAATATTCATATTTTCAGAAAAATATTTGAGGTGTTTGTGTTCTACTTCTGAACTAGATGTCAGAGTAATCACTCTGCTGACTCAGCTTCTGGTCTCTAAAAAGAACTGGATCAATTAAGGCTGATAAGTGACTCTGCCTGGCATTGGCAGAACCCAGTTTAGTATCCTGCGATTCTTACTGTGTATGCACCTGTCTGTGCTCCCTGGCACAGGACAGGTGTCTGCCTCAGCCACGTAGAGAACGGACATGAGGAGCTCAGCTTCTCTGCCTCTTACTGCACTGGCTCCAGGTCAGAAAAGAGATTATGAGGCTCCCATATGATGAGGAAACAGCTTTTTTTCTCATTGTAAGATGAGTTCTGAGGGCTTTTTTGCATCTGTGAATTGCAACTTCTCAGAGGAACTCATACACTTGAAGCATGATGTATTTAATCTCAATTACGTCATCATTTTTCATGTAATATTTTTTTCATTTCAGTTGCCAATGGGAACATTGTGGTGCCCAAACTTAAAACTTCCAGACAAAGCTTCCAGATAGAAGCTGAAAGGCCATCAACAGCTGAGAGGCTTTGATGATATTAGCAGTTGGCTGAATTTCAGTTGACAAAAACCAGGACAGGCTCTGCCTCTTATTATTTATATTAATTATGATCTGCACCTTGGTGTCCTTGCCAGGATTAGTGACAGTGGGTGGACTGATTTCATCTCCTCAGTCAGAGCCTGGAGGCTGAAGATGCAGCGTATTGCTACTGTCAACTACATAGGAGCTTGCCTGTCAGTGTGAGAGCCCCGGGCAGTGAGAGGACACTGGCCCACTCCTTTCTCTTGTCAAAATGACTGATGTCTAAGTGGGAAATCTAATGAACCCCTCAGAAAGGGCCTTTGGATACTTCTTTGTCCCATCATGAAAGACAGGATCCAAAACCATATACATTTGATGGGAATTTGGGCTCATTCACTTAACAGCTGTGTGACTTTCAGGACATTACTAAAACTTTCTTTGCTTGATTTTCCCATGTGTAATAATAAAAAATAAAGGAATATCTACACCACAGGGTATTATAAGAGTTGGATGCTTTGAGTGTTTATAAATAGTAACTATTCGATAACATATCATTTTTCTCCAACCTGTAATTATATATATAATATTTCTCAGCCTATTTTTAAATTTGGATCATTTCATAATTTAAAAATTGCTTTATAACTTATTTCTGTAAAATGGTGATATGGCTTATTTGCAACCAACCTGTTAGGAACAACTACAAGAAGTTGAACAAAAATTGAAAATATGTTTAAAGGCAATAGAGCAGCACCACGTCTTAGAGTCTGATTATTTTTGATGTTTTATACTTGACATCCTCCAAGCCCCTCCTCCTCTTTTTTTCCCTGCCAACATCTCTGTAAGAGCTGGTAAGAAATTCTCCACAACCCTCCAGCCCACAAGCAGAACAGTCCCTCAGTCTCTCCGCTTACCAACTCTAAAAGCCTAAACTCTGCCTCTTCAATCAGGATTGCACCAGCTTGTGCCCATCCCACACAGGTGTTTTTTGTGGGAACAATAAACACTCTCAAGTTTTCTTGGCCCCAGCATAATAATTATTAATTAGGAAACAGGTCCAACTACCCCCATGATGGGGCATTAAGCATACCAACCCACCAGGTCTTCAAGGAGATGAGAAAAGCAGGGAAGTCTAGACAGGTGAGCACTAGTTTTGTGTCATCTATGTGCCTGCTTGAAACATAAGCAGGCTCAGAAATAGAGGCCCAAGGCTGAGAATCTGAAAGAAAGAAGGGGCTGAGAGGCCTCAGAGCCCTGCAGAGCTGCTTTTTTTTTTTTTTTTTTTTCCTGAGACTGAGGCTCTCTCTGTCGCCCAGGCTGGAATGCAGTGGTACTATCTCAGCTCGCTGCAACCTGCCCATCCTGGGTTCAAGCAATTCTCCTGCCTTAGCCTCCTGAGGAGCTGGGACTACAGGCACACATCACCATGTTGTGATCCACCCGCCTCAATCTCCCAAAGTGCTGGGATTACTGGCATGAGCCACCGCACCCAACCAGAGCTTTCAAAAATATCCAGTGGCAACAAGTGAAAAATTGCTCCTAATGACTGCAGAAAAAGAGGGATCCTGACGCACACCAAGGTCTTGAGGTGAAATCTTGCTAGACAAACATACCAGGAGGAGGATGCACCAGGAGTAGCAAGGCTCCATCATGCTGACACCCAGGCCCAAAGTAGTGCAAACTTTGATGGCATTAAGTTGATACAGCCCTCACATTTCATTCTGGCAGAACAAAAAGTAAATCCTCCCCTGAGTGTGAAAATCATTCCAGAGACTAAAATTGTTTCCAAAACATCAGTTTAAATCTACATCAAGTATCAGTTTAAATCTAAATAGATATTAAGTGTATTAAACACAGTGTGATTTCAATCAATACTCAAACATACAAAATGGAGAGAAAAAAACAGGCAACAGAAAGGGGCCAAAAGAATTTGCAGATATTGGGCCAATAGTATATTATATGCTGAATGCATTCAATGACAAGGTCAAGACTTTTAGCAGAGAACCAGAAACTACAAAAAGAAGTCAAATAGAAATTTCAATTATCAAGTATTTCAAACCAAGAACTCAACAGATGTAACTGTAAATTTGACAGTTAAATTTGCTCTCACAAATAATCTGGTGGAAGCTTGATTAGTCCATGAGGCAATCTGTAATAAATAAAAAGAATAAAATCTTTTCTAGACAAATATGGTAAATGTGATTTGATTTAATTGTGAATTATTATCTTGCAAATTGTAAATTAATTGATCTTACAATTAATCAATTAATTTCACCTTGAAAGCTGAAAGAAGCAACACTCCTGGTTTAGACCAAAACGTCTGAGAATTTCCTGACCAGAGAAAGAACAGAAAGCAGTGGGCAAGAGGAGGAAGCTGAGTGATGAGGTGGCAGGAGGGACCCTTAAACCCGCATGACGCCCTAAATTCCGCAGGCTTCAGTGCCTTGTGTAGAATCAGAGAGCAAAGTCATTTACAAAAGCCTTGCTTCACCTAAAATCCCAACACTTTGGGAGACTGAGGCAGGAGAATAGTTTGAACCCAGGTGGTGAAGTTTGCAGAGCTGAGATGGTGCCATTGTACCCCAGCCTGGGCAACAAGAGTGAAACTCTGTCTCAAAAAAAATAAAGATAAATTTTAAAAAAAGCATTGCTCTCCGTCTTCAGACACAGCTTCCTATACAGTTTTGAAAAAGAATTTGAATCATTTCATGAATATTGGAATATAATATTCCATAAATTCTAGAATGTACTCCATTTAGAGAAGACAGAAGAGGGGTTCTCCCTGCTCTACAATCATCTGGAGGGCTCTGTCCTGCTCTGAATTTGAGCTTTAGCCAGAACTGAGAAGATGAAGACCTTTCCTTGTGCAGCCATCAGCTGTGACCCCCAGCACTGCCGGGAAGCTGAGAGAGGCCAGAGGCACAGACATGGTGGATACAGCCCACAGATGACGACTGAGAAACAACAGAACAGTGGAGCAAGAAATCATCGACGGAGCCGCTGTGGACTTCAAGTCTGATGACCTCAGGGTCACTCCATTGCTAACTAGAGAGCGTCGGGCTGAAACATGTTGTGTGGCCTCCACAGCACTTAGAAACCAGACGTGAGGAAACCCCAATTCACACGTATTAACATCCGAGAGCTACCTACCACTCGCTTGTTTCCACAGTCTTGGATAGTGCCTGAAAACCATCTGTGACTGTTTTAGGCATCATAAAAAAAAACTAACAAGCAAACAAACAACAAAGCATGTTTGAGAATATGCAAACAAGACGTACATTATTCACTAGGAATTAACAGTCAAGTACCAGGAAAAAACAGCAAGTGTCTTGCCACGGTTGACCACAAGAGGGGGCACGTGCACAACAGCGATCCTAGAGAGGGCTCTGGGATCCAGGATTACAATGGCCCGGAGTCCAAGCTGGTTCTGCGTATTTTTACTATTATTGTTATTATTTATTTATTTATTATTATTATTACTACTACTACTACTACTACTACATCATCATCCCAGTTCATAGCTTACAATTTTCATGCAATAATTATTTTACATCTCTTTGCACTGCTTCACCCCCACCCTCCGCCATCCAATTCAGAATTTTAAATGGTCCTAGACTCTTCCTCAAGATTGAGACTCTTTTTAATAGAGATACTTTGCAGATGCAATTTTTTTTCCCACAAAAGACAGCTTTGCAGGGCCATTTCAGGATAGAGCAAAGAAACATACTTTAGGTTAAAATATTTTAATTTGTTTCCTTGTTGCATAATGTTACACCAGAGTCAGGTTGGAAAGTAAGTCATGATTTGTAGGGTTAAATAAAACCCAACTGATGAGAATTTAGTTTGTAGGGCATGACTTCCCAAACCCCTTAGATTGGAACTGGGGCAAGGTAAAAAAAAAAATGAGAGCTTAGTCTTGATAAACACAAATAAAGATAATTATTACTTGTAAACATTCAATAAATTATTTGCAATCAATTTAAGAAAAAATTCTTCAGAATCACAGGAAATTATAGAGGACAATAATTTGAATCCATAAGCAGAAATAAAGACCTCAAAATAGTAAAGGAATGGGGAAAAAAACTAGACACAGCAAAAAAAAAAAATGTTCTTCAATTTCTATGATATTCACTTCTAAGTACAAAGAAACTTGTGGTAGATGTCAGAAAGACAGTTACTTCGGTTAGGATGGGGAAGCAGTTACTGAGTGGGAAGATGTATGAGAGAATTATTCAGAAATTTTGAAATATTCTATAGTTTCATATGGACAGTGGTTTATCTCAATGAAAAAAAAATTAAATCGCCAAACCTAGATTCCTTTAAGGAAATTCTAGACAAGAAAAAAGAATGAACCAATATTTATGGAAACTCAGCTTTATCAGAGACGAGTGCAAAATGTGCCTGGAACAGTGTTAAAGAACTGTTGAAAAACAGGTGGGAAAAAAATGAAATATTGTAATATGTCCCTTCTGAGGCAACCCAGATTTTTATTTTGGTTAGTTTTCCTTGAAACATGAAGGATATTTTATGTCTCTTTGCCCACAAGAGAGGTCCTCATCCTCCTGTGGTGTCTCTTGGAATCACTGTACCCACCAGCTGATTTTCATATCATCTCCTAGAAAAGATCTTCCTTGCGAGTCTGAGATAATGGTCCAGCGTTGCCTTGACTGATCAGGACTCCTCAGTGCACCTTCTCACTCTGAGGCTCCGTGCTCAGCTCCTGGGGCTGCTAATGCTCTGGGTCCCTGGTAAGGACGGAAGAAGATGAGGGAAGAGAATGGGGAGGAAGGATAAGCTGGGAGGGCCCCACTGCCTCTCATGTGTCTTCTGTTCTGCCCATGTGTTAGATGTACAAGTCTTGTCCTCTAGGATAGGGAACGTGAGGTTTAGATCTGTGAGAGTGAGGAAGATTCAAGAAGAAGCAAGTGCCTGTGCTCTGGTGAAAATTGTCACACAGAAAAAGGGAGAAGTTGTAGGTGACTTCTACAATCCTCTTTGTGGCTTGTAAATCTTATATTCTTTTTTCAAATGGAATATGTTTGGTGTACAAACACAAATAACAAATAATTATGCAGCCTGAAATAAGCAACAAATGAAAATGACACATGATATTTGTACATATCTTTGCACTTCTTTCTGTTTATTTTAGGATCCAGTAGGGATATTGTGATGACCCAGACTCCACTCTCCCTGCCCATCACCCCTGGAGAGCCGGCCTCCATCTCCTGCAGGTCTAGTCAGAGCCTCCTGCATAGTAATGGAAACACCTATTTGCATTGGTACCTGCAGAAGCCAGGCCAGTCTCCACAGCTTCTAATCTATAAAGTTTCCAACAGGGCCTCTGCAGTCCCAGACAGGTTCAGTGGCAGTTGTGTCAGGGACAGATTTCACACTGAAAATCAGCCGTGTGGAGACTGAAGATGTTGGAGTTTGTTACTGCATGCAAGATACAAAAAATCCTCCCACAGTGCTACAGCCCTGAACACTAACCTCTCTGCTTGAAGTGGCCCAGCTGCTCACGTGTGTTGTTTGTCTGGGGATCAGCACAGCAAGTTCTCTGAGTCTGTGCATGAGGAAAATGTTGGACAACTCAGAGGAATAGACTGGTCTCCTGAATCCCTTTGTTACGTCTCAGGTACTACTCATTTGTGAGCTGCAACAGCTTTGACATGGCAAAAGCAGTAGGAGAGTGGGGAAGGTTCCCATGAAGCTGATGACGATTCATGACGCAACTGAATAAAAGCTCATTCGAATCCTCTTTTCTTAATTTGCCAATTGAAGTGAATCAGCATAAGTGCCAGGCAGTTGACACAAGTTTTTGGCGACACATGCTGAGTGCCTCCTCATTTTTATATATTTTATCCGTTTTTATATATTTTAATAGGATAATTTAATTATAATAGGATTATTTGATAATATTTAAAAATCATTATTTTCCACCTTCTGAACTTTCTACTTTCCTTACTTATTGCTTATCTCCCCATGTAATAAAGATACTGTAGACAAGATTTTACACTAGTTGTAAAATGTAGCTCCCCATGTATACTGGAAGCTGGTTGGGGGCAATTAGCAAAAATCTTGGTTTTTGATTGCCTAAATAGACCTTTGTAAATTAATGTCAGATACAAAATCTAAATGCTAAAACTCTTTGATTTGCCTTGATTACCTCTTACTGATAGATCATAAAAGGAATTCTTGAAATTCCAAAAGTTGAGTTTTAAAAGTAAAAGCACACACTGGAACATGCAGGGCGTGGAATTTACTCTATACACCGCTAGAAGAATGGAGGATGATAACCATTTTAAGACTTCGAGGGTACTTCAGGAATGGGGACATGCAAGGAATCATAGCAGACATGAGCTACTGTGTCTGCCATATTCGGCAATCTTCCTGAATCTTAACTTACATTTGGTGAACTTCAGATGGCAGTGGGTGTTGCAGGTTGATGCCATAAACCTAAAAACAAGTCCCAATGTATTTCTTGTGAAGAGTCACAGAGTTGAAGAGACCACTGCCTGGCTTCCTGGATCGAGCCTGTGCCACTGCAAATTTCATGGGAAAGTGATGAAAAAAGGTGTTCAGGTTTGTAATCACCAAAGGTTTAGTGAGGTTCCTGTGCGAAGAGACTCAATCCCATTCAACTCAGCATGAAGAGATCTTCTATAACTCATTCTGCGCCTATAGCAGAGATGATATGGTCAGGTTTGTGGGTTTGTGTGGAGTTCTGGTGATCCCTTTTTAGAGCAAAGCCATTCCTAAATAATTCCAAAGATGGGCCAGTAACTTGTTAAGAACATTCAAGTACAAGTTTTTGTGTAGATACATGTTTTCCTTTTTGTTGGGTCCACACGTGAGAGCTTCCTGGATCATATTGTGACTCTATGTTTACCCACTTGAATTGCAGACTGTTTTCCAAACCTGCGGCACCATTTTTCATTTCCACCAGCAGTGCGGAGATTCTATTTTATTGCCAAATCTCTATGCAATGGAAAGAAAAAAACCTCTGAGTGAGGAAGTATTTGGAAGAACTAGAATATATCTGGATGTAAGAAAATAAATCCAAGGTAGCTTTGAGGTGCCCATTAAATACTTATAAAATTTTTCCTAGTCTTGCCAAACCTGGGTTCATATTTTTACTACCCGGTGAATGGTACTCATGCCCAGTGGTGTTTAGAGTTTGGGGATGGTTCCAGGAGGTGGAAAAGTTCCTTCAGACAAGGAAGAAACTGGTTCAAGATACAAACTAAGGAGACCTAATCAGAATGAAAAATGGAGAGCTGAAGCATGTGAAATGAAAATTTCCTGTAGAAAGGAGGTAACATTTAAGTAAGAATGCCTTGTTCTTCAGGCAGTGTGTCTGTCCTTAGGCTCTTGTGCTTTGGGCTAGTGTATAACATAAAAGGACTGAGCACAGACATCTCTTCCTCTCACTGATGAATTTTTTGTGTCAGTTGTAATTCCTCATATAGAGTAGAATGATCTTAAGAGGTTAGAGGTTTTATTTTAAAAAATTAACAAATGACCATTGTGAGTGAATCCCAAGCAAGACAGAATGGGAAGAAACTGAAGAAACAAAATAGAAGCATATATATCATATTTATTTTTTGTTACACCTATATACATCTATAATTTTAAATTTCAAAGTCAAGGGAAATACTGGATATTAAATCTTACCATATATTAAAATTAGCATGATGGTAAAACTTGCTATTGCCCCTGAATTATGATTCCTAATTTTGCATGAGTAATATTGTCATTGTTACCCTCGGATTACTACAATTAATTTTCTATGCATTATATGCCTTATATTTGAGGAATTTTTCCTATAAAATGACTGCATTTATCAGGGAGGGATAGCATGGGGAGAAATGCCAGATATAGGTGATGGGGTGGAGGCAGCTAACCACATTGCCGTGTAGGTACCTATGCAACAATCCTGTATGTTCTTCACATGTACCCCAGAACCTAAAGTGCAATAAAATATATATATTTAAATTTTTTTAAAAAAAGAATGACTGCATTTATCAACACATTTTTAACTTACTTAGATTAACTTTTAGGTTTTGTTGATTTCTATCCTCACCAACAGCCTGTTACAGTCACAAACCACAGCTTCCTCTTCTTGAACAACCCACTTTATTTCATCTCTTTATCAGCTGCAATAAATCTTTCAAGGGTTTCCACTTTCATAAATCCTTATACATATTATAATTTATTTGTTGTTTCAAATAGAAAATTTTCTTCATGTTTTATTTCCCTAGTTCAATATAAAATGCATGTAATTTATAATCACAAACATAATAGTACAATGATGTCAATTTTAATGTGCCATAAGTTTTGGGTGGTTGGTTCTGAATCAATAGTAACTAGATGCCAACTCATAAATACAGAAAGAATTTGAAAGTAGAAAGTCTGATTGAATCTGGGTAAAGTATGCATGGGAGTCTCTTATACTATTTTGGCAAATTTTCAGTGAAAGGAGATGAGTCTCAGATGTGGTTTTAAACTTGGACTTGGGACTTTTGAGTTAAAATTAGAATAAAGTAAGATTTTGGGCAGATATTGAGAAGGAATTATTGTATTTGAAATGTGAAAAGGACATAAGATTTGAGAGAGTCCATATGTGGGCTGATGTTTGTAAATTTGTTTCTACTCAAATATCATGCAAAATTGTAATCCCCAGTAACTGTCATGAGTTTTGGGTGATTGGTTCTGAATCAATAGCAACTAGATGCCAACTCATAAATATAGAAATAATTTGAAAGTAGAAAGTCTAAATTAATCTGGGTAAGGTATACATGGGAGTTTCTAATCTAAAGTATAGATTTCTCATATATAGGTTTAGCACTCATGAGATGTTTAGAAGATGTTCTTGGTGCTGTTTTCATGAAAGTGAGCTCTTGTGAGATCTCTTTGTTTAAAAGCGTATAACAACTTGTTCTCTCTCTTTTGCTCTTTCTCTGGCCATGTGCTGGGCCTGCTCCCCCTTAGCTTTCCATCATAATTATAAGCTTCCTGAGACCCTCCCAGAAGCTGAACAAATGTCAGCACCATGCTTCCTACAAAGCCTGAAGAACTGTGAGCCAAGTAAAATTCTTCTGTTTATAAATCATCCAGACTCAGATATTTCTTTATAGCACTATAAGAATGGCCTGATAGATTTGCTCTCTTTTTTTTTAATAAGGACACTAATGGAATCAGATCAGAACCTCAACCTTATGGCCTCATTTGACTGAAGTTACTTTCTTAGAGATCATCTCCAAATACACCCACACATAGAGTTAGGGCTTCAAACTGAATTCTGAGGAAACACAAATATTAAGTTCATAAAATCTTATTTTCTTTTCTTGATTCCTCAAATACTTGCTCTGTTGGCATATTTTGCAGTCACACATGGAGGTGATACGGCTCTTTTCTAATTAATAGATATTATGGTAAAGTTGTTGACACTCCATGTACAAGAGAATTTGGGAGAAATATTGTAACTCACACAAGGGAATCTTGGGGAAAGCTGGATATGCACACGCTGGTATAAGGTGGCTTGAGTTAGACAGAGGGCTGGGTTTTTGTAGTTGGACTGGAGATATGTTATCTTGCATTGCTGAGGATCTATGAGGCTTGATTGTCCTGCAGGCAGTTGCACAAATATGTGCACAAATGAAGTGGAAGGTGGAGATTGAAAGCTGCCAGTGATCAAACATCAAAAATGGAGTCAGAGTGTGTATTTCATAGTACCTATTTGAAGGTACATGGTACCTTTCAATATCATCTTTTTATATTTCTTCCAGCTTTGTATATCTTTTTTTAGCAGTTCAGTGTGAAATAAATTTATCTGCCATTTAACATAGTAGGAGTTTTGGGGGAAAAATCATAATTTAGTAAATAATGTCAAAGAAACAGTAATTGGGGAAACATTGGATCTACATAATTAAGAGATATAGCAAAATTACAATGATTATTAGTAATTTTTTAGTGTTTAATACATTTGAAAATTATAAAAATTTTATAAATATTTAATCACTGAATTATTATAATAGTCTTATACTATATTACTTCTTTCTTTTCCTTTATTGAAGGTGAAAAAAAACAAGATTAAAATGTGTAATTCATTTGCCAAATTTACACATATATTAAGTGTAAGAGCCAAAATTCTAACCAAGAGTATGTGGTTACAATATCCGTGTTCTTTGATTACAGAAACCAGTATTTCAAAATCTCTTTCACTGAGCTTTCTACCTGATTTCATCAATTATGCATGAATAACTTGAACAAGATAACATTGTTGGATCATTGCACTGCCTTTACTCAGTTTTGTCACACAAGAGAGGCAAATTTTATGTTGTCAACAATAACAGTATGCTGCATCTTCAGACTCCAGGATGCTGACTGTGGGAGTGAAATCTACCTCAGACTCATAGTCACTCAACCATGCAGGGACACTAGGGTTCTGGATGGTGGCTTGCTCTCCTCAAGCTTTGTCCAGAACTTGACAATTGAGAACTCATGAACACAAAGAAGGGAAGAACACGCACTGGGTCTTCCTGAGGGTGGAGGATGGGAGAAAAGAAAGGAGCAGAAAAAATAACTATTGGTTACTGGGATTAATACCTGGGTGACAAAGTAATCTGTACAATGATTCCCCATTGCACAAGTTCACCTATGTAACAAACCTTCAAATGTACCCTTGGACCTAAAATAAAAGTTAAAAACTCAAATAAAACTGAGGTACCATAATATCCTCATTAACATCTGAATTTTCGTAATCACAAAAGCACAAATGTCACTGAGGTTGAACATGTTACATAACACTGTGAGGGCTCCATGAGAAATTACATCACAGACCAAAAACTGTACCAAAGATTCAACTTACAATGAGAAGAAAACAAATTTCACCATCATGTGGCACCTCCTCATAATGCTTTTTGTCATCTGGGCTCAGCACAGCAGAAGGCAGAAGAGTTGAGCTCCTTATGTCCATTATGTACACGGCTGAGGCAGACAGACACCTACCCTGAGCCGGGGAGCAGCCCATTGATGATGTCTTTGATATGTAGCCAAATGCTCTATGGAAGTCATCCCAGCTGAAGATATTTTGGAGCTTCTTGTTCAAGAACAGATTATTTCACAGATGTCACACACACACGGATGCTTCCTCCCCCAGTCCCCCTCCCCTTCTTCAGTCTGTAGGGGGACTATGTGGAAGCCCCTCACTTAATAATACCACAAAACACCGGGTCATTTCCTCAGTCTTCAGCTGCAGGTGGTCTTTTTCTGGTGATGACTAATGCGAGTGACCACAAGCATGTTAAATGAAACTTATTAGACCATGATCATTATAAATAATAATATACAGTCATTTTCCTAGTGTGAGCCTAATCTGGGAATGATCCATACAAAATAGATCAAGATTATAGATCAAGGTCAGTTGCCTTACTAACAGAACTTGGGGATTTAAAGTTGAGGGAAACAATGTAAAAGAAGAATTTGGAGAATTTTATACAAAAACCATATTGGCTAGACCTGAGAATTTAAAAAAATGCCCTACAGTCTAAGTTCAAGGAAAAAAAAAATAAATAAAAATAGCAAAGAATTAATGAAGAAAGTTTACATTAAACTGCCTTAAAAGATACTGAGACTTTAGATCAACATAGAAGACACTGTTAAAAACTCATGATTTGTTGTTTGATTTGATGAAGTTGCTTGAAGGGATAAAAAGTACACTTTGAGAAAAATATTTAAAAACACAGACATTTGATGTAGGAACCCCTCAAAGAAGCTGTTGCTTTATGCTATGTGGAATTTTGACTGCTGAGTGCTTTCTTGCTGAAAGGGAGAATCTACAGCACTGTCTGTCAAGTGTCTGCATTCTAGTCCTGTCTCATTATTGTTCACAAGTCTTGAGTGGGATAGGGGACAGGTGCTATTTAGGAACTATGGGCATGGAGGCTCAACTGCACAGATTCAGATTTAGATGGGCAGATCTTGGACTTTAACTTACCACCATCATGAGAAAATGTTTGTAAATGTTGCAGATGAAAATTAGCATATGTTGCATACAGTAAAAATGTGGATTGATTTAAACAAGTGTAGAGATTTGCCAACTGGATACTCCAAGATGGTCATAAGATCTTCCATCTTACAAGTTCTTCTAATAGTGTGATGTTGATAATTTCCCTATTGGACATATTAGCATATGTTCCCCACCCTTTTGGAATCTTAGTTAACCTATAATTGTGATAGAAGTAATAACAGGTTATAAAACATCTGCCTGACTCTTGGGAGAAGCATACATGGAGCCAAGCAGGAACATGTAAAGATTCACAGCCTCAGCTGAGGACTCATCCTGCAGCCTGAACTAGCTACCTTTGAGATGACACCATCTCCAACTGCTATCTAACTACTTCCACATAAGAAATCCCAAGGAGAAGTGCCGGGTGCGGTGGCTCACGCCTGTATTCCCAGCACTTTGGGAGGCCAAGGCGGGTGGATCACGAGGTCAAGAGATCGAGACCATCCTGGTCAACATGGTAAAACCCCTTCTCTACTAAAAATACAAAAAATTAGCTGGGCATGGTGGCGCGTGCCTGTAATCCCAGCTACTCAGGAGGCTGAGGCAGGAGAATTGCCTGAACCCAGGAGGCGGAGGTTGTGGTGAGCCAAGATCGTGCCATTACACTCCAGCCTGGGTAACAAGAGTGAAATTCCTTCTCAGAAAAAAAAAAAAAAGGAAATCCCAAGGAGAAATCTTGGTCAGCCCAGGAAACACTTACCATAGGATAGGTTGGGAAAGAAAAGACAGAGGTAAGTAACCTTGGGATTCAGTGTTTGGACTCTTTCTACTAAGACTAAAGACAAAAGGACTGTGAGAAGGTATTGAACTTGAGTTAGAAGCTTTGATTTTCACAAAGGTATGGTATGTATGTGTGCACATATATTCCATTCTTCTCCCAGGCGGTGGCTCCTTTGATTTTCTGCCTACATTTAGAACAAGGGTTGCTGTGGCCATGGGACAGGAAATTTGGCTCCACAGCTGCTTCCCTCCACTACAGCACTGTGACCTCAGCAGGTTTTATCTTCTGTGCTGCTGAGCAAATACACCTGGGAATATTCATAGTCTGTCCTATGAATTACACAAGCTTTTAAAATCAATTGTTTTTTCTCTCTCTTCTTTTTTTGTCATTATTAAATTTAGCAACTAGCACTGTGCCTGACTCACCGTTAAGACTCAATATGTGTTTGCTGCAAAAAGGGTAAAAATGAAATTGTATTTCATCTTTCTAAGAAAAACTCAGGAAGCAGAGTAGATCTATTTGTGCTCTGAGCCACCCTCCATAATTATTTTAGTCATGTCACATAGTGATCTTTTACGAACAATGTAATGAAAAGGTGAATGTGGATTATTTTAATTGTCTGAATTATTTCGTGAATTATAGGGTATTCGCTGTAGGTTAATAGAAAGAGGAACATTCACTCATTTTTAGACCACAAAAAAAAATCCAGAGAAAACAGCTGATCCAGAGAAAGGACTGAGAGCACTGGACGAGAGGAGGAATGGCTAAGTGATAAAGGAACATGTGCTAAGAACACTTGCCAAGCCCTAAATAACACAGGCATGGCCTTTTGTGGAACCAGCGTGCAAAGTGGCAAAAAATGACACCACTCCCAGCCTTCATACTCTGTACACAATACAGTTTTGAAGTGACAATCCTATTGTAAATATTGGTTTAACCCTCTACAAAAATCCAAGATGTACTTGGTTTAGGAAAGGTAGAAGAGGATGTCCCTTCCCTCCATTGTCATCTGTTGGCACTACACTGCCCTCGTGAGATTGTTATATGAAATAATGTTAATGTCTAACTATAACTGAGGACTTGAAACCCAGTTTTCTGTACAATTCTCACCCTTATCCTCCCAATACATCCCAGGGGAGCTGAAGAATGCCATTGGGATAGAAGAAGGAAACTGACCTACAGGTTATCACAGGAAGATGACAAAAAATGTGTGATACAGGCTCAGACTGACTGAATTGCTGCAGACCCCAAGTCTCATGAAGGTACAGGCACTCCCTTGCTAATTAGAATGGTGTTGCAGCAAAATATTGTTTCCAGACATGATGGGGAAATTCTGATTTGGAGACCATTGATAGTAAACTGAAAACCGTATATCACTATTTAATGTGGCCATACTCTTGAAAGGACCTGGGAACCGATAATGATTTGTTACAGTTATCAAAAATAAAACATGAATGAAAATGTGCAAGAAACAATTAACTATTACCCTAGAAATGACAATGTCAAATAACAGAAAAAAAAATCCCTCAGGTTGTCTCCCACACTTCACCACAAGAGGGGTGCATACAAAACAGTGATCCTGGATGAAGATATGTGCATCTCTGACAGTAAAGGCTCGACTTCTTCAGGGCATTACTGTTATTACTACCTTTATTATCACAATTTCTTTACTCTGTTTCAGGGTTTATCCTTTTCATCCAGCAATAATTTTATATATCTTGTTTCTGCTCATTCATATAGCTGACCACATGACCATAGGGCAAATAATACCTATGGAAACTCAGAAATGACAAAACCCGAGGGCATTTAGCTGAAAACAAGTTCTCCCTATCACGTACTGTCCCTAAAATAGAGTGTAAGTCTGGAAAAATGAATCAAAAAGAAAATACATGTTGGAAAGAGTTATTTGTGAAAGTCTTTCTAGTAAAGGAAAGGAGCGAGGACGAGGTTTCTCGAGTGTGGTCTAGATTTCAAAGTATTTTAAAAGGACCAGATCACGGTGTATCTTTATCCAGGTATGAGAAATTCCAAAACCTGTAGGCCCTCCCCAGACTAGCTGTCATGGCTTTGAAGACATGTAGATCATACCCACATTTACTCATATCCACAGTGACCTCCTGGTTCCAGATGTAGCATTGGCATGGTCTGGCTTTCCAGATCCTCAGAACTGCATGCAAAATCTGCCAATGACTAAAAAGACAATGAAAAACAGTGGGTTTGATTGATGCATACATCAGGTTTTTTTCTTTGAGATGGAGTGTCTCTCTGTCACCCAGGCTGAAGTGCAGTGGCATGATCTCGGCTCACTGAAACCTATGCTTCCTGAGTTCAAGCAATTCTCCTGCCTCAGTCTCCTGAGTAGCTGGGATTACAGGTGCCCACCATGGTGCTGGACTAATTTTTGTATTTGTATTTAGAAACAGATTTTCACCAAGTTGGCCAGGCTGGTGTCAACCTCCTGTTCTCAAATAATCCACCTGCCTCGCCCTCCCAAACTGCATATGTTTAATCAGTCTTGCATCCCAGGGATAAAGCTGGGATCATGGTGGATGAGTTTTTGCTGTGCTGCTGGATTCTATTGGCCCTATCTCACCACTTCCATTCAACATAGTATTGGAAGTTCTGGCCAGGGCAATCAGGCAAGAGAAAGAAATAAAGTATATTCAAATAAAAAGAAAGAAAGTCAGATTGTCTCTGTTTGCAGATGACATGATTCTATATTTAGAAAACCCCATCATCTCAGCCCAAAATCTCCTTAAGCTGATAAGCAACTTAAGCAAAGTCTCAGGATACAAAATCAATGTGCAAAAATCACAAGCATTCATATACACCAATAATAGACAAACAGAGAGCCAAATCGTGATTGAACTCCCATTCACAATTACAACAAAGAGAATAAAATACCTAGGAACACAACTTACAAGGATATAAAGGACCTCTTCAAGGAGAATTACAAACCACTGTCAAGGAAATTAGAGAGGACACAAACAAATGGAAAAACATTCCATGCTTATGAATAAGAAGAATCAATATCACGAAAATAGCCATACTGCCCAAAATAATTTATAGATGCAATGCCATCCCCATCAAGCTACCATTGACCTTCTTCACATGATTAGAAAAAAACTACTTTAAATTTTATGTGGAACCAAAAAAGACCATGTATAGCCAAGACAATCCTAAGCAAAAATAGCAAAGCTGGAAGCATCATGCTACCTGACTTCAAACTACACTGAAAGGCTACAGTAACCAAAACAGCATAGTACTAGTACCAAAACAGATATATAACCAGAACAGAACTGAGGCCTCAGATACCATGCCACACATCTACAACCATCTGATCTTTGACAAACCTAACAAAAACAAGCAATGGGGAAAGAATTCCCTATTTAATAAATGGTGTTGGGAAAACTGATAGCCATATACAGAAAGCTGAAACTAAACCACATACCTTCAACCTTATACAAAAATTAACTCAAGATGAATTAAAAACTTAAATGTAAGACTCAAAACCATAAAAACCCTAGAAGAAAACCTAGGCGATACCATTCAGAACATAGACACAGGCAAATACTTCATGACTGAAACAGCAAAAGCATTGGCAACAAAAGCCAAAATTGACAAATGGGATCTAATTAAACTAATGAGCTTCTGCACAGCAAAAGAAACTATCATCAGAGTGAACAGGCAACCTACAGAATGGGAGAAAATGTTTGCAATCTATCCTTCTGGCAAAGGGCTAATATCCAGAATCTACAAAGAACTTAAACAAATTTATAAGAGGAAAACAAACAACCCCATCAAAAAGTGGGAAAGGGATATGAACAGACACTTCTCAAATGAAGACATTTATGCAGCCAACAAACATATGGAAAAAAAGCTCATTATTAGATCATTAGAGAAATGCAAATCAAAACCACAATGAGATATCATCTCATTCCAATTAGAACGGCTGTCATTAAAAAGTCAGAAAATAACAGACACTGAAGAGGATGTGGAGAAATAGGAACAATTTTACACTGTTGGTGAGAGTGTAAATTAGTTCAACCATTGTGGAAGACAGTGTGGTGATTTCTCAAGGATCTAGAACCAGAAATACCATTTGACCCAGCTGGGTTATATACCCAAAGGATTATAAATTATTCTACTATAAAGACACCTGCACATGTATGTTTATTGCAACACTGTTCACAATAGAAAAGACTTGGAACCAACCAAAATGCCCATAAATGATAGACTGGATAAAGAAACTATGACACATATACAGCATGGAATACTATGCAACCATAAAAGGGATGAGTTCATGTTCTTTTCAGGGACATGGATGAAGCTGGAAACCATCATTCTCAGCAAACTAACACAGGAAAAGAAAGCCAAACACTACATGTTCTCACTCATAAGTGGGAGTTGAACAATGAGAACACATAGACACAGGGAGGGAAATGTAACACACTGGGACCTATCAGGAGGTATGGGAGTCCATCAGAACTAGGGGAGGAATAGCATTAGAAGAAATACCTAATGTAGATGATGGGTTAATGGGTGCAGCAAACCACCATGGTACATGTATACCCATTCACAAATCTGCACATTCTACATGTGTATCCCAGAACTTAAATATATGTAAAGTGTATATATATTTTTATATATAATATATATTATATATATTATA
>CM052654.1:58699021-58736487 GCA_028533165.1 Leontopithecus rosalia
ATAATAAATAGGAGAGCAAAATTCCGTAAAGTTGAAAACAGAAAAACAATAGTAAACAGCAAGCAAACCAAAATCTGGTTCTTTGGAAAGAACTATGTTGCAAGTGTTTGGAGAATTTTAGATGATCTTTTCAGAATTGAGTTCTAGTTTGATTCCTCTGTGGTCAGAAAACACACTTAATAGGATTTTAATTATTTTAAATGTGTTGAGGTGTTTTATGGGCAGCATATAGTCTATCTTGGTACATGTTTTGTGGACATTTGAAAAATATTGAATTCTGCTACTGTTGTCTAAAAACACTCGACAGGATCTAAATGTCAGTTAGATCTTGTGGGTTGGTGATGCTGTTGAGTGCTTCTTTATCCTTGCCAATTTCTATCTACTTGTACTATCGATTATTGAGAAGGGAAATCAAAGTCTCCAAGTCTAACTATTTTGTTAGTTTTCACTACGTTCACTATTTTGCTCTGCTGTTTGGTGCATACATATTAAGAATTGCTCTGTCTTCTTTTAGAAATGACTCTTTTATCCATTATATAATATGGCTTCTATTCTTGGTAATTTTCCTTTACTCTATAGTATACTTTATCTGATATGATTGTTAGCCACTCCTGATCTTCTTTTATTAATATTAGTATGATATATATATATATATATCTCTTTTCTTTTTATAGTCAACCTACTTATAGTGTTATATTTGATATGCATGTCTTATAGATAACATACTGTGTTGTATTTGATATTCCTGTCTTACAGATAACATACAGTTGGGATTATTCTTACAGATTCACGAATATCTGTCTTTTTCAAATTTCATGGTTTGTGTATTTAATGTTATTATTAATATGTTAAGATGGAAGTCTGAACTCTGGGTTGGTTTTGTGAATTTGAGGGCTTCTTAATTTCTCCCACATTTTTGAAAAATAGTTTTACTAGACACAAAATTCTATGCTGGCAGAGCTTTTCTTTCAGTAATTGAAAAGTGTCATTTGCTTCTGGCCTTCATAATTTCTGAGGAGAAATAGTCTGTCATTGGTTTTCCTCTAAAGATAAGCAGTAATTTTTCTCTCTGCTATTAAAATTATTCTTTTGGTTTAGCTTTTAGAGCTTTGAATGTGATGTGTCTTAGCATAGATTTCCTCATATTTATACTGTGTTTATCCACTTCCTTTTTAGTCTATTTTTGAACTGTTGTTTAGATTGGGTATTTCACTTTCTATTTCACAGATTCTTTCTTCTGACTGCTTAATTCTGCTATTAGGACAACTACTGAGCCTGTTTATTATGGTGATTATATCTTTCAGTTCTAAATGTTTCATTGCTTGGTTATATTTTGTATTTTCTTCTTGATGCTTTCTATTATTTCCTTTGGTTCAAGCACGTTTGCAATTGTTTGCTGACGCATTTTTATGATGGCAGCTTTAAAATCCTTTCAAGATCATTTTTACATATCTATTATGCAGAGGTTAACATTTTTACATATCTTTTATGTAGAGGCTATCATTTTTACATATCGATTATCTAGCAGTTACTATCTATTGACTTTTCTCATTCAACTTAAATTTTCCTGGATTTGGTATGAAGTGTGTTTCTTGACTGATATCTGGACATTTTGGATGTTGTGTTATGATATTTTGAGTATCTAATGAGTTCTCAGCTCATGTCATTGCTGTGGCTGCTGGATTGGAAAGATGCAGAGATTCAATCAGATAAACGGTTTGCTATTCTGCTTGTACTACAAATACCTAGGGTGATTCTTATAGATGTAGCTACCTGAATGGTAGTCAATATTTCTAATCAATTAGGCTAGGGTAGTGCAGGTGAGAATAATTTTAAAATATTTCCAATTGATTTTGATATGGGATTAGGGTTACCTTGAAAAAGATGATTGGTAGTTTCCAAATTTGGAACTGAAAATGAGTATGTATGACAAATGTTGCTCAGGGAAGTATATTATAGGACACAAAACTGAAAATTTTAGCATCCATTTGTTGAGTCCTGGAGTCTCCTTTTATATAAGAACTCCTTCCGGAAGAGCTGGAGCCACAGCTCAGGCATGCATTAGTATTGGGCTTATTTAAAAACATTTTCCCTTTCCTACCTCCTTGTAATTGTTTCCAATTTTACTTTACATTAATGTGAGGACAGTCACTGTCTGATTATGACATGTGCTCTTCACTGTCCCTCAGTCCGGACTTATTCCCAGACATTCTCCTCCCATTACCAAACAAGTAACAGAAAACGATCACTTCATACTAACTTTATTATTTAACTTTACTGAAATAGGTAATTATTTGGTTGCCTTCTTGTCTTCTGCCATGAGAAACCCTGCATTTCCATAACTTTAGGATCTCCTATAGTATATCCAAGTAGAGGCATCTATTACTGAGTATCAGGCCCTGTAGTGAGCAGGGTCTAAAACTGCATGACTTGAAACATGTATCCCCCAGCTGAGTTCCTGGGAATGGTGATGAGAAAAGCTACTCCTTTTGCCCCTTTGTTTCCTGAATCATTCATTAACACTATCATGGTCATCTATTTAAAGATTCATCATTGCTTGAAGGAGAGCATTTAAAGTCTGCAGAATGTTATACCCAAGTGGACTTCTTTAGATACTGTATTTGGTAGGACCAATGGATGCCATAATCTTATGCCTATAATTTCAATTTCCCCCAACCATTTAGGACCCTTGTTCTCAAAGATTCCCATATCAGTAAAATGTACACTCTCTGAGCACTGGGATAGCTAATTATCTGTGGGCTGGAAAAGCAAACATATCCCTAGAATGCAGAAGAATTCTAGTGGAGATGCATCTGCTTTTAGGGAAAAGTGATCCAATTTCCCTAATTGCCATTCACTTACTGATGTTATTTGTCTCTGCTGCTGAGAAGTCAGATACCCAGAAGTGCAATATTTGGGTCAACACGGTGGAGATGGTTGTGGTGAGACATGATTCATATCACCGTGGAAGTGCATAGCTCTCAACCAGGCCACCGTGGCTACTTTGTTTAGGAGTGTGTTATACAAATACTGTTAAAGTTAAGAAAGAAGATTGAGCACAATTCATTGGCTTAGAGATGGATGAGTAGAATGGCTTTCAGTATGGATGGTTGTGTCAGATATTCGCTGTTGTGCTAATATAATTCTCCCTCACACGAGTGCATTTCCATACCTCTTCTCTAGAGCTTCTTATCTCTGATACTACAATCTTCCTTTCCAAGACTCTGGCCAACTAGCTATTTTGGAAATCCATATGTATACCTGACTCCAGACACTTCTCTATCTATACTAATTTGATGAACATATGCTCTGCTCAGATATAAGATAACTCAAGGTAATATTTTACAGCCACCCTTGATCATTGCCATAAGGTGGGCACAGTTCACATTTACTTGCACAAATATATGATGCCAAGCCATTCAAGAGAAAGCCCAGCTTGTTCTCATTATTGTTTTGATTTTCTTTGTTTTTGTTTGTTTTCTTTTTCTTTTTTGTATTCTCTTTCTGACATTAGCTGATCAGGAACCCATAATATCAGCGAGCTGATGCAGAGGTGTTAGGGTGAGAGAGAAAAGTGATAAAGGGAAGTGGAACATCTGCCTATGGAAATGAGTCATGCCTTCTGAATCTGCTTGAACCCAGTCCGTAAGGTACCATCTGCATCCTAATATTGAATCGTGCTGAGCCTCACCTGACCTTAAAATTGGTGAGAGTGACATTCTCAGTTCTTGAGGGGCAGCTTAGTCACTTAATTATTTAGTCAAACTGTCAATTACTCATGGGCTTGTCTACAAGGATCCTTTGATATTTTGAGAGCTGAATTTTGAGCAGTGAATTGTTTGTGTGTTGTTTGATTATTCTGGGGGCAATTCAGGATCTTACTCAAGAACTGTAAAGATTTTTTTTCTGTGACCCTCTTTTGGGGCTTACATGAAAGTTCACAGAGTGTCCTCATCTGATACAGATCATCTAGAACCAGGCAATGTGCTGGACCACATGGCTCAAGTGGCAGAGGCATTTGGATTAAAACTCAAACTTCCTACAGAATCTTTTCTTTCTCAGAGTTCATTCAAAGATGACAGCCTTCCAAGTTAGCTGATAAATGGGATGATGTAGTAAACCCAAGTGCGAAGTGTGTGTTTCAACACTCTAGGATGGCCTAGCCAGCACTGTGCTTCAGTCCTAATGGTTTGAAGTACAAGGTGCAATTATTTTTTCTTAGTTTGAAGGGGATGAGCCAGCATGGCTCATACTCCTTTTATAAACACTTGATATCTTCACTAATGTGACAAGCTCTTGATTTTTTGGGTGGTTACATCCCACCCTCTAGAGCACATGTGTTTTCACAAGAAATTCAGAGTTCTTACAATGTCCAGGTCATCACATCTAATTACCATGATGTCATCAATATAGTGTTATATGGGGTAATGCTTTGTGGAACATTCACGAAGCTTTTTTATCCTACAATTTAACAGAGAGAAGGAGAGTTAACATAGCCCTGGGCCGAAACTGAGGATGTGAGCTTCTGTTCATCTCAGATGACTGCAGACCTCTCAGATCGCCATGTACTCTGCCTTCACTCTGCAGCTGGGTCCTGGGTCTGGTCAAGCCCTGCTAGAGCCTCAGCAGCGCTTATCCGCAGGCGCCAGCAGAGGGCGCTTTACACACGCATGGAAGGAGAGGAGAGGGCGCTCTTCTATCAACAGTGATTTCTGTGTATTTAAACCAACAGAACATCCCCATAATTTGCATGTATCTTCCCTCTTACATGTGAAGAGGCCCTGCCTCTCAGTGTCTTAAAAGAGACTCTCTGGGATGTGGTATGAGCAAAACTGACAAGTCAAGGCAGGAAGATGTTGTTGCCATCACAACTCATTGGGTTTCTGCTGCTCTGGGTTCCAGGTGAGAATATTTCCACAAACTAGGTGGGGATATTATTTCAATTTGTAATTTCTTTCACTGGGAACCCTGCTATGTGTGAATTTTGGCTTGATTTTAAAGTCCTAATTTTAAAAATGTAACGCATATTCTTTCTTCAAGTCTAGCAAGATTAGAGGTGATTTTCATACACAGATATTTATGTTGTACTGATGTTTGCTGTATATTTTCAGCCTCCAGGGGTGAAATTGTGCTGACTCAGTCTCCAGCCTTTCTATCTGGGACTCCGGGGGAGAAAGTCACCATCACCTGTCGGGCCAGTCAGGGTGTTAGCAGTAACTTACACTGGTACCAGCAGAAACCAGATCAGGCTCCAAAGCTCCTCATCAGGTATGCTTCCCAGTCCATCTCAGGGGTCCCCTCGAGGTTCAGTGGCAGTGGATCTGGGACAGATTTCACTCTCACCATCAGTAGCCTGGAAGCCGAAGATGCTGCAACGTATTACTGTCAGCAGAGAAATAATTGGCCTCACACTGTGTTACAACCCAGAACAAAAACTAGTTCAGCCTGGCTGATCAGAGAAACTGGACGAAACCCTATAACACTTCTGATGATTGCAGGTGCTTCTGGGCAATGAGTTAACCAATACAATGAAGTGTGGCTCACCCAGAAAAGCTGAAACCAGAGTCACTGCTGCATACTTTTATCTTTTAAAAAAAAATACTTTGTGTATTTCAGTAGTTTTGGGGGTATAGGTGGTTTTAAGCTACATGGATAAGTTATTTAATGGCAATTTCTGAGATTTTGGTGCACCTGTTACCGGAGCAGTGTATGCTACACCCAATATGTTCTTTTATCCCTCACACCCCTTTCTATCCTTCCTCCTCAGTCACCAAAGTCTACTATATCATTCTCATGCCTTTGCATCCTCATAGCTTAGCTCCCATTTATAAATGAGAACATATGATTATTGGTTTTTATTCCTGAGTTACCCCACTTAATGGCCTCTGGCTTTATCCATGTTGCTGCAAAGGTCATTATTTTGTTCTGTATTATGGATAAGTAGTATTCCATGATGTATATACACCACATTTTCTTTATCCATTTATTGCTTGATTGGCACTTATGTTGGTTCCGTATTTTTACAATGGAGAATTGTGCTGGAATAAATATGCATGTGCATATGCCTTTTTTTATATAATGACTTTTTTTCCTCAGGGTAGATAAGAAAAATAAGTAGTGGGATTGCTGGACCAAATGGTATTTCTACTTTTAATTCTTTAATGAAACTCTACACTGTTTTCCATAGTGGTTGTACTAGTTCTTTTTCACCACATCCATGCCAATAGCCATTATTTTTTTACTTTTAAATGATGGGCATTCTTGCATGATTAAGGTGGTATTTCAAGGCTATACTTACCAAAACAGCATAATATTGGTGTAAAAATAGGCACATAAACCAATGGAACAGAACAGAGAACACAGAAATGTACCCAAATACTTACACCAAACTGATCTTCAACAAAGCAAACAATAACGTACAGTGGGGAAAGGACATCCTATTCAATAAATGGTACCGGAAAAACTGGGACGCCACATGTAGAAGAATAAATCTGGATCCTCATATCTCACCTTATATAAAAATGATCTCAAAATTAATCAAAAGCTTAAATATAAAATCTGAAACCATATAAATTCTAGACGATAACATTGGGAAAACTCTTCTAGACTATGGCTTAGTCAAAGAATTCATGACTAACACCCTAAAAGCAAATGAAACAGAAACAAAAAATAAATAAATGAAACCCAACTAAACTAACAACTTCTGTACAGCAAAAGAAATAATCAGCCAATAGACAACCCACAGAGTGGGAGAAAATATTCACAAACTATGCATCTGACCAAGGACTGATATCCAGAATCTACAAGGAACTCAAATCAGTAATTAAAAAAAAACAAATAATACCACCAAAAAGTGGACAAAGAATATAAATAGACAATTCTCAAAAAAAAGATATACAAACAGCCAACAAATACATAGAAAAATGCTCCACATCACTAATGTCAGGAAAATGCAAATTAAAACCACAATGGCATAGTTTCATCTTTACCCATATATACTTTCAAAGTACGTGGACAGTTGTTGAAAGTCAACTCTCCCTTTTCTTTCCATAAACTATATTTTACCACCTGCATAAAGTGTCTTTTATAAGTTGATAGAAACATTGGATTTCTTTTCAGGGCTACAGTTTCTCACTTATGGCAAAGGAGTTTAAAAGGGTTAAGATTAGGAAACAAACAGGTGATGGGCTAGAGCTGTAGCGACAGAAGATCCCATGGATTGAGGTTCAGTTACTGTGGGTTCAGGGGTGTGACAAATTAATTCCATTTCCAAAGCAGCCCCTGAAGCATGATGTTTGTTAAGTCAGACTAACAGTAAGGTTTACTTTAATCAGGGTAGCATTCAACTGAGAATTCTGGAAATGCTAAATATTTGGGTATTGATTTCTGAAAACCAGTCCATGGAAAGCATAACTATAGACATTTCTCTAGGGCTTTTGAAAAGGAGACTTTTCCAAGAAGAACATTTACCTGGAATAAAAAACCGAAAGGATCCAGAGCCCTTGTTTCCAGTCTTGGGACAAGACAAGATTCCAGGCCCAAGGAAGTTGAAATAAAGAAACCTCAATTCCCTAATAAGAGTAACTTCACTAAAAGTTGAGTGTACCAAGGCACTAATGAGTAAGGGAAAGTATTTGAGAGCTCAGATGAGGTAGAAAAATTCAATGGACATTTTATTTTATATCTTGCTGTAACATATGAAATACAGGAGGGTAACGTTCCACCCTTAAAATAAATATTAATTTATATATATCAGAAGCATTGTTTATATCCTCTTTCAACCACCTCCAAAATCCAAACTGCGGTTCAAATTTTGTTTGTTTGTTTTTAAATATTCACCATTCTTGATTTTAGGACCAGTATCCTGCTCCATCAAGCCCCTCCCACTGTGAAGGCCTTTCTTCCTCCTGTGTCGAATCCAGTTAATTATTATTGTACATCTTACACACAAACTGAGTTGATTTAATTTCAAAGTGATGCTTGTTACTCCTATCAATGTGTTTTTCATGTCCAGGGGATCTTTTTGAACTATAAAAGCAGTTAATCTTCTTTAGCTGAGGGGAAGTCATGATATTTTCTTCAACAAAAAACAGAATATATTTTTGCATGTAATGGATTTTAACAAAATATCAGAGTTTTTAGAAACAACTAAAAGCCATAATGTGAGGCTTAGGAGCATGTGAGTAAATAAGTCATTTTTTGATCCCAAGTACCGATATTCAGTAGAGAAAGGAGCCATTCAGAGAAAAATGCCTACACAATGAAAGAGGAAAGAATCATTTTGGGAGCTGATAAATTGTATAAAAACCAGGCAGTGGCATGTGGTATCTGGAGGCTGAGGCCATTTATTTTTTGTACTGACCGGGGAAGGTCTCGGGGTCATATTAAAGATGCATCTGAATGGTGAAGAGGCAGCCAAGTGACCATAGGAACAGCAAAGACCATGGAATCATCACAAGAGGGGCAGGGACTGGGAGATCTCCTGTGATTTTATTTCTTTCAGGATAAAATTTATCCTAATATCTTTCATCAAACACCTTGACCTGGATCGCACCCATTACATGGAATGTTCCCTGGCTCAGAAGCTAGAAGTGCAGGTCTGCACCCTAGTTGTAAGTCTTCAGGCTCCACAAATTCCCTCCCTGCCACTCAAGCCCTTATCAGTGGGTTGGTTGCTGCCTCTAGGGTGGGATCACCTGAGGCAGAGGAAGCACCGGACACGGGACTTTGGCCCTTGGGTTCTGGCTTCAGCTGTGGGAGCTCCAGGTGACAGGGTTCATCCTGTGCTGAGATACAGACCGTTGCTCAACGAGCCCAGCATTCACCTCCCACTTGATCAACTAGCACGAGTCTCTGGGAGGCCTGTAGAGTGAGACATCATTAACACCGAAGAAGATTTGTGTTTTGTTTCCACCTCAGATTCCAGTAGCAACACTGTGGGCCCCAGTCTCCAGCTTCTCCCTCAGTATCTCCATGAGAGAGTTTCCATCACCAGCCTAGAAGCAGAGGAATCCAGGGAAGGTTCCAAAGATCCACCCATGTGATCTGTCTACATTGGCCATGGGACACCTCAGCTTTGTACACTGGTCCTGGGGCACACACTTGTTTAACTTTTAGCAGCTTGGGTACCCTGATGACATTGGTGATTAGTATTGTCTAAAACCATATCCTCTCACACGATAAACACTAGCAGTGCCCAGGCACAAATAACGTGAGTTAGAATTAATTAAAAATTAAAAACATGTTTTCTCAGTTACACTAGCTACATTTCAAGTGTTCAGTAGCCACATATGATGGCTACCCCATTGTACAGCATAAATATAGATATTTATATTGCCTTAGAAAATTATTTTGCTTAGCACTGCCCTAAATATTGACAAGTGTTCCCTCACAGTCAGAGCATAAACCCCACCAGCTGTTAGTCTGGAAAACTGGGCATGACAGGAGGGCAGAAGCTCTCCTGCTGGTACAACCACTCTGGTCCTCAGATCTGCTCTGGAAGAGTTTCCAAAATAACAGGAATGAGCCTAGGCTGACAGATCCAGAAAAAAGTCCCTTGGATTTCCACCCCAGCACCTGCCATTATGCCCAGCAGGATTTCTCACAGCCTTTGCTCTCTCTTCCAAAACTACATTTTCAGCGTTTCACATGGATTTCAGAACCTAATTCCTAATTGTTTTGTGAGCAACGTCTTTTCTGAATATCCTTTGTCCTCAACTTTGGGACTTGTTTATTGAGGAGAGGTATCATTCTGTGTTCCCTATAGGATCTGGCCTACTGATGGATGTAATAGGATCTGCTTCATTAATACCCATGAAAAGACTCAGTCAAGTTTGACTGGGACTCAGCATTTAAAATCCTATAAGATGCTAAGTCACAAACCAGCCATTAGATGGCAGACAAACCCCACAGTAAACATCAGAAATAAGCCTGATCTTAGAAATAGTAGGAAAGTAAGAGTGATAGAGCCCATTATCAACAGGGATCCCCAAGGGCTAAAAGGAGGCCTCAGGTGTGAGCTAGGTTACATGGGAGGAGCTGCCAGTGCACCGAGTAGTGGGAAATTCCCTCTGTGCTCTGTGGTCTGAGACTGGAAGCCCCACCTTGTCCTCCTCACTGCCTTGGCTGTATCCCCAAAGTCCACCTGATATGGACTGAATGGTCCTTTACAAATTTCTATGTTGAAGCTCTAATCACCCAATATGGCTGCATTTGGAGATAGAGCATATAAAGAGGTAATTAGGGTTGAAAGAGATGGCAAAAGTGGGGTCCTGACTCAATTAGATTGCATCTTTATGAAAAGAGATACTGCACAGTTCTCCACTATCCGCACCCTCTCAGCACGCACTCAGGAAAGGCCATGTAGGGACACGGCCAGAAGGTAAAACCTGAAAACTAGAAACAAGACCCTTGCCAGAAAGCAAACCCTTCTGGGCCTCTATCTTGGATTTTCCAGGCTCCTAACTGTTAGAAGTAAATGTCTGGTTTTGGGGATAGTTATTCTCCTGTTATTTTTCTCTGCAGGTCAAATACATTTTGTATGTCTTTTCTCCTATTAATCTGTCTTTTGTCAATTCATTTTCAGCAAACATTTAGAGAGCAAAATAAACTTTATTTTCTTCCCCCATGCATGCAAATTCTCTTAAAATTAATTCAAGCTCCTTAAAAGATGACAAAATATTTGTGCATAGGCTACATGACCCTGATTTGGCCACCCTTAATCAGGCATCAGAAATGCTCCCCAGAGTCCCCAGGCTGCAGCCCACTGATGCTGATGTAGTTGAGCCCACTTCCCTGGCTGCTGATCCAGGTTAGAATGCTCTGCACCAAGTTACATAAGTGAGACATAATGAGTGAAATTCAGTGTCCAGTTTTATCTAGATCCAAGTGATTTTTTCATGTACATCAGCCCTTGCTTCGTTAGACATGGAGCCTCTGTCTCCTAAAGATACCAGCACCAACAAGGGGCTGGCATCTTGGTCTGGATGATGTCCTATCTCATTGCTAAACAGTAAAAGAGGAAATGGGCATTGATGGTGCATAGCATCAATCGGGACATACCAATCGGCAGTCACGCTCACATAGGAGAGAGTTCACTGGCCTGGTCTTTCTCCAGGGCCTCCCTCTTACCTACTCTCCAGCGAGCCAGGCTCCAGAGGAACTGTGCCTGAGCCTCTAGGAACATGCTGGTGAGGAGTGCAGCTCAGACCATTACCCAGGAGATGTGTTCTTTGTTTTCCTACTTTGAAGACAATTGTCATTGCAGCCTCGATTGATCCAGCGTTTCGATCTTATCCTAATCCACACATATATAGTTGAATAAAGTGATTTTTTGTGGTTGTTGAAGTAATCAAATCTGACATCACTAGTCAGCCCTCCTTGCTGATGAACTGTGGGAAATAATGTGCAATGGCAGAAAAGAGTAGAATGGCAGGGAGGTCTCGAAGCTGAAAATAAGATGCAGCCCATTTAGTCTCTGAGTACTAAAGAGACCCATAGCTCTGAAAATGGTGGATCTGTGAGTGGCCCATGGATTGAAGGAGTGTCTTCTCCTCTTTGTGTATCTGCAATAAATTGCTTCATCTTATACTGGTAAGAATAATGGCTTAAAGTCATTGCAAAATATCTTTAAATATATTTAGCATAATAATAAAATCTCTTATCTTTTTATTCCTTCACTTTCAGACTATATGTATTTCTCATATACATCTTTATATAATATATGCATATTTTTATAATTTATATCCATTAACAAATAATTATAGCTATAGTTGATTTAATAGTTTTGTCTTTTAATGTTTTACTAGAGTGATAATTGATTTGCATACTGATTTATAACATTAGACTGTTTTGAAAAGCATCTCATAGTGATAAACTTCTTCAACTTTGTTTGTCTGAGAAAGTCTTTATCTCCCATTTCTGTTTGGAAAACAGGATTGCTGACATAATATTTTTGTTGTCAGTTTTTTCTTTCAGGATATTGAATATATCATCCTACTTCCTTCTAATGTGCAAGGTTTCTGCTGAAAACTTTGCTGATAGTTTTATGGATTCTTCTTTTATGTGACAAGTAGCATTTTCCTTGCTATTTTCAAAATTCTCTTTTTGTGTTTACTTTTGACAATTTAATTATGTTGTGTCCCTATATGGATATCTTATCTACTCTCTTCTGGAATTCCTGATTCTAGATTACTATTTTCTTCCCCAGCTTTAGAAAGTGTGATGCTTTTACTTAAATAAATATGTTTACAATTTCTTTCTTTCTCTTTTTGCTTTCTTCAATTCTGATAATGCATATTGCTGTGCTTGATAGTGTTCTATAAATCCTTTAAATTACTTTAGTTTCTTTTTAACTTTATTTTCTTCTCAGATTAAATGGTTTCCATTAAACTGTATTTGAATTCACAGATTCTTTTTCTTCTTCATCTGCCCATGTGTATCTCGGGTGCCACTGCTGAAACCTTCTATTGAATTTTAGTTTGGTTGTAATATTCTTTAGTTCTATGGTTTATTTTTTATTTTTATTTTAAAAAGAATGATTTTGCACACTCAGAAGTGTTGTGAGTGCAGCAGATACTACCCTCCCTCCTCTTACTGGGACTGTTTGAGAGTATATTGAAGACCTGATAACCCCACCTTTGAAAACTTTACTACGTGTTCCTTACAAACAGGCATATTCTCCTAACCAATCCCTATATACAAATGTAATACACTATCCTACACAGCTGTCTCGGGAACGTGGTCTCTGCAAATTATTCTGCACTGCCCCTGTGCTGAGTTACTGAGATGAGCCAGCCCTGTAGCTGTGCCCAGACTGCCCCATCCCCTGCTGATTTGCATGTCCCAGAGCACAACCCTCTGCCCTGAAGACTTCTTAGTAGGCAGGTCACACTCTGCAGGAGTCAGTCCCAGTCAGGACACAGCATGGACATGAGGGCCCCCACTCAGCTCCTAGGGTTTCTGTAGGTCTGACTCCAGGTCAGGAAGAATACTAGGAATTTATTCAGCCTACTGTGCTCAGTACCTGGCAATTCAGGGATGTCTTCTTATAACATGATTAATTGTCTGTATATTTGTTTTTAGGT
Source organism: Leontopithecus rosalia (assembly GCA_028533165.1). Taxonomy (NCBI): domain Eukaryota; kingdom Metazoa; phylum Chordata; class Mammalia; order Primates; family Cebidae; genus Leontopithecus; species Leontopithecus rosalia. The sequence goes on from CM052654.1 coordinate 58,712,107, forward strand.
TTCCAATCTTAGGTGCCAAATGTGACATCCAGATGACCCAGTCACCATCCTTTCTGTCTGCATCTCTAGGAGGCAGTATCACTATCACTTGCCAGGAGAGTCAGGTCATTGGCCTGAGGTTAGCCTATATCAGCAGAAACCAGAGAAAGCCCCTGAGCTCCTATTCCATGCTGCATCCAGTTTGCAATCTGGGGTCCCATCACAGTTCAGTGCCAGTGGATCTGGGACAGACCTCACTCTCACTATCATCAGCCTGCAGACAGATGATGGTGCAACTTATCATTGCTAGCAGGAGGGCAGTTTCCCTCCCACAGTGGTAAAAACCAAAAGAATAACCCCTTAGAAAAGCAGATATATGAGGCTGGGCTACCCTGGCTGCTCCTCCTGGTGCCTACCTCTGCTGAGGGCATTTTTCAGACTCAGTCACACTTTGCTGGTATTGGTAGAGTGAATGATGAAGCCTCCTCTGCACCCAAACTCTTTTTTTCTCTTCATCCCAGCAGCCCAAATATGGTAATGCCTCTCCTGATTTAGTGAAGGACAGAGATTATTACAAAAACCCATGGAGTCTGGTTTATGGCTCCAGGTGGGACTCATACAACAAAGGAGAAATCACGAAGTCCTAAGATGAATTCTCTTAATACAGTGAATTGTGGTCTAAACTACTGTTGAAGAGAAAATAAAATGTAGAGATGAATTTCTAAATTTAGTGTTTTATTTGGGAAAAAGAATTACAATAAGGGGCATATAGGAAGACAGGGTGTTCTTCAGTATCTATGAGGAACAAAGAGATCTGATTTTTACAAAATCAGAGAAAATTGTACTTATCACTCTGAGAAATTGCGTGGCATGAGTAAGAGTTTGGGGAGTTGGACATCTTCCACAGATAAGCAATGATAGTGGGAAAAATTACTGCTAGAGTTGTAGGAAATTATGTCAAAAGCTGTAGATAAAACTGGTTTCAGGTCACAAAGAGTGGTTTCAGCAGTCAGATTTGCAGAGAATTGCATTCTGGGAGCAGTGTTTTGTACACTGGATGCTTTTTCCTGCTTGCTTCTTGACTGAATTTTAGTTACAGATGATAATAGTTACCCAATTTCTATGATGAACTTTCACACTATAACCTTTCAAAGATTGAGATACAGTAGTCAGGGAAGCTGATACTAGAATCAGAGGATTCTCTGGTGTTCCCTCAAGAACCAGAGTGCACAATGAGAACACATGGACACCGGGAAGGGAGTACCACACACTGAGGTCTATTGGGGGAAATAGGGGAGGGACAGCGGGGGGGGAGTGGGGGAGGGATGGCATTGGGAGAAATGCCAAATGTGGGTGAAGGGGCAGAAGGCAGCAAAACACACTGCCACGTGTGTACCTATGCAACTATCTTGCATGTTCTGCACATGGACCCCAAAACCTAAAACGCAATAAAAAGAAAAAAAAAAGAACCAGAGTGCAACTGCCCCTGAAGGTAAGGGCTGTTGAACCATGTGGTCCCCAGACTTATCCGGGAAGCCCAGGGCTGAGGATGCTGCTCCTTTCAACTGGCTGCAGCACCTCTCCTGTCCACAACTCTGCCCATGTGTGTCTCGGGTGCCAGTTCATAATACAGAGTCTTCATTTTTTGATTTTCAAATTGCATGGGAAGACCACTTATTGGGTATCTTTCAGAAATTTAAAAAGGGTGTATTTCCTACAGGTAAATATATACAGGTATGTGAGACCATTTAGAAAATGTATATTTAAAGCCACATGTTGAAAACACATCCAGCTTTATTTTGTAATTAATGCAAATTTACATTTGCAAACATTTGTAAGATTGTAAAGGTTGAAAAGCACAATTATTTGTCCATGTAATAACTAAATACTTTTTATAACTAAGTAGAGTAAACATTTTTAAAAACTTATTAAATTAAAACAATAAATTCAAAGTGTGTGAATCTTTGTTAGAAATCATTGGACTTACATTCACCTGTACAGTTTGGTAGGGGAGGTTGTTCACACCTACAATTTGCAATGAGAATCTTCTGCCCTCAGTAGTCACTGCCCTTCAGCCTTGGCTTCAGATAAATCCAGTGAATAGATTGAAGACAAGCTCAGTGCCTGCAGCAGAACCACACAGCTGAGCTCTGCCTTCATCAGCCAGATGACTGTGAACATGAACAGCTGAGCTCTGCCTTCATCAGCCAGATGACTGTGAACATGAACATCCATGAACATGACAATAAATATTTAGAGGAATAAGCCACTGACTTTGAATCATTAGTTACCAAAAATTAATGTGTAAACATTGACTGATATAGCATAAAAGTAATTCTTCTTAAATTAATAGCATAAACATGAATATTTAGTAATCAATTTATCAAGTTATTGAGAGAAATTTAAAGAAGAAATTAAAAATAAGTAATATTTTAATGAATAGAGTAAAATTTACCTCATTTATGGAAAAATGCATATATTTGTTTTAAACCCACATATAGGTACATATATATTTATTTGATACTGGTGGCTACACATATTACATAATATTCATTTTTATTAAATTTATTCAATGATGTATATATAACATATGCATATTTATAAAATTATTATATAAATTTGATGAATTAAAATGATTTTGGTTATGCCACATTTTAAAAAATGCTATATAAGGAAATTTCTAGAGGAAATTTCTAGAGGAAATTTTCTTGTAGTTTTTATTTTTTTAAGCTCTACAAAAATGCTTGTCCTTATTTTAAATTGTTTTTCTAACTCTGGTGAGGTTCAATGGTTAGGAATAGAGATAATATTATCTAATGTTAAAAATTAAATCATTGCATTTTCCAGAGGTTCCCATCATGTGCATGCCCACAGTGATGATATGCTGGATGGAGTCACATTGTTGATATCATCAAAGATGACCTGGAAGAGTGAAAAATCACAGCAGTGGGTCAACTACAGGAGTTATATCTGATGCTCACTTTGCAAAGAGAACCGTAATTTAATAACATTGGCTATTAGTTTTGACAGATCATTAGTTCTTAGAAGAAACACAGCTGAAGGATGAAAGACACTACCATTCTGGAAGGGCTATTACTGGACCTTTCAAAAATGAGCCACAGTTGAAAATAAATGCTATTCAAGTGAATATTTATCTAAATGCCAGGAGTGAGGAGGGGACTCTTAATCATTAATGATTCAACACATAGACTTTAATCAGTCACCTTTCCCAGCTTTCCCAGGGAGTGTCATGAACCAATGTCACAGGGGTTCATGCATGGGTTCAACAATATGAATTTCAACTAACCAAGATTCAAAGGGCTGCTGGGTCTTCTGAATGTCCTGCTTACCTAGAAATATGACCCTACCAGATCGACTAACATTGTACCATATATCAGGAATCAGACTAATAGCTGATGTCAGTTGATTGTGTTGTCATTCGTAAAGGAAATCTTTTCATTATATTAGTTAGTAGCATGGAGCTGTTGATACTATTAATGCCTGGAAGTTCAAGTGTGGAAAGATATGTATTTATGATAGAAAGCCATAGAGTGAACAGGGGCAGAAATAGCCCCTGCACTTATAAAAACTAATGAGTCAGCATGAGACTGAAATAGTGGTGTAATCAACACACAGGAAGAGCTGCAGACCAGTGGGTCAGATCTCTGGCAGCAGAGAGCAGATCTGCTGTCACTCTTGGGGCAGTAGTGAGAGGAGCAGCTCTCTTCTCTGAAGGAGGCAGCCTGAATGTGGAGCCCTACGCAGCAGGGCCTCTTTCCACAGGCTGCATCAGCAGTGCAATTCTAGGAACTGTTGCTAGAAGCTTTGTCTGTAGCCTGTTTCTTAAAGCTTCAAAACAAATTTATAGCATTTCAAAATCCCACAGTAAATTACTTTCTGCTTGGTGGACTTTTTATTTGCAACCAAGAGCAATAGCCAATCTGTACTGAGAGCATCAATACAGCCTCCTTTTTCTTTTTTTTCTTGATAATTATAATATATTTTGGGTGGACCTGCCAGAGGAGGCCAACAAACAACTTTCCATGTTATAAAAAGTGCAACCATGTTATAAAAAGGGAGTCTTTGGATTATCAAGCAGCTTCACTGTCTTATGGTACAAAATGAGGAAGTGTAAAACTTTTAGCTTCACTATCAAGGAAAAATGTTTTTAAAAATATCTTCCACAATAACTTTTTACTTCATAGTAAGAGCTGTGTGAAGCAAAATATGGTCATTTCCTTATCCATGAGTGACACACAAGGGATTATTTGACTTTGTAAACTACTGTCTTCTCAGCATAAAAAGTGCAAAGGTACAGACAATTAAAAATTTATATCCACCAAAAACATAAACAGCCATAGAAAATATATATTCATGTATAAAATATAAAATGTTTTTGTATCAAAGGGCATGATCAGCACACTGAAAATGCAACTTATGGAATAAAAAAAAGTATTTGCAAATTATATATCTGGTAAGATGTTAATAATATCCAATATATAATAATAATAAGGCCTACAGATCAACAGGAAACATTCAATTTTGGGGAAAACAGATTAAAATAAGGGAAATGATTTGAATAGATGTTTATCCAGTGAAGATTGATGAACAGCCAATAAACACATAAAAAGATGCCCAACATCACTAATTCTTAGGGCAATGAAAACAAAATCCACCTTATACCTATTAGGACAGATTCCCTTAATGGAAAAATGAGTGTTCATGAGAATCTGGAGAAATTGGAAATCTTGTGGACACTGTTTTGGGGATGTAAAATGGTCATCTAGTATAAGAAACTACATGCCAATTCCTCAATAAGTTAAAAATAGAAATTCTATATAACTCAGCAATTCCACAATTGGACATATACCCAAATAACTGACAATATTAACTTGAAGAAATATTTATGTACCCACATTCAGAGAAGAATTATTCATAATAGCCAAAAGGTGGAATCAACTCAAATATGCATGCAGGGAAGGGTGGAGAAACAAAATGTTGCATAGATATACAATGGAATGTTATTCAGCTTTCCAAAGGCAGGAAATTCTGACACAGCCTCCAACATAGATGAACAGTGACGGCATTATGCTCAGTAAAATCAGCAAGTTACAGGACTAATGAGGCGTGATTCCACTACGGTATTTGCAGGACAGCCTCCTGTTGGCCTTGGACCAGCCCAGTCTCCTCCCCTTTCTCACTCTTAGTTTTCAAGAATCACTATAGAATGTCCTGGAAATGTAACATCCTAAGATAGGGCAGTGTTGGCCAGTTGGCCATAGCAGCACAGGCTCTGTTCTATTCCCCTCGTACCCGGCAAGTGCTGGGTTCTGGCTGCATATTCTCAAGGTCCAATAACTGGAAGCAGACAAACTAGGAAAGAAGGGAATTTATTGCTGTAACCGGATACAGGAAGAAGGTCAGAGATAATTCCACTAGACCAACTCAAAGTGTTACAATTTTCTTTCTTTCTCCTTTCTTTCTTGCTTTCTTTCTTTCTTTCTTTCTTTCTTTCTTTCCTCTTTCTTCTTTCTTTCTTTTTTTTTTTTTTGAGACAGAGTCTGGCTCTATTGCCCAGGCTGGAGTGCAGCGGCACGATCTCAGCTCACTGCAACCTCTGCCTCCCAGGTTCAAGTGATTCTCCTACCTCAGCCTCCCAAGTAGCTGGGACGACAGGTGCACGCCACCATGCTTAGCTAATTTTTGTATCTTTTGTAGAGGTGGGATTTCACTATGTTGACCAGTCTGAAAGTGCTACAATTTTCTTGGTGCTTATATAGGTTGGCGTTGTGTGCCTACGTGGAGTATAACATTTGCCTAAGTCTATAGGCAACTAATTTTGTTTCAATTAGAAGGTCAAAGGCCAAAGAAATGCTATGTCTGATTAAGCTGTGAGGAGCCCAGTACCTTCAAGACCTGTCTCCTAAATTCTTATAGTGAGGACTGTGGTACCAGAGTGATTATTCCTATTGTATCTCATTTACAGCCTGGTCCAGAGAGCTGCCTTAAACTCTCCAGTGAATTTACTCAAACAGCTGCCTCTGTTACCTTGACTCATCTTATTTTTTTGACCCGAGATGGGTCCTGACACTAGGAATATAAGGCTGTCTTCATTATTTTGATTTCTTCCAGGTTAAGGAGAAGCCTATGCAAGCCTCCCATTGAACATACGTTTTACTTCTGGCTTTGATGCCTGAGAACCGATTTCCCTAGGTTTAATTATTTGCTCAGTGTTAAGGCAGCACAGTGGAAATTTGTTGGTGTAACTGGAGAACTACGCAGACCTGACTGTGCGATTGACAGGGAGTATTGGCCTGCCATACCCTCTTGAAATAGGATTTCCTTCAACACTTTAGCTCAGTGTGATATGTGACTCCAAGATGTAAAAGCCAGGGTGGGTCCAATTCAGAGTGCCTTAGCTGCAGTATATGTGAAGCACAGTCTAGACTCCATCAGCCCCAGGCAGCTTTCCTGAGCCTTGGGGGACAGACCCACAATAAATTCTAGGCTGTTGCTATCCTTTGCTGCCTATCTGTAAATAGTAAATTGCTTCACGTGACTAGTTGCGTGAGGGTGTTTTATCTCCCTGGACTCAGGTAAGTTGGTAATCACCGCACAATTAACCTGCTTAACAAAATTTCTCCAGTGAGAAGATTCTAGTAATAACAGACCCATGGCTTACTGGTTAAATGGGCAGAACAATAGCTCCCATTCTTTGGCCCAGGAGAGAGCCATTAGACTGGAAGTTGCAAGGGCTGGACATGCATCTGGATGCTTTATGGGGAGGGAGGGAGGATAAACCGGTTATAGATCACTCTCTCCATGAATTTACACTAGGTGGCTGCCTGAATTGAGGCAGAGAGAAAGGAGTGTAGAAATGATAATGGGGCACAAAATTCTCTGGTTGGTAGACACTTATACGATGCCTTATTCCTGGAGCCAGAGAGCTAAAGAAATTCATACTCAAAAGGACCCTAATATCCCTGAGAGGGAACCAACATATGCAATTTGGGCTTTCATGCAAAGGAAGGCTCACTCTCTAAATAAGAGATACAGAAAAATTTCAGGGAAGTCTTATGCAGACTGCTTGATGTATTTGTTTGATAAAGCAATATTTGCAGATCTAAATGTCTTGATCTAAATGGCACCGTTAGGGATACAACCAATGCATTTGGGTGCTCACCAGAAACTAGTGGCCCTAGACCACATAACAATAAAAGGAGAAAATACTTTTCTGGGTTTTTGGGTGCCAGAGCCCATAGGACTCCACTGGGGAAAGTTTGACCAGTGACATTGAGAGGTTCTGGGACAAATGCAATGGCCATGGTGCTTCTCTGCTTGTGGATGGTACCCTGGGTCATGTTGGAGATGATGACTGTAGTTCGCACCTCAGAGTGCAGTACAGCATTGATATTTGTACCAAAGAACATCGCTGCTGCCTAAAAGATATGTTCCCTCACAGCTAAGAATTCAAGCCTTAACAAAAAGGATTATCCACTGAGGCCTACTACCTAAGCTACCCAAAACTCCATGGGTTATTCAACAAAAACAGTACTGTCTACTAAATGAAGAAAGAGACATTACCTGTTTTTTTCAAGACTTGCTACAAACAGATCAAAATGTTACATAACCCCGTGTCATCATGGAGCAACCCAGTCTGACTGGGCAAGAAGACTAGGGAACAGAGACTAACAACAGACTATTGCAGTCTGAATGCTAAGGCCACTTAGATGGGAAACCAAGGAAGGATCCCAGATATAGTCAAACGTTGGCACTAGCAGCAACCATTAATGAAAATGACAACAGTTAGTCGGCCTCTGGGTAATGGAAACAGCATAAACCTCACTGGGATGTGCTTTTAGTCACCTTAGTCAGAATCAAAATCACAAACAAACCATCAATCTTGAATAGAACCCTTTGCAACAGCAGCCTTGAAAGTTGTCCAACAAGACATGTTCCAAGCCCCTCTTTAAGGCATTTAGAGGCTGGGTACAGTGGCTCTCGCCTGTAATCTCAGCACTTTGGAAGGCTGAGGGGGGCTGATCACCTGAGGTCAGGAGTTTGAGACCAGTCTGACCAGCATGACAAAACCCCATCTCTACTAAAAATACAAAAAATTAGCCGGATGTGGTGGTACACACCTGTAATCCCAGCTACTCAGGAGGCTGAGGCAGGAGAATTGCTGAACCTGGGAGGCAGAGGTTGCAGTGAGCCAAGATCATGCCATTTCACTCCAGCCTGAGCTACAAGAACAAAACTCTGTCTAAAAAAAAAAAAAAAAAAAAGCAAAACAAACAAAAAAAACCCTTTAGAGTCTGTTAGTCTGATGGAAGTTCAGGTGTCCAGAACCTCTATGTATGCTGACTGGAGTCTGTGGCAACAGAAAATTGTCACAGAGTGAGCCAGCCTGTCAGATATTGAATGCATAAACTAGCTGAAACAGCCACCAGATGTGCCTCTTTGGAATGACAACTCCTTGCTTACTATTGGAAATTTATAGGGATTAGACCAAGTGTGGTGCTGTTGGGTGAGCTGCTACTTTTTACTTGAGTGCTTAAAATCCAACCAATACTACTAGACAGGCTTAATAGAGTTGCCTTATCAAATGGAAATGGTATTTTCAGAATCAGGCCTAGCCAGCATCCCGTGGCCTTTGAAAGCTCCACGAACAAATGGCGAGCTTGCTAGAAGAGACTACATGAGGGATCATTTGACTCTGCTTTTGGCTACCTGAAATCCAAGATTCAGAGACATGCCAATGTTGATATGGCATGGCATACTTAGGTCAAAACATGTAGTCTGGGTCCTCGGGGGGTGAATACCATCTAGCCAGTGGGTGATCATTTTTTACTGAGACTGATAATGGTCATTCCATCCAATGATCCAAACTACATGAAATGATAACGGCCATCCAGGCCTTTCTGCCGTGTCTTGTTACATTTTCACCAACTCGGGCTATTGCCAACAGTCTAGCTCTCTGGTCAGGAAAACAGCAACTGAGTGACTGGACTATTAAAGGATCCCCTCTGTGTAGAAAAGGTCTATGGCAACAGCTTGCCACCTGTAAGAGACAAATATATCACTCAATTGGGTGCTGGGACTACCATGGCCACCCTTGAGAGGAACTTACTTCATGTTTTTGGATGCCCCCTGAGACTTCACTCTCACCAAGGAATACCCTTTACCTCCCAAGCCACATATCAATGGACACAGTCTCATGGGACACTATAGACCTTCCATACACCCTGTCATCCACAGGCCAACGGATATGTTTAATGCTTGAATAGCTGACTCACAGCAACTGAAGAGTACACATCAGGACAACCTGCTAATAGGGTGGTACCCCATCTGACTATGGCAATTGGGCATTAAACACTGCATTGCAGAGCAAGGGAAACATTGCCTGGAGAGGTGAAGGTAAAACACTGAGCTGAGTGGGGAAGAAGTTGGACCAGGTCAATAACCTGATTGGGCTGCCACTGTGAAACCCTAAACTCAATATTTTCAATCATTTTCTTCCTTTTATACTGCATGTTCTTGGGGGTTGCAATTTAGGCCACCATAATAACCCAGACAGGCTTCCTAACTCCAATGTGGATGGAATGATTCCTCTGGGTGCCTTCTATGGGTTCCACAGGAATGAGGGACAGGACCAGGGTCCCTCTGCTGGTAAGGGGGACATCTGATACCTCCATTAGGGATAATGACACGGTCAGACATGTCAGATTTCTACAGGACATGACCTCCCTTATAGAATTGGACAACCAAGACTGAAAAGTCTGGGTTAAGCAACATGGCAATGGGTACCCAAAGAGGCAGTATTCTCAGAACAGGGACACTGAGTGCCTCCACTAACTCAGCCCAATCCTTGTGGATGAGCAGAGGATGCCTGAGATTCTGGGGAAGGTGGGAGATGTGGCACTGATCTGTCAATCTGCTTTTTCTGCAAGAACCAGGCAGCAGAGACCCAGAAGCTTCACGTCTTTGTTAGGCTCTTCCAAGCCACCACAGATAATTTGACAAAACACTATCTAAATCCCAGACCTCATCCTGTCACTGTCTGAAGTGATTCTTTCATCCTACTAAGGGTAAACTATACCAGCTGTATAGGATAAAAAGACTTCTGGAGATTCATGTTACTGATGGTAGAACAACAATGCAAATATACTTAATGCCACTGAAGCGTACACTCGAAAATGACTAAGATGGCCAATTTTATGTTTTCTGTATTTTATCATAGTTAAAAAATTAACATCTGTATTATTGATGCCTCAAAAGAAAATGTACTATTTTCTAATTTTCTGAGCAAGTGTAAATAAATAAACAATCACTTTGGGATGCCATTTTTCATACCATGTTTTAACAAACAATTGTTTTCTAATATTTACTTTTGGAGCTGAACTTAGAATCCTTTTTTTCCTGAGTCCTAGCCAAATGCTATTTTGCTCAAAGTATATTTCCTTATGAAGCACGATAATAATAAATATCAAGTAATGATTAAAACTCCCTTTACATCTCCTATTACCATCCTAAATATTATAGCTTAAAGTGTTTGAAAAGTGGCTTGGACAGTATTGATTCTGTCCTCAAACTCCTGAAACACAACAAGGACAGAGAAATAGCAAGAAAATGGTAAGAAAAACATAGCTTTTATGGTCATTAGCTATTCTGGTCACTGCTTTCTGTCAGTTAAATAATTTTTTTAAAGTAGTTGGGTCCGGGCGCAGTGGCTCACGCCTGTAATCCCAGCACTTTGGGAGGCCGAGGCGGGTGGATCACTAGGTCAAGAGATTGAGACCATCCTGGTCGAAATGGTGAAACCCCGTCTCTACTAAAGATACAAAAAATTAGCTGGGCATGGTGATGCGTGCCTGTAATCCCAGCTACTCGGGAGGCTGAGGCAGGAGAATTGCCTGAACCCAGGAGGAGGCAGAGGTTGCAGTGAGCCGAGATGGTGCCATTGCACTCCAGCCTGGTAACAAGAGCGAAACTCCGTCTCAAAATAAATAAATAAATAAATAAATAAATAAAAATAAAGTAGTTGGAATGTTGGAACTCTCATACATTCTTTGTGGAAATGTAAAATGGTATAATCACTTTGGAAAACAGTTTGGCAGAGTCTTAAACACTAATTGTAGTCAACCATCCTCTCCCAATGAATACTGAATTTTCTGTTCCTTACTGGCACAATTTGCATAAGTAGTGAATACAAGTCTTGAGTTACAGTTATGGATGTGCTCTTCACCACTCAGTGCACGTAAAGAAGATAAATAATATTAACAAAGGATAGGTAGCTGTGAATCTGAAAAAACATATTTGACAAGGAATACATAGTTCCTTCTCTCTAAAATAATCTGATGATTCTTCCTGGAGTGAGTCTGGTTTGATGCTTCTCTCCTTACGATGCTTCTCTCCTTATGATGATAGAAGAGTGGCACCTCATGAAAGTGGTGAAGCCTCTGATCCCTGCACCTACAGCCTCAACCCAGTTCCCTTCATCCCTTGCTTTAGTCCTTGATTCTGTGTCTCAGTCCCACTTAGTCTGGGACTCAAACAACATTTGTCAGGAAAGATTCGGGATAGACCTCTTGAGACTACCCTGGAGTTGTCAGAGATTCTTTGACCATCATCTGTTCATTTCTAGAGGGAGTTATGGGTATGAAGACGAGCAGAGCTTATAAATCTTCCAGCTGCTTTTACTCCCACTGCACGCCACAAAAACTACAACAATAATAACAACAAGAACCGTAACAACATCCACAACATCACAGGACGAGTCTCCACTGTTTCCAATGTTTTCACTTCAGTACATCTTCTCTGCCTTTATCTCAAGCAGCTAGGCATTTTGACAGTCATGAGACTAATATCTAGACTTTTGTTCATCGTAGGAAAAGTAGACAAGGCTTTGTGCAATGCAGGCATTTCTTAAGCCAGTCACTCTTCAATTTTTGGATCATCATTTCACACATATACACATCAGGTTTCTAACATGTATCTAGAAATCTATAAAGTAATATATACTATTAATCCATATGATAGAGCCTATGTTTTCTATTGTATTGTATTTCCTTGTTTTATTCTTATTTTAGCTGTTGTCATTACAACTAGAGTGTTTTAAACTTAATATTTTAATTTTAACTCAAAAATTAGCATGTTCAAGACACTCTAATTTCCTGGAACATAAAGATAACATCCTCTATTACATAAAAACTGCCCCAATGAATATTCTTATTTCTGAGACAAATTGTAAAATTTCAAGATGACAGGGCTGAAGAAATTATATTGAAACAGGCTCCCAAGTAACGATGATAGTTTTTCCTTATGGTAACTCATGAGACAAGAATTAGACAAAAAGATAACAAGGCAGAATAAGGATTATATAAGAAAGAAGGATAACAACAGGACATTTTAAACTTTCATAGGATAAAGTTTTGATAATAGATGATGAGAAGAAATGCATTGGACAGAGTTTGATGGAGATGATTGAAGGTCTGACTAACTTATCGTATCAAGACAAAATAATTAGAATTTTGAGAGTTGTGAGCAGATGAATGGAAGAAAGCCTATAGAATCAAGGCTGTGGTTGAAATACATATGATTTACTTCAAGAATATTTTCTATGCATCTCTGCTAAGGATGATGGTTATAATACGACATATGTTTTTTTCAAGTAATTTTTTTTTTTTTGAGACAGCGTTTCGCTCTTGTTACCCGGGCTGGAGTGCAATGGCTCGATCTCGGCTCACTGCAACCTCCACCTCCTGGGTTCAAGCAATTCTCCTGCCTTAGCCTCCTGAGTAGCTGGGATTACAGGCATGTGCCACCATGCCCAGCTAATTTTTTGTATTTTTAGTAGAGACGGGGTTTCACCATGTTGACCAGGAAGGTCTCAATCTCTTGACCTCGTGATCCACCCGCCTCGGCCTCCCTAAGTGCTGAGATTCCAGGCTTGAGCCACCGTGCCCAGCCTTTTTTCTTCTTTTTTTTATTGCATTTTAGGTTTTGGGGTACATGTGCAGAACATGCAAGATAGTTGCATAGGTACACACATATCTTAACAATCCCAACAACAAAATTAGCAGCAGCAGACATACTGTCCTAGATAATGTTGTAAATACTTTGCATTATTTGCACTGTAAGGTATATTTTATAGTTGTCACCATTTCACAGATAAGGAAACTGAGGTAAAGGGAGGTTATATAACTTGATTAATTTTAAGAAATGCATGAGCAGTGGAGCTTCTTCACAGCCCAGAGAGTACTTCAGGGCCTGCCATGATAACTTCTGGAGTATTGAGGGAAAATAAATCTAGCTAAGGATGAAGCTCTAATTCCTGAATGGATGATGATTACCTCTGAACTTGCTTCCACCTGACATGGGATAGTAAATGATTTTTAACAGCTTTGGGAAAACAGCAGAATTATTGTGAATTTGAATCAGTACTATGAACAGATAAATTTTTAAAAAAATTATTAATTTGAAGAGGCTCTCTGAGTCTAGATGAATGTGTTGTTTAGAATAGAATGTGTTGTTTAGAACAGAGTGGTGGATAGTCACCCAAGGAATAGTTCTTTGCGTGGGTGGACAGAACCATCTTCTGTCTTTAGGGAAATGGTATCACTACCCTGAGGGTTTGGAGCCCAGGTCCCACTCATCCATGCAGTTGTGAAAGTCCTCGCACCCACAGTGCTGAGGTTAATTGAATGCTGCTCTTTACTTTTAATTCCTGCCAAGAATGAGACAGCTTCTGGGCCCTCAGGAAAGATTGCTAACAAGCGAATAAAAGTATGTCAGGAAGATAAAGTTGTAATAGACTCTTCCTTTCAACCAGATGTATCATACACTCAGGGAGCTGACCGACAGATTTGGAGTAGAAAGAGAAAAACGAAACCACAGCCTTCTATTTTGTTTCCAACAGACTTGTGCCAAACATTATGCGGCTGAATTTAGGTGATGGTGAGACAAGAGGACATGAAATTAAATTGTGTGGCCACAGGTGAAAAGTTCTACCCTCAGGCTGAGCCAATGACCTTTTCTGGCCTGATCACCTTGGCCTGGGCTGCTGAGTGCAGAGAGGAGGAGGCAAATGGTCTAGGCAGCTGGAAGCTGCTCCCGCCCCAGCTGTTTTGCATGTCCCGCCCAGTCACCCTACAGTCCAGAGTCCATATCAATGCCTAGGTCAGAGCTCTGGAGAAGAGCTGCTCAGATAGAACCCAGAGGGAATCATGGAAGCTCTACCTCAGCTTCTCTTGCTTCTGCTACTCTGGCTTCCAGGTGAGGGGAACATGGGATGGTTTTGCACGTCAGTGAAAACGCTCTCAAGTTTATGGGGTCCTGTTACTTGGCAACTCTGTTCAGTCAACACAATAATTAAAGTTCAATATAAAGCAATAATTCTGGCTGTACTGGGAAGACAGTGGGTTTGATCTAGATTATATGGATGGCTTTTCTGTTTTATTTCCAATCTCAGGTACCACTGGAGAAATTGTGATGACTCAGTCTCCAGCCACCCTGTCTTTGTCTCCAGGAGAAAGAGCCACCCTCTCCTGCAGGGCCAGTCAGAGTGTTAGCAGCAACTTAGCCTGGTACCAGCAGAAACCTGGGCAGGCTCCCAGGCTCCTCATCTATGATGCATCCAACAGGGCTACTGGCATCCCAGCCAGGTTCAGTGGCAGCGGGTCTGGGACAGACTTCACTCTCACCATCAGCAGCCTGGAACCTGAAGATTTTGCAGTTTATTACTGTCAGCAGCGTAATAGCTGGCCTCCCACAGTGATTCAACTTGAAACAAAAACCTTTGCAAGACCTTCATTGTTTACTAGATTATACCAGCTGCTTCCTTTACAGACAGACAGCTGTTGCAATAACAACTCAACTTTAGCATCTCTTCTCTGCTTGGACATTTTGAGGATCTTTAAAAAGTAACCCCTCAATGTGCTTAGACTCTGATTCCTGCATGTTTCCTCAGACCAAGATGTGCAGCCAGATGTAAACACAGTTTCACAGTAAATGCCATTGAATCAGTTTTACATCAGTGGATGTCAATAAAGTTCCCAACCAGAGCTATAAAGCAACAACAATAACAACAGATAATCAAAACTGAAAAAGAAGAACTAAAGCTGTCATAATTCACTGATGAAAGGACTATGCACAGATAAAATTCAAATTTGTCTACAGAGAAATTATTAAAATTGATATGAGAAATAGAAATTGTTAGAATCAAGATTAATTTATTAATTCGTAAATTCAAAAATTAATTTTATTTCTGTATAACTAAAAAAATGCTAAAAATTAACATTATATAACAAACAGACCATTTACAAAATCATCAAAGCATCAATTATTTAGAAAAAATAGCCTAAATACACTGACATCTCCAGAATGTTATTTTGAAAAATAAAAGAAAACCTAAGTTAATAGAAATTCATACTATGTTCAAAGACTGAATGTCTCAGTATTACAAAAATGTCAATTCATCAAAATTAAAATAAAAAACTGAATTAAATTAAATTTTAATTTAAAGATTTAAAATTAAAACATCAAATATTAAATTTAAATTGAGAAGCTAATTCTAAATATTATGTGGCAATGTCAAGGATGTAGAACAGCCAGAGTGAACCTGAAGAAACACCAAAATGAGGACTTACAGTGACTGAATGCCTGGAATATAATGTGGGTGACAGTATGGTGATGATAAGATCAGAAATTTAAAATTGTGCAACTGTACGTATTTGGGGAAATAATTACTATGCAGATGTAGCCAAACACTGTTCAACTGTGCCACCAGAATCTTATATTTTCAGAATTAGTTCCTCACAGTGTGACTCTTAACATGGTGTCAGTGATTCTGTCTCCCCAGTAAATGCAACTCAGTACATGGTACACCCATCCATTTGATTTCTACCATATTTTAAATGGTAGAAAATTATACTTATTTATACAACTAGCTGACTCGTAACAGCTGTTCATTTGCAGAGATGCACCCTGCTTTAATAAATTCCATTCTCTTTTTTTCCTCAGGCTGTCAACATTCAGTGGCAAATAGCCATCATAGAAACATTTTCCATTTAAAAGTGAACTAATTCATTTATTCAATATTTTCTATTGTACAGTAGGCTTTAAAAAGATTAAAGTCAAAAGAAAAAGTAAAGACAGGATCAAATAGGAATTGGTTATTCCTAAAAAAGTTAGTGAATGACCAAGTAGAAAGAGTGATAGGAACAGCTGTCTTAGTTTTGTCTAAGACTTCCTTCCAATGGGGATTTCACTGGTTGCATTCATTTATCATCACCAATAATTTATTATAATTTATTATAATATGATTTATTGAATATTATATGAAAGTGAAAAACAGAGTAGTTGTACGAGTACTAGAAGCACTGTTTCTACTGAATGCAAGTCATTTTCACACTATTGTAAAGTCAAAACATCTTAAGTCCAACTACCATGAGTTAATTTTTGTGCATGGTGAAAGGAAGGGGTCCAGTTTCAATCTTCTATATATGGTTGGCCAGTTATGCTAGCACCATTTATCAAAAAGGGAGCCCTTTCTCTATTGCTACCTTTTGGAATCATTGTCAAGATCAGATGGTTATGATGTGCAATTTTAAGTTTGGGTTCTCTAACCCGTTACATTGATTTATGTGCCTATTTTTGTTCTAAAACCATGCAACTTTGTTTACTGTAGCCTTGTAGTATGTAGTTTAAAGTTGGGTAGTTCAATGACTCTGGTTTTGTTATTTTTCTTAGAATGGCTTTGTCTATTCAGGCTCATTTGTGGTTCCACATGAATGTTAGAATAGTTTTTTTCTACCTTGGTGAAAGATTTTGTTGATAGTTTGATATAAATAACATTCTGTAAATTGCTTTGGGCTAGGGCTATATGATCATTTTGACAATACTGATTCTTCCCAACCATCAGCATGAAATATTTTTCTATTTGTTTGTGTCATCTCTGATTTCTTTCAGCAGTATATTGTAACTCTGGTTGTAGATATCTTTCAGCACCCTGGTTAACTGTATTCTTAAGTACTTTATTTCTGTGGCTATTGTGAATGGAATTGTATTCTTGATTTGGCTCTCACCATAGACATTGTTGGTATATAGAAATGCTACTGATTTTTTACATTGATTTTGTATCTTGAAACTTTGCTGAAGTTGTTTATTAGATCTAGGAACATTTGGGCAGTGATGACAGGGCTTTCTAGGTAAAAATTATATCAGATGCTAAGAGAGTTAGGTCAACTCCTCCTCTGGCTAGGCCTTCTAGTACTATGTTGAATAGGAGCGGCGAGAGTAAGCACCCTTCTCTTATTCTGGTTCTTAGAGGGAATGCTTCTAGCTTTTGACCATTCAGTATAATGTTGACTATGGGTTTGTCATATATAGCTCTTAAAATTTTGAGGTATGTTCCTCAGTGCCTAGTTTGTTAAGGGCTTTTAAAATGAAGCAATAATGAATTTTATTGAAAGCCTCTTCTGCATTTATTGAGATTATAATGTTGTCTTTGTTTTTAGTTCTGTTTATGTGATAAATAACATTTGCTGATTTGTGTATGGTGAATCAATCTTGCATCTCAGGAATAAAGCCTACTTGATTCTGGTGAATTAGCTTTTTGATGTGCTGCTAGATTCAGTTTGCTAGCATTTTGTTGAAGATTTTTGCATCTATGCTCTTCAGAAATATTGGCCTGTGTCTCTGCCAGGTTTTGGTATTAGAATAATGATGGCCTTATAGAATGAGTTGAGGAGGGACTCCTCAACTCCTTCCAACAACCTTTCGGAATAGTTTACATAGGAATGGTATCCGTTCTTCTTTACACATCTGGTAGGAGTCAGCTGTGACTCCATCTGATCCTGGGCTGCTGTTTGGTAGGATTTTTATATCTGATTTAATTTCAGAATGTGTTTCTGATCTATTTAGGGTTTCTATTTCTTTGTTGTTCAATCTTGGGAATCTAGATGTTTCCAGAGATTTATCCATTTTTTTTTAATTTTTCTACTTTGTGAGCATAGAGGTATTCATCATAGGCTCTGAGTGTTGGTATTTCTGTGGGGTTGATGGCAATCTCCCCTGAGTCATCTCTGATTGTGTTTATTTAGATCTTCTCTTTTATTTTCTTTATTAGTCTAGCTACTGGTCTAGCAATATTGTTTATTCTTTCAAACAAGACAATTTGTGGTTTTATCAATCTTCTGTATGTTTTTTTCCTGTATCAATTTCCTTTAGTTCAGCTCAGATTTTGATTATTTTTTTTCTGCTAGCTTTGAGGTTAGTTTGCTCTTGCTTTACTAGTTCCTCTAACTGCAATGTTGATTATTTTTGGTTTAAAGTCTGTTTTGTCTAAATTAAAAGACAGAAAAGATTTGCTATTGCCTGATAGGCTGTAAAAGGAGATCTGTATAGGTGACTTGCCCCTTCATTCTAGGTATCTTTAATACTTTTTCTTTCTCACTGACTTTTGTGAATCTGATGACTATGTATCTTGGGGATTGTCATCTTATATAGTATCTCACAGGGGTTTTCTCAATTTATTAAACTTGGTGTCAACCTCTCTAGCAAGGTTGAGGAAATTTTGTGAACAATATCTTCCAAATATGTTTTCCAAGTTGCTTGCATTCTCACCCTCTCTTTCAGAGAGGCCAGTGATTCATAGGTTTAGTCTCTTTACATAATCTTATACTTTTCAGAGGCTTTGCTCACTCTTTTTTATTCTTCCTTATTTTTTTTCTGCCTGAGTTGATTCAAGTTCTGAGATTCTTTCCACAGCTTAAAGCATGCGATGTTTAGATCAGAGAGAATGAGGAAAATTCCAGAAGAAATAAGAACTTGTACTTTGATAAAGAGGCTAATATAGCAAGAGGGAATAATTAAGTGACTTCTAGAGTTTCTCTGTGTCTTTGAAATATCTGGGCTTTTAAAATTTGAATTTGTTTGGTATGTGAATCAAAATCACACATATTATTTAACATTAAATAAGTAACTGAAAAATTATGAAAATGTCTCATAAAGTTTATGCATAACCTTGCACTTCTCTCTCATTATTTGGGGATCAAGTGCATATATTATGATGACCCAGATGCCATTCTCCCTGCCTGTCACCACTGGAGAACCAGACTCCATCTCCTGCAGGTCTTGTCACAGCCTCCTCATAGTGATGTTCACAACTATTTGAATGTGTACCTGCAGAAGCCAAGCCAGCCTTCATGGCTCCTGTTCTACAGAGTTTCCAACTGAATCTCTGCGGTCCCTGGTTTACTGGTTGTGATCAGGGACAGATTTCACTCTTAAAGTCATTACAGTGGAGGTTACTGGCTGTGGTCAGGGACAGATTTCACACTTAAAGTCATTACAGCGGAGATTAATGATGTTGGAGATACTTCTGCCCCTGCATTGGTATAGCCCCAAACAAAAACCTCTCTGCTTGGATGGTTCAAGCTGCCCAGATTTGTTCCTTCACAGGTTAGCTAACAGTGCATATTCTCTGAATCTGTGTAGGAGGAAGATGTTGGTGAACACGGAGTACCAGGTTGCAGCTGGACCATGAGTGCCTAGGTATACCTCATGTAGCAGACTTGAGATGCCATCAGCTATAACAGCCTTAGCATGGCAGACCTGCAGTAGGTCCAAGACCCTCTGAGTCAGGGGACATGAGGAAGGGAGTGCTGACTTGAAGGCTCATTTCAATTCTCTCTCCTTTGTCAATTTCACTTATTTTAATATTTGTCAATTTTATTTCATTTTAATATTTGTCAATTTCATTCAGTTTTAAGTAAGTCACATAATTGAGCCTGATTCATGACAATACCATGCTGGTACATATTTTGGTATTATTTTGGCTTAGAGTTACCAGTATATATTCACCAAGGTAACATCTGGTGTTTTTAAGACACTCTTTCTCCTCTTCGCCACTTTTACCTTGCATTTGTTCTTAGCACATGTTCTGCTCCAGGACCAGAGTAGGCACAGGGTTTTATACTACTGTTCTCAGAGGAACAGCCAAGAAAAACAATTCACATTCTTGGTTTTTTTCACTAGTAGATAAGCTTTGATAAATCTATCTAATAATAAAGCCTAGTGCACAATTTCTGTGAACAATCTCAGTCAAAACAGGTTGAAACTTTTTTTTTTAATTGGCATTTTCTGAATGCCAACTCTGTGTTTTAAAGTGCAGCTAAGAACCAAGTCTGGATGACTTAGAGAGCTTAGAAATGCATGCCGTATTCAACAAAATTTTGATAAATGTAAGATACTATACAAGCCAGTTTTTGCTCTGTAAAATTAAAGAACATACAGATTTTGGTGAGTAGCAGTAGATGACAGCATGAAGGGCACATGGTGCAGACCAGCTGTGGGTACAATGCCCATGTCTATAGCTCACCTTTGTTGGTTGATGATACTGATGGAGTTAATGTTGAGATATGAACCCCTGTGGAAGCTTTATTTTCTGTGGAATAATCACAGAGTTCAGAGAACCTCTACTGATACTCAAGGCTGTGCCCTGAGCCACTGCAAGCTCATGAGGAAGTGATGCATAAAACAGGGCTCTAAGTATTAATAACTGAAGAGTTAGTGAAGTTTAAATGCACCTCATGTCACATCACACATTTCTATTTAAACTAATATGGTGTAGATGAGTTTCCAAAGGTTGAACCAATGCCTGTTATGTGCCTGGGGATGACTAATCTCTCATCTTCCACTGGAGAGAATGGTTATTCATGAGTGATTATGTAATTAAGATGAAGAGAATGCTGACCAGAAAGCTTATTGGGGCTGGGAAGGCCAGTAAGAGATACAGTGATTGGAAACCAATAGCCGTGTCTCAGAAATAGATAAAAGACAATCAGTGCAGCATTATGGGAGGAAAATCCATGAAAATGTGGGAGATTTTGCTGTTCTTTCTGGCTTACCCACTCTCACTTCTCATATTCCACAACTCATCATCAAATGTGCCAAGGAAAAATGCAGCCTGGGGTTAAAGGCTCAAGTTGTGTTGAATTCATTAAGGCAACTTCATGTAACTGCCAAACCTCAGGTGAATTGTTTTCCCTGGTAGAAGCCCCCTGACTGGCACAAGTAAGAATCACTGCCAATCTCAAATTTAGAAAATGTCATTAGGGACAGGGGAAGATGGCGCTATAGAAGCAACTCAGGATTGCAGCTCTCAGTCAAGACGCAGAGGGTGAGTTCACACCACATTTCCAGATGGATCTTTATAGCCCACAGAACATGGAAAATCCCAGGTGTAGGAGAGACACAGGATGCCAGCGCAGCAGTCTCCACTAGCACGGCCAAATGGCCAGCGCCGCAGCACAGTGGCACGCCACACAAAACGCACGGGTCTGGGCACCCTGTTAAACTGGAAATTTGAGATTTGGGAGGGTAGATTAGCATATTCATCTGATTAAATGGGATTTGGACAGTGAGCCAGACCAGGAGATTTCTTGGAGGTGAACTGTGAGCCAGCGCAGCTGGTCGCTGCACGGAAATATCACACAGATCCCACTGCCCTTTCAGCCAGCGAATAAAACACCTGGGAGAGAGTCAACCCTACAACTTAAAAAAAAAAAAGGCACGGAAGCAGGGAGCCAAGTGATCAGGCCCAACAAGTCCCACTCCCACAGGGTCAAACAAAATGGTGATTCAAAACACTCGGGGTTGAGAATTTCACTGTGGGCACAGCTGAACCCAGGGCTGTGCAGCTCGGTGGGGGAGGGGTGTCCACCATTACTAAGAGCTTCCACCCCTACTGAGGTACTCACCCATTGCTGACACAGCCAGCCATTGCCGAGGCAACCCACCATAACAGAGAGACTCCACCAACAGGGCAGAGCCCACATCACCAGGGTGGAGCCCACATCAGTAGGGCGAAGCCCAAAACAGCAGGACGGAGCTGACAGAAAAAGGGCTGACCTCATGCCAGCAGGGCAGAGCCTCGGCAGCCAAATAGTGACTAAACTGCCTCCTAGCTGGGCAGCACAATGCAACGGATACTCACAGACACATCCCTAACTCCCTGAGATAGAGCATCTGAGGGAAAAAAGAGGTTTTATAAGTTCTGCTGCAACAGACTTAAACGTACTTGCCTAGCAACACTGAATGAACAACAGAGCTCACAGAATAGCACTTGAGCTCCTATAAAGTCCAGACCATCTCCTCAAGCAGCTCCCTGACCCCCGTATACCCAAAGAGTCACCTCAAAAAGGACTGATCAGACTGACATTTGGCGGGCATCATTATGGGACAAAGATAGAAGAAGAAACTGGTAGCATCCCTCACTGTTCCGCACCTGCTACAGGTGTACCCCAGGCAAGCAGGGCCCGGAGTGCACCTCAGCAGTCTTACAGCAGAGGGGCTAGACTGTTAGAAGGAAAACTAAGAAACAAAAATACTTCATCATCAACAATCTGGGCCTCTACTCAGAGACCCAATCAAAAAATCAGAAACTACTCAGATGACAGGTAGATAAATCCACAAAGATGGGAAGAAACCAGAGCAAAAAGGAGGAAAACATCCAAAACCAGAACACCTCACCACCTATAAAGGACCAAAATGCCTCACAAGCAAAGGAACAAAGCTGGACAGAGAATGAGAGTGACGAAATGATGGAATCAGACTTCAGCAGGTGGGTAATGAGAAACTTCTGTGAGCTAAAAGAACATGTTCTAAATAAATGCAAAGAAACTAACAACCTTGAAAAAAGATTTGAGGAAATGATAACAAGAATGGACAACGTAGAGAGGAATATGAATGAATTGAAGGAGCTGAAAAACACAACATGAGAACCTCGTGAAGCATGCCCAAGTTCCAACAGCCGAATTGACCAAGCAGAAGAAAGGATATCAGAGGTCAAAGATCAACTCAATGAAATAAAATGAGAAGCCAAGATTAGAGAAAAAAGGAGCAAAAAGAAATGAACAAAGTCTCCAAGAAATGTGGGACTATGTGAAGAGACATAATCTATGTTTGATAGGTGTACCAGAATGTGATGAAGAGAATGAATCCAAGCTGGAAAATACTCTTCATGATATTATTGAGGAAAATTTCCCCAACCTAGCAAGGCAGGCCAATATTCAAGTCCAGGAAAAACAGAGAACAACACAAAGATATTCCACAAGAAGAGCAACCCCAAGGCATATAATCATCAGATTCATCAGGGTTGAAATGAAGGAGAAAATCCTAAGGGCAGCCAGAAAGAAATGTCGGGTCACCCACAAAGGCAAGCCCATCAGATTTACAGCATATCTCTCGACAGAAACCCTACAAGTCAGAAGAGAATGGGGGCCAATATTCAACATCCTTAAAGAAAAGAACGTTCAACCCAGAATTTCATATCCAACCAAACTAAGCTTCATAAGTGAAGGAAAAATAAAATCCTTTACGAACAAGCAAGGACTCAGAGATTTTGTCAGCACCAGGCCTGCTTTACAAGAGCTCCTGAAAGAGGCACTACACATAGAAAGGAACAACCAGCACCAGCCATTCCAAAAACAAACCAAAGGCTAAAGAGCATCAAGAAAATGAAGAATCTATATCAACTGATGGGAAAAACAGCAAGCTAGCATCAAAATGGCAGTATCAAATTCACACATAACAATATTAACCCTAAATGTAAATGGGCTAAATGCACCAATCAAAAGACACAGAGTGGCAAATTGGATAAAAAGCCAAAACCCATCGGTGTGCTGTAACCAGAAAACCCATCTCAAATGCAAGGATACAAAAAGGCTCAAAATAAAGGGATGAGAGAAGATTTACCAAGCAAATGGAGAGCAAAAAAAAAGAGGGAGTTGCAATTCTCATCTCCGTAAAATAGACTTTAAAGCAACAAAGATCAAAAGAGACAAAGAAGGACATTACATAATGGTAAAAGGATCAATACAACAAGAAGAGCTCATGATCCTAAATATTTATGGACCCAATACAGGAGCACCCATATATATAAGGCAAGTTCTTAATGACTTACAAAGAGACTTAGACTCCCACACAATAATAGTGGGAGACTTAAACACTCCACTGTCCATATTAGAGAGATCAACCAGACAGAAAATTAACAAGGAAACACAGGACTTGAACTCAGAACTGGAACAAGCAAACCTGATAGACATTTACAGAACTCTCCACTGCAAATCCACAGAATATACATTCTTCTCAGCACCATATCACACCTACTCTAAAATTGATCATATAATTGGAAGTAAAGCACTCCTCAGCAAATGCAAAACAACTGAGATTATAACAAACACTCTCTCAGACCATAGTGCAATCAAGTTAGAACTCAGAATCCAGAAACTAACTCAGAACCGCACAGCCTCATGGAAACTGAACAACTGGATCTTGAATGTTGATTGGATAAACAACGAAATGAAGGCAGAAATAAAGAAGTTCTTTGAAAGCAGTGAG
>CM052654.1:58736987-58759130 GCA_028533165.1 Leontopithecus rosalia
AGTCTCCAGAGGAAAATATATAGCAATAAGTGCCCATATGAGAAGAGTGGAGAGATCCAAAATTGACACCCTATCATCAAAATTGAAAGAGCAAGAGGAGCAAGATTAAAAAATCTCAAAACCTAGCAGAAGACAAGAAATAACTAAGATCAGAGCAGAACTGAAGGAGATAGAGACACGAAAAACCCTTCAAAAAATCAATAAATCCAAGAGCTGGTTTTTTGAAAAGATCAGCAAAATAGACAGACCACTAGCCAGACTGATAAACAAGAAAAGAGAACAACCAAATAGATGCAGTAAAAAAAATAAAGGGAAAATCACCACAGATTCCACAGAAATTCAAACCATCCTCAGAGAATATTACAAACAACTCTATGCACATAAACTAGTAAACCTGGAAGAAATGCATAAATTTCTGGACACCTGTGTCCTCCCAAGCCTAAACCAGGAGTAGACCAATAAAAAGGTCTGAAGTCGAGGCAGCAATTAAAAGCCTACCACACAAAAAAAGTCCAGGTCCAGATGGGTTCACAGCCAAATTCTACCAGACACACAAAGAGGAACTGGTACCATTCCTTCTGAAACTATTCCAAATAATCCAAAAAGAGGGTGTCCTTCCCAATTCATTTTAGACCAACATCATCCTGATCCCAAAATCCGGCAGAGTCTCAACAAGAAAAGAAAACTTCAGGCCAATATGCATAATGAACATAGATGCAAAAATCTTCAATAAAATATTGGCAAGCCGATTGCAACAGCACATCAAAAAGCTTATCCATCATGATCAAGTAGGATTCATCCCAGGGTTGCAAGGCTGTTTCAACATACACAAGTCTATACATATAATTCACCACATAAACAGAATCAAAAGCAAAAACCACATGATTATCTCAATTGACGCAGAGAAGGCCCTTAACAAAATTTAACAGCCCTTTATGCTAAAAAACCTCAATAAACTCGGCATTGATGGAACGTATCTCAAAATAATAAAAGCTATTTATGACAAACCAACAGCCAATGTCATACTGAATGGGCAAAAACTGGAAGCATTCCCTTTGAAATCTTGCACTAGACAAGGATGCCCTCTCTCACCACTCCTATTCAATATAGTACTGGAAGTTCTAGCCAGAGCAATCAGACAAGAAAAAGAAATAAAGGGTTTTCAAATAGGAAAGGAGGAAGCCAAATTGTCTCTATTTGCAGATGACATGAGAGTATATCTAGAAGACCCCATTGTTTCAGCCCAAAAACTCCTGAAACTGATAAGCAACTTCAGCAAAGTCTCAGGATACAAAATCAATGTGCAAAAATCACAAGCATTCCTATAAGCAACTTCAGCAAAGTCTCAGGATACAAAATCAATGTGCAAAAATCACAAGCATTCCTATACACCAACAACAGACTGAAAGAGAGCCAAATAAAGAACGAACTGCAATTCACAATTGCTACAAAGAGAATAAAATACCTAGGAATACAGCTAACAAGGAATGTAAAGGACATCGTCAAGGAGAACTACAAACCACTACTCAATGAAATAAGAGAGGACACAAACAGACGGAGAAACATTCCATGTCCATGGTTAGGAAGAATCAATATCATGAAAATGGCCATACTGCCCAAAGTAATTTACAGATCCAATGCTACCCCCATCAAGCTACCAATGACCTTCTTCACAGAACTGGAAAAAAAAAACACCTTAAACTTCATATGGAACCAAAAGAGAGCCCGCATAGCAAAGTCAATTCTAAGTAAAAAGAACACAGCAGGAGGCATCACACTACCGGACTTCAAACTATACTACAAGGCTGCAGTAATCAAAACAGCATTGTACTGGTACCAAAACAGAGAAATAGACCAATTGAACAGAACAGAGGCATCGGAGGCAACCCAACATATCTACAACCATACAATCTTGGATAAACCTGACAAAAACAAGCAATGGGGAAAGGATTCCCTGTTTAATAAATGGTGTTGGGAAAACTAGCTAGCTATGTACAGACAGCAGAAACTGGACCCCTTCCTGACACCTTACACTAAAATTAACTCCAGATAGATTAAAGACTTAAACATAAGACCTGGCACCATAGAAACCCAAGAAGAAAATCTAGGCAAAACCATTCAGGTCATAGGAGTAGGCAAGGACTTCATGACCAAAACACCAAAAGCATTTGCCATAAAAGCCAAAATAGACAAATGGGACCTAATCAAACTCCAAAGCTCCTGCACAGCAAAAGAAACAGTGATTAGCAACCAAACAGTGAATCAGCAACCAACAGAATGGGAAAAAAAAATTGCTTTTACCCATCTGACAAAGGGCTGATATCCAGAATTTACAAAGAACTCAAACAGATTTACAAGAAAAAAACAAACAAGCCCATTCAAAAATGGTCAAAGGATATGAACAGACACTTTACAAAGGAAGACATACATGAGGCCAACAAATATATGAAAAAATGCTCATCATCACTGTTCATCAGAGAAATGCAAATGAAAACTACATTGAGATACCATCTCACGCCAGTTAGAATGGCGATCATTAAAAAGTCTGGAGACAACAGATGCTAGAGAGGATGTGGTGAAATAGGAACACTTTTACACTGCTGGTGGGAGTGTAAATTAGTTCAAGCATTGTGGAAGACAGTGTGGCGAGTCCTCAAGGACCTAGAAAAAGAAATTCCATTTGACCCAGCAATCCCATTACTGGGTATATATCCAAAGGATTATAAATTGTTCTACTATAAGGACACATGTACATGAATGTTCATTGCAGCACTGTTTACAATAGCAAAGACCTGGAATCAATCCAAGTGCCCATCGATGATAGACTGGACTGGGAAAATGTGGCACATATACACCATGGAATATTATGCAGCAATCAAAATGATGAGTTCAGGCCGTCGTGGTGGCTCAAGCCTGTAATCCCAGCACTTTGGGAGGCCGAGGCGGGTGGATCGCGAGGTCAATAGATCAAGACTATCCTGGTCAACATGGTGAAACCACGTCTCTACTAACGATTCCAAAAATTAGCTGGGCATGGTGGCGTGTGCCTGTAATCCCAGCTACTCGGGAGGCTGAGGCAGGAGAATTGCCTGAACCCAGGTGGCGCAGGTTGCGGTGAGCCGAGATGGCGCCATTGCACTCCAGCCTGGGTAACAAGAGCGAAACTCCGTCTCAAAAAAAACAAAAAACAAACAAACAAAAAACGATGAGTTCGTGTCCTTTGTAGGGACATGGATGAACCTGGAGAACATCATTCTCAGCAAACTGACACAAGAACAGAAAATGTAATATCACATGTTCTCACTCATAGGTGGGTGTTGAACAATGAGAACACATGCACACAGTGAGGGGAGCACTACACACTGGGGTCTGTTGGGGGAATAGGGGAGGGACAGTGTGGGGGGCAGTTGGGGAGAGATAGCATGGGAGAAATGCCAGATATAGGTGAAGGGTAGATAGGCAGCAAATCACACTGCCATGTGTGTACCTATGCCACTATCTTGCATGTTCTTCACATGTACCCCAAAACCTAAAATGCAATAAATAAAATAAATAAATTACACATGCCATGTTGGAGTTGTCAAAAAAAAAAGAAAAGGTGAGGAAGCGATAACATGCTGTCAGATGCTTTAGTCTGTATGTGTGTGAGCTGTTTGTATGTGCTCTGAAATATGCTCTTTTCAATCTTTATTCCACTTATTTTTTGCATATGCCCAAAACTTCCCCAGTAGGAGCTCCTTCTAGTATCACAGCTGAAGGAAACACAAAGTATAATTAGACATGTCTGATCACAATGGATTTTTGGATGCCTCCCTGAGCTCACACTTAAGAGCCTCCCCTCCCTTCCAACGACACTCCTCAATCCTCTCCATCAAGCCCCACCCATGGTGAAAGCCTTTGTTTCTACTGCGGTTGAGTATAATTAATCATAACTGTGCATTTAACATACAGACTATGTTTGTTTAACTCTAAAGTGATGCTTGATACTCCTATTTTTCCAAGTCCAATAGAACTTTTCAGCTGCAAAAGTAATAGAAGTTTGAGGGAAATGCACTATATACTTTTTAAATTGAAAATGCACACATTTTCTCGTTTAATGATTTTTTACTTAATGTCAGAGTGTTCAGGAACGAGAATAAGCCATCATGTGAAGGTTGGGTGCACATGAGTAAATAAGACAAATTCTACTGATAATATCCAGCAGAGAAATGAGCCATTCAGGGAACAATGATGAAAGTGAATAGAATAATTTCAGTAGTTGATAAATTGCATAAAAATCAGGCAATGGTTTGAGGTGTCTGGAAGTTGAGGACATTTATTTATGTAGATCAGGAAAGATCTCAGGGTCATACTCAAGATGCATCTGAGTGGTGAGGAGGCGGCCAAGTGACCATACAAACAGCAAAGACCACGGATCATCATGGGAAGGGTAGGGACTGGGAGATTTCAGATAAACCACTGTTTATTTTAAAAAGTATTTTTATCTCTTTAATAGTACAGAAGACTGTAATAATCAGTTGTCTTCTGTGATTTTATTCCCTTCAGAGTAAAATTTACTATAATATCTTTCATTAAAAACCTTGATCTGGGTTACACCTATGACATAGAACCTTCCCTGGTTCAGAAGCTGGAGGCCCATGTCTGCACCCTGGTTGCTTGCCTGCATGCTCCACAAAGCCCTCCCTGCCACTCAAGCCTTTATCAGTGGGTGCTGCCACTGGGGTAGAATCACTTGAGGCAGAGGCAGAACTGGACCCTAGACACGGGCTCTGGCCCTTGGGTCCTGATGCCCTAGATTCAGCTGTGGGAGCTCCATGGGACAGGCCTCATATTTCCTGTGGTACTTAGATAGAGAACATTGCTTAGTGAGCACAGCATTCACCTCCCACTTGATAAGCTAGCAGGATTCTGCTGAGAAGCTCATCGAGTGAGACATTGATTTGAGTTTTGTTCGACTTCGGCTTCTAGTAGCAACACTCTAATCTCCAGTTTCCAGGTACTTCCTCAGTGTCTCCAAAAGAGAGAGTTTCCATCACTGACCTTGAAACAGCAGAATTCAAGGAAGTTTTGAAAGATCCACCCATGTGCTCTAACTTGTCCACTGCCCACCCCAGATTTGTTCAGTGGTCCTGACACTAAGACTGTTTAACAGCAGCTTGCTTGTCCTGATGACACTGCTGGTTATTAGTGTCTAAAACTACTCCGTCTCATATCGTAAACACTAGCAGTGCATAGCCACAAAGATGTAAATTAGAACTAATTAAAATCTAAAACATCATTCCTCAGTTACACTAGCTACATTTCCTGTGCTCAGTATTCCCATATGACTCATGGCTAGCCTAGTTTGCAGCATAAGAATAGACAATTTTATTATCTTAGAAAATTATTTTGTGTAGAGTTGACCTAAATAATGACACATGGTCACTTGCAGTGTTATAGCTCAGATCACAAACTTCAAAACTAGAAGGCTGGGGATCCCAAATGCATGCTAGCCTGTGTAGATGTGCAGACGCTGTGTTCTCAGAAGTGCTCCAGAAGGGTTTCTTGGGTGGGAGGAATGAGGCTGGCTTGACAGTTCCACACCAGGAGCCCAGTGCTTCCCACTCCAGCCTCTGCCATTATGCTCTGCAGGGTCCCTCATGCCCTACCCTCTCTCTTCCAAAACCACATTTTGGTGTGGATCCACAACTCACATGGGTCACAGAATCTAGTCTCACTAATTTGTTTTGTGACTGATATCTTTTCTGAATACCCTTTGTCCTCGTGTAAATGATGGGTTTATTAAGAGAAGGAACTATTTTGAGTTCCCTACAGAGTCTGGCCAAGTGATGGATGTAATAGGATCAGCTCCATGACTACCCATGAAAAGACTCACAGTTAAGACTCATTGAGACCCAGTCTAAAATCTTCTAAGATGCTAAATCACAAATCTGCCATTAGATGGCAGACAAACGCTAAGATAAACAAAAATAGAAGCCTGATCTTACAGTGAGAAAGTAAGAATGATAGTGTCCCATTGTCAACAGGCAGCCCCTAAGGGGAGAATGGGGTCTCATGTGTGACCTGGATCACTGGGAGGAGCTGCCTGTGTGCTGAGTAGTGAGAAAACCCCCTCCATGCTCTGTGCTCTCAGAATGGAAGTCCAGCATTGTCCTCTCTCCTTCCTTGGCTGAGTCCTCAAAGCCCACCTGCGATGGACTGAATTGAGCCTCACGGATTTATATTTTAAAACTATAACTCCCAATATGGCAGCATTTGAAGATAAAACCTCCAGAGGTAATTAGGGTCAAATGAGGTGATAGGAGTAGGGCCCTGATTCAATGGAATTAGTGTTCTTATACAAAGAAACTCCACAGAGCTCTCCCCCAAACACCTCACCCCAAAAGCATGCACCCAGGAAAGGCCATGTGAGGACCTGGCCAGAAAGTGGCATCTGAAAACTGGAGAGAAGAGTTTCAGCAGTAAGAAAACCCTTCTGGACCTTGATCTTGGAGTATCCAAGTTCCTAAACTGTTAGAATAAATTCCTGCGATTTAAACCATACAGGCTGGGGTATTTTAGTGTCATTGCCCCAGCAGACAAATCCACTGTCCCCACACTCTCTGAACAGGATCAGCCTCAGGAGGCACCTCATGGCCATGGGGACTCAGCTTTGTACTTATTTCTCCTGCTGTTCTGACTCGCTGGTAAGGAGGGAGGACTCAGGCTTTATCCTCAGTTTGTTCGCCTTAAGCAGGAACATTTTCTTGACAATGCAGTGATTAGCCTCTTTTACTTTCTGATCAGAATTGCATCAATCTGAATAAGGTACTTGCTTATTGTTTGGGGATGTCCATTTTTGTTCCGCACTTAGATGCAAGTTGTGAGGTCATTTGGTTTGCATCTCCAGGCACCTTTCCTGTGTCTCAGGAGAGAGGGTCACTGTCACCTGCAGGAACAGCCAGAGTTTTAACAGTGTCCTATCCTGGGTCCATCAAATCCTAAGCCTGGCTCTGAGCTCCTATTAGCTCCCACTGCTTCCTGGACAGGGAGCAGTCCCAGGTGAGGGGTGATGGGCCTGGACAGACATCACTCTGGCCATGTACCATTCCTACTGTCACTACTTGTACACGAAGCTCTCCCAACCTGTGGCTAACCTAAGGGCTGAAGATTTTGGACCTTCTCAGGGTAACAGATTGAGGGACAGCTCTGAACTCACACCACTCTCTTCCTCCTGCCACCCTGCCTTCTTCTCTATTGGGCAACTCCAGTGCATCTTGTCAGTATCACTGAACGGAGAATGTCTGACTATTTTCTTATAATTCCTACCCTGAATTTAAGGGTCCAAGTTATCCTCGCTTCAGACAGGAGACATAACATTTTCAGAGCTGTGACCCTTGTTTCTCTCACATCCTGGCCCAGTGATGAGCCTGTAATTCTGACTCTACTCCATGAGTCCTAGTGGAAGGGTCATAGTCAGCAAGTTGTGATTCTTGGAGACCAGAAAATGAAATGGAAAATATTCAGAAGGCTTTGCATAAAGCAGTCATGGCCCAATGTGAACAGAGTCCTAATAGCCTGTGGCATGAAGAGCAAGAACCAAAATAACTGTTGTCCTCCCCTAACGTTTTGGTTCTGATATGTCCATGGCAGAGAAACTCAAACCACTTCAAGGAGTTAATGATGTCTGCTCTCTTCCTGTCTCCATTTCTCTTTTTATACTTAAGCCTGTACCATCTACTTAATCTCCTATATTCATCCCTCTTTCAAGGTCATTAAATTAGAACTGTAGTCAAAACACATATTAAAAACTGTGAGAAAAGACATACAATTTGGGTCTTGTATGCATCTTCTCAATAGCAACATGCTACATGGTGTTTGCAGGTTTCCTCTCCTTCTCAGGGTTTTTTTCTGGGAAGATGCTGACTGCTCCAGCCAGGCTCCTGTCAGAAGTTACATTCAGAGGGCTTACAAGGAGAATCTTCCAGGTAGTTACTGCTGGATTCTGGGAAGAGTAGCAGGAGCATAGGTCTGGCTCACCAGCATGGAGGGTACTGCGGTAAGTCCTGGGAAAGACTGTGGGTATGCAAAGAAAGAATTTAGAACTCAGATCTGTGACCACAGCCTCAGGAGCCCAAGATAGAACATTAACACAAATGGGGCCAGAGAAAACTTAAGACTAAAGATGGTATGGTCTACTGCAATCTTTTTTATCATTCTAATGCTACACATAAATGGATTTGTGGAAGTTTTATGGTGGAAACAATGCACATGAAACCCCACTGCCTATAATGAAACATCTGCTAGTTCTAAGATAACTACTGAAGAATTTGACTATAAAATGACATATAGCTAGTAATACATAGTCTGGTTATTCTATTTAAAGTTATATAGAAAGGGGATTGAGTGTATATACATATATATATAAACACATGCACACATCCACTTTGGTGTACACACACACACACACGCACATACCTGCACTTCAAAAGGCATTATCTGTTAACCCTCATAACAGCCCATGTTATACAGAGTGCTCCATTTCACAGATGAGAAAACCAATGATCAGGCCTCTGTTATAGCTCAGAGCACAAACCTCAACAGCTGTTCCCCTAGAAGGCTGGGGATCCCAAATGCCTGCTAGCCTGTGTAGATGTGCAGATGCTGTGGTTCTCAGAAGTTCTCCAGAGGGTTTCTTGGGTGGAAGGAATGAGGCTGGCTTGACAGATCCACACCAGAAGCCCTCTGCTTCCCACTCCAGCCCCTGCCATTATGCCTTGCAGGGTCCTTCATACCCCGTCCTCTCTCTTCCAAAACTACATTTTTGCAAGGATAAACATCTCACATGGATCAGAGTCACATGGACAGAAAGTTTTGGGGCTGGGATTTGAACCAAGCTTTGCCTGATTACTATGTTCCTTCCACATGACCATGCTCATCTTGTAGGTGAGCTCATGGCCTGTAATGAGAGAGAAAAACCATAAGGGGGGTATGAAAGCTTCAGTTCTCTGTTGCCTCTGTCTCACACCATGATGACCCTAATGTTAAACTAGTCCCATCTGCAGTTATTTCTACAAAACACAACTATCAAAGCTCTTAAAAACTGTAAACAACTTTATTTTGGATTTGGGAGCAGGGATATGTCTTGCATCTCCCTGACCCCCTCTACATCACCTCTTCATCTTCTGTTCTCTCAGACTCAGTTTGCCCCTCTCAGATTGTGTCCTGAAAATCTAATCTTCCCTCCGAATATGAAATTAAATAATCCCCCCACCGCAATCATATCTTTGCGACTGAACCCTGGACTCAGATACTGAAATTGTAAAGAGCTAATCAAAGGATTTGACCCAAGAGATTTTCTATCTTAGAAAAATTCTGGCAGTGCCTCCCCCTCTTCCAATAAAATATTCTCCATCTCTTGTCACAATTGACACCAAATGACAACAAAATGGAGATATGAGGGAAAATAGAGGACAATCATGCACTCAGAAAGATAAAAGTCATCTCTTACCCTTGCATTAGTTTCCTGTTCCTGTAACAAATTGGTATGACCTTACTGGCTCCACAGAACACAAATTTATTATCCTACAGTTCTGGCGGTGAGAAGTCTCACTGAGCTAACATCAAGGAGTCAATAGGACTGTATTCCTTCTAGAGGCTCCAGGGGAGAAAATCTAATTTTCTGCTTTTCATCTTCAAGATACCCCAACGTCCCTGGCTCCATCATCTCTTCCTCCATTACTGCAACATCCTTCTCCACTGTCCCAGTTTCTCTCTGACTAACAAATGGGAAATAGATTCTTCAGAACGCTGCTGCTCCTCAACTTCTGTGGAGGTTGCCATCCATAAACCCATTGTAAGTTGAAACTACTGTAAGTCAAAAATGCATTTAAATTACCTAACTTATTGAACATCATTATCTCAGCCTAGCCTACCTTAAATGTGCTTAGAAGATATACATTCACCTACAGCCAAACACATCATCTAACACAAAGTTTATTTTATAATGAAAAGTATTAACTATTTTATTTAATTCATTAAATATTCCACTGAAAGGGGAAACAGAATCGTTTTATGAGTACTCAAAGTACAGTCAGTTTCTACTGAATGCGTATCAGTCTCACACCATTGTAAAGTCAAAAAGTGTTTAAGTACAATCATTATAAGTTGGTGACTGTCAGTAAGTTCAAAAGGTAACTAAAAAGTAACTCAAAAATGCTCAGAAAAATAAAACATTATCCAGACAGAGGTACAATAATGTCTTATGTAAAATGTATAATTTTCAGTAAACACACACACACACACACACACACACACACACACACACACACACCCCTGCAAAGAAACAGAAAAGAATGATCAATACTGGGGAAACAAAAAACAAAACAACTACCATTATAACAAAAAACAGTTGTAAAAGCTGACTCTCAACTGTGCTAAATATTAACTTTAGCAAAGACTACAAAGCAGTTACTGTATAGATGTTCAAACAATTATTTTTAAAGCTACAATCAAAGACTCAAAAGAAAAATATAAGAACAATGATTGAGCATGTAGACACTCTATAAAAAAGAGAAAGTCTAAAAAACAAAGAGTTGCTAAGAAAAATGACCAAATGAGAATTCTAGAAACCAAAAGTATAATAATTAAAATAAAAAATGTATAAGATATGTGCTTGCTTTGGCAGCACATATACTACAAGTGGAATAATATGAAGATTAACATGGCCACTGTGTAAGGATGACACACAAATCCATGAAGCATTCCATATCTTTACTCTTAGCAGTGGGTGACTTGGCTCATGCTTGATGAAGAATGCAGGTAGCTGCAAGAATTAATGTGAATTGCAGGACACATTGACCACTGACATTTGAGTGCACTTGAGTCTGGGTGACAGAGTGAGTGAGACTCTGTCTCTCTCTATATATATGTAAATTAATAATATATAATAAAATTTAAAACAATATATACAAAATAAAATTAAATAAATTAAAATAACCAAATATGTATGGAACTCAGTCTATTGAAGACAAGTATAAAATATGTCTGAGAAAATAAAAACAAATTCCAAATCTCTTCGAGGAAATAAAAGAACATGATTAAATATGTCCCTTTTTTCACTCAGACAGCACAAACTTTATTAGGTTCTCTCCAAACACAGAGAACACATTATGTCACTGTGCTCACATTTGATGTCCTCCTATTCTCTTTGTCTCTTTCCACCCCACTGCACCCACCAGGGGATTTGCATACTGTCCCATAGGGAGGACCTTCCCTTGAGAGTCTGAGATAAAAGCTCAGCTCTAACCTTGCCTTTATGATCAGGACTCCTCAGCGCACCTTCTCACAATGAGGTTCCCTGCTCAGCTTCTGGGGCTGCTAATGCTTTGGGTCCCTGGTAAGGACAGAAGGGAGATAAGGGAGGAGAAGGGGGTGGGAGGGTGAGCTCTGTAGGTCCCATTACCTGTCCACATGCACATCTTGACCTACAAGAAAAGGTGTATAAAGTTTAGAACTGTAAGAGTGAAAAATAGAAGATTCGTGACTCTTATAGTTCTAAATTTCATATCCTAGAAGGAAAAAGGACTAGTGCGCTTGTGAAGAGTGTGACACAGGAAGAAGAGAATAGTGTAGGTGGCATCTTCAGACCCTTTTGTGCCTTGTGAATGTTGGTTCTTTTTAAACCTGAATGCTTAGGGGTATGAACCAAAATCACACAAAAATTACTTAGCATAAAGTAAATAACAGAAAGATTATCATTTTAATGGTTCACAATGTTTGCACATAACCTTGCACTTCTCTCACTATTTCAGGATCCAGTGCGGATATTGTGATGACCCAGACTCCACTCTCCCTGCCCGTCACCCTTGGAGAGCCGGCCTCCATCTCCTGCAGGTCTAGTCAAAGCCTCCTGCATAGTGATGGAAACACCTACTTGAATTGGTTTTTGCAGAAGCCAGGCCAACCTCCAAGGCGCCTAATTTATAAGGTTTCTACCCGGGACCCTGGGGTCCCAGACAGGTTCAGTGGCAGTGGGTCAGGCACTGATTTCACACTGAAAATCAGCAGGGTGGAGGCTGAGGATGTTGGGGTTTATTACTGCATGCAAGGTATACAATCTCCTCCCACAGTGGTACAACCCTGAACAGAAACCTCCCTTCTTACTGTGGTTCAGCTGCCCACATGTGCTGTTTATCTGGAGAGCAGACATTGTAGATTATCTTGGGAGGCTAAAGCAGAAGGTGCTGGAGAACCCAGGAGAATACATTACAGTTGAGGGCTCTTAATCATCAATATCTCAGTTACATCTCAGGTACCACAGTTTTGGTACTTATCAGCTGTAAGAGTCTTGGCCTGGGAGAACCTGCATGAGAATGGAGGGAGGTCAGTGTTCTCTGAACAACAAGTCATGTTGTAAGGGAAAGCTGAATTAAAGCTCATAGTAATCCTCTCTGCCTTGCCTATGTTCATTCATCAACTAAACTCATTCAGCCTGACAGCCACCTAAATGAAATAAATTAGCGGTAATACAAAACTAATACATTATTGGTTTTTATTTGGTTTAGCAGTTTAGCAGTTACTTATCAAGTACATGTACCTTGATAAGATTTGGTGATACTAAAACAGTTTCCCTTCCATCTTCTACCTTCTACTTTACACTTTTCTTTTCTTTCTTTTTTTTTTTTTTTTTTTTTTTTGAGACAGAGTTTCACTCTTGTTACCCAGGCTAGAGTGCAATGGTATGATCTCGGCTCACTGCAACCTCCGCCTCCTGGGTTCAAGCAATTCTGCCTCAGCCTTCTGAGTAGCTGGGACTACAGGCGTGCACCGCCATGCCCAGCTAATTTTTGTATTTTTAGTAGAGATGGGGTTTCATCATGTTGACCAGGATGGTCTTGATCTTTTGACCTCGTGATCCACTCACCTCGGCATCCCAAGGTGCTGGGATTACAGGCGTGAGCCACTCGCCCAGCCTACAATTTTCTTAGCATGCATCTCTCTCTGGGACAGCAGAAGCAAAGCATTTTATCCTACTTTTTTTTTCAGGGAGTGCTTGAATGTATTTACATCTTAGATATATATTTACTAGATATATTTTGGTAAGTTTATGCAAAAACAAAGACCTAGTGGCAAAAATATCTTTAAACAATCTTATTCACAGTATGGTGAAATGAAAAGAAAGTTCTGTGAAATCCAAAGCTGTGTTTTAAAAATAAATACCCAAGTTTGAAAAGACAACAGAAAAAAAGATTAAAAAATATATGCCATATTCAATGGAATCTGGATTAATGTAAAACAATATAGAAGCCAGTATTTTACCCCTTGAAAAATAATCATCTGAAGACTCTGGACAGAGGGCAGGCAGTAAATGAGCATGTGAGGGCAAATGTTACTGTGTTTGTGGTGGTCTGTGGGAGTTGATGTAGGAACCCAAGTGGAAGCTCTGATGTGTTTCTTGGGGAGAATCACAGAGCTGGGGGACTCCTGTGTGGAGTTCAAGGCTGTGCTCTGATGCAACTGCAAACTCCCAGGGAAGTATTGCGTCACACAATCTTTAGTGACTCAAAGTTTAGAGAAGTTTCTGTCCAAATGTACCTCAGGTCATATCACACATTCATAGTCAATTCAGCAGGACGTAGAGGAGGTTGGAAAAGTAGATTCTGTCCAGATCATTTACCTGGGAATGATTAGAGAAAGAAATTATCATTCAAGAAAGCTTCTAGCCAAAACAAAGATGATGCCGACCGGAGCAGTGCAGGGGCTGGGAAGATCAGTAGGAGGGGTATTGGAGGGAACCCAAGGCCCATATTTCAGACACACCTAAAGGAAAATCAGGGGAGCATGGTAGGGGAAAAGTCATGAGAATGCAAAAGATTTCACTGTGTCTCTCCAACCAACCTATCCAGCTACCATTCTCAACCCAGACCTCAGCGAATGTCCCAAGGAGAAATTCAGCCTCGTTTTAAGGAGTGCACTCAGGCCATATAATCCACATACTCTGTAAGGCAGGTACATGCCCCCGTCAAAGGTGAGATGAATTCCCCACTCTTGTAGAGATCTTCTGCCTGAGCCAACGAGAATCTCCAATCACACTCATATTTGGCAAATTTCACTAAGGCACAAAGTGACAGGAGAACATAAGGTAATATACACAGGTATCTTTCCTCTGTGGAATTTTAGGCCATCTGTTCTTCATTTTTTCCACAACTCTCTGATGTTATAATAAACATGATTCTTAAAATTTATTTTTGCTCTCCTGCATTTGTTGCCCTTTTTACTTCTATCTTCTAAGGCCTATCCCTTACTACTTCACTATTGAAAGTGAATTTTTTAATTAAATTACAAAGTGGGAATGTCACTTTGAATATTATATTGCAAAACATTCACATGTAGATTGATAAATGTATATGGCACACAGAAATGGAGGGAAAAAACAACTGCAGAAATGATGATGATTATGTCAGAGTTTACAATAATTGATACTGAATACCAAACACGGAATACAAAATTCCATATTCCAGTAATGTATGCATAAATTTTATACATATGTGCTTTGAATATACTACATTTTTAATAGTACTTTAGTATTATTTTGATCCATGAAAGGGCATATATATTATTTCATCATGTTTAAGATGGGCCTGGCCAACATGATGAAATGTTGTCTCTACTAAAAATACAAAATTAGCCTGGTGGTGAACACCTGTAATCCCAGCTACTCGGGAGGCTGAGACAGGAGAATAGCTTGAACCCTGGGGGCAGAGATTGCAGTGAGCCAAGATCTCACCACTGCACTCCAGCCTAGGCAATAGAATGAGACTGTCTTAAAAAACAAAAACAAACAAAAAAACTTCACATCTTTTATTACCTATTTGTAAGAATTTAATGTTTTATGAAGCTTTTCCATCTCCAATTTTTTTGTTGCTAGTGTGATTTTTTTACACATTGTTCCTATATTTACTGACTTTTCTAAATGTATTTATCCATTCAAAAATATTTCTTTGCCTTTTCTACATTCACCCGACTTTTAAATGTCCTTTAAAAAACATCCTGTTTTGTTTCTAAATGTCCCATACTAGCTAACAACATTAAATGGACTTTTAGAAATAAAATTATATATGCTCCTTACCAAATTTCTTTGGGCATCCCTACCAGATTTATATACTTGACTTTCTGAAATATTTTCAAAAATAAGTCCTCTATTATTGATTCACCAAAGAAAAACACAAAAATAAATATTTTCCTGTTAGCGTCTTAGTCTCTATGAGAAATAATCACCTCTATGTAGCTATTTTTGCAGGCTACAAGCCCATATGCTGATTGTCTACTGATATTCTTGGCATAAAAATACAACAGTGAGTTATAGAGAAGACCTGATTTTGTGCTGCCTGGATCATAAGGGAGAGACCAATAAAATAATCGAGAATATACCTGAAATTTTGAATAGTCAAGCATTCCAACTGGTGTATTATTCTCCCAGAATGTATTTGTTGAAAATTCAAAGCACAAAAATAATGTAATTTAGGAAGCATTTACTGACAGGGCAAGGATAATGCAGTGTTTTATAATATACCCTCTAAAGCTGTGGTCAAGACAGATTTTGAGAATAGCTTGAATATATAAATTGCTTTGGGCAGTACGGCCATTATAGCAATATTGATTCTTCATGAACATGGAATGTCTTTCCATTTAACTGTGTCATTTCTGATTTCTTTGAGCAGTGTTTTATAGTTCTCTTTATAGAGATCTTTCACTTCTTGGGTTAGCTGCATTCCTTGGTATTTCTGTGTGTGTGTGTGTGTGTGTGTGTGTGGCAATTTTAAATGACATTGCATTTCTGATTTGCCTCTCAGTTTGGCTCTTCTTGGTGCATAGAAATAGTAGTAATTTTTGTAACCTGAAACTTGGCTGAAGTTGTTTGTCAGCTTAAGAGCTTTTGGGCTTAGACT
Source organism: Leontopithecus rosalia (assembly GCA_028533165.1). NCBI lineage: Eukaryota > Metazoa > Chordata > Mammalia > Primates > Cebidae > Leontopithecus > Leontopithecus rosalia. The sequence goes on from CM052654.1 coordinate 58,752,917, forward strand.
ATGGGGTGTCTAGAGATATGATCATGTAAAGCCAGGTGTGGCAACTAGTGCCTGTAGTCCCACTGCTTTAAGAGGTCAAGGTGGGCGGATCACTTGAGATCAGGAGTTCGAGACAAGGCTGGTCAACATGGTGAAACACCATCTCTACTAAAAATACAAAAATTAGCTAGTCATAGTTGTGCGTGCCTGTAATCCCAACTACTCAGGAGGCTGAGGAGAAAGGATCATTTGAATCCAGGGTGTGGAGTTTGCAGTGAGTCGAAATTGTACTGCTGCACTTCAGACTGAATGACAGAGCAAGATTCTTAAAAAAAAAAAAAAGAGTCACGTTGTCTGCAACAGGGACATGTTGGCTTTCTCTCTTCCTATTTGGATGCCTTTTCTTTCTTTTGCCTAATTATTTCGGTCAGTCCTTCTAACACCATGTTGAATAGGATTAGCAGAGAGAGGGCATTATTGCCTTGTTACAGTTTAAAGGGGAAACATCTAACTTTTGCCTATTCAGTATAATGCTGACTGTGACTAGATGTCGCTTATTATTTTAAGGTATGTTTCTTCAGTACCTAGTTCATAGAGAGTTTTTAGCATAAACATATGTTAAATTTTATCAAATGCATTTTTTGCATCTACTGAGATGGTCAGGCTATTTCTGTGTTTAGTTCTGTTTTTGCCATGAATCATATTTATTTATTTGCTTAAACCAAACGTACATCCTTGAAAAAAAGTCTACTTGATCATGGTGGATTAGCTATTTGATGTGGTGCTGAATTTCATTTGCTAGTACTTTGCTGAGGATTTTTGCATTGATGTTCTGCAACCATATTGGCCTGAAGTTTTTTTTGTTGTTGTTGTATCTCTGCCATCAGCTTACTGCAAGCTCCACCTCCCAAGTTCAAGCAATTCTCCAGTCCCAGCCTGCTGTGTAGCTGAGATTACAGGCACATGCCACCATGTGCAGCTAATTTTTGTGTTTTTAATAGAGACAGGGTTTCACCATGTTGGCCAGGCTTGCCTTGAACTCCTGAGTTCAGATGATTCACCCACCTCTGCTTCCCAAAGTGCTGGGATTACAGGCATGAGCAACCACATCCAGCAATTCCTCCTCAATTTTTTGGAATACTTTCAGTAGGAATAGTAACAGCTCTTCTTTGTACAGCTGCTGGAATTGAATTATGCATCCATCTAGTTCTGGAAATTTTTTGGTTAGCAAGCTATTTATTACTGATTCAATTACAGGCTCATTTTTGCACACTTCAGGAACTCGATTTCTTAGTGGTTCAGTCTTGGGAGGATGTATAAATCCAGGAATTTATCTATTTCTACTAGATTTTCTAGTTTCTGTGCATAGATTGTCATTTCTAATTGTATTTATTTGGATATTCACTCTTTTTTTCTTTATTAGTCTAGCTAATTAGCTTTTTCAAAATAAGCTTTTTCAAAGAAAGCAGACACTGGCTTCATTGATCCTTTGAAATTTTTTTATGTCTTACCTCCTTCAATTCAACTCTGATTTTAATTATTTCTTCCTTTCTGCTAGATTTGGAATTGGTTTTCTCTTGCTTCTCTAGTTCTTTTACTTTTGCTGTTAGGCTGTGAATTTGAAATATAACTTTTTGATGTGGGCATTTGGTGCTATAAACTTCCCTCTTTACACTGCCTTAGCTGTGTCACAGATATTCTAGTATATTGTATCTTTGTTTAAAGAAAGTTTTGATTTCTGCCTTAATTTCAATAGTTCATTATTTGCCCAAGAGTCATTCAGGAACACGTTGTTTAATTTCCATGGTTTTGAGGGATTTTCTTAGCCTTGAATTCTACATTAATTTCACTTTGGTCAAAGAAAGAGGTTGGTATGATTTTGGTTCTTTTGCATTTGCTGAAGATTGTTGTATCTCTGATTGTGTGGTCCATTTTAGGGTATGCGCCATGTGGTGATGAGTATATATATTCTGTTGTTTTGGGGTGGAGAGTTCTGTAAATTTCTATAAGGTCCACTTGATCCAGGGTTAAGTCCAGGTCCTGAATATCTTTGTTAACTTTCTGCCTCAGAAAATTAATTAGACAGATTATAATCTTTATAATACTGTCAATGGGGTGTTGAAACCTCCCACTATTATTGTGTGGGAGTCTAAGTCTCCTTGAAAGTGTCTAAGAACTTTCTTTTTATGAATCTAGATGATCTTGAGCTGGCAGCATGTATATTTAGAGTAGCTAGATCTTCTTGTTAAATTGAACTCTTTACCATTACATCCTGCCCTTGTCTTTTTTATTTTTGTTCACTTATAGTCTGTTTCATCTGAAATTAGAATTAAAACCTTGCTTTTTTCTGCATTCCATTTGCTTGGTAGATTTTTCTCCATCCCTTTATTTGAGCCATGGTTGTCATTGCATGTGAGATGGGTCTCTTTAAGGCAGCATACCATTTGGTCTTGCTTCTTCATCCAGTTTGCTATCTGTGTCTTTTAATTGGGGCATTTAGTCTGTTGACATTCAAGGTTAGTATTGCTATGTATAGATTTGATACCACCATCATGCTGTTAGCTGGTTATTATGCCATCTTGCTTGTGAGGTTGCTTTCTAGTGTCACTGGTCTGTATACTTCAGTGTGTTTTCACAGTAGCTGGTAATGGTGCTTCATTTCATTTAGTGCTTCTTTCAGAAGCTCATGTTAGGTAGAGCTGCTGGCAGCAAATTCCCTAAGCATTTGCTTGTCTGAAAACGATATTATTTCTCCTTTGTTTGTGAAGCTTAGTTTGTCCAGATACGAGATTCTTAGTTGGAATTTCTTTTCTTTAAGAACATTAAACATAGGCTCCCAATCTCTTCTGGCTTGCAGGATTTCTGCTGAGATGTCTTCTGTTAGTCTGATGGACTTCTCTTTGTAAGTGACAAGTTCTTTCTCTCTAGCTGCCTTTAACATATTTTTCTTTCATTTTAACCTTGAAGAATTGATGATTATGTGTCTTGGAAATGATCTTGTGAAGTATTTTGTAATGGTTGTTTGCATTTCCTGAATTTGAATGTTGACCTTTCTAGTTAAGTTGGGAAAGTTATCATGGATTATGTCCTGAGATATGTTTTCTGGGTTGCTTCCATTTTCCCCATCTATTTCAGAAATGCCAGTGATTAATAGATGTGTTCTATTCATGTCATACATATTCCTTGGAGGTTTTGCTCATTTTATATTCTGTTTTTAAATTCTTGTCTACCTGTCTTATTTCAGAAAGTCAGTCTTCTAGCTCTAAGATTTTGCCTCAGCTTGGCCTATTCTGCTGATAATACATGTGACTGCATTATGAAATTCTTGAATTGTGTTTTTAGTTCTATCTGGTAAATTATATACTTTTCTACTGGCTAGTTTGTCTGTCATATCCTGTAAGAATTTATTGTGATTATTAGCTTCCTTAGGTAGGTTTCAACCGTCTCCTGAATTTCAATGATCTTTGTTTCTATTTATATTCTTAATTATATTTCTTTTATTTCAGCCATCTCAGCTCAGTTAAGAACCCTTGCTGGAGAACCAGTTTGTCATGGGAAGGAAAGAAGGCACTCTGTCTTTTGAAGTTCTCAGAGTTCTTGTGCTGTCTTCTTCTCATCTTGGTGGGCTTTCAATCCTTTGAAGTGGCTGTCCGTTAAATGGGTTCTTGTTTTTATTTTTTCTATTATCCTATCTGATAATCTTGAAGGTTTGATTGCGGTATAAGCTGGGTTCAGTCAATAGGCTTCATTTCTGGAAGATTTTATGGAGCCAAAGCTCAGGTCAGGACTCCTGGGCTGCATGCTCAAACTCTTGTGCATCAGTATTGGTACCCACCTTTGCTCCCTGGATCCTTGAAGTTAAGTACCTAATGCACTGTAGGGGCCAACGTGCTACTGGACTGCTAGTCACAACACACCTATGGGTGGTGCCAGCCAAAGCACTTCATAGGGTGGTGGCAGTGGAATCCAACCTTGTTTGTATGTGTCAGCAGCAATGGCAGCCACAGGTTTGTACTCATCAGCTATGGCAGGATGCTAGTGGGTGCTGGGGTGCCAGCTTCCATGCAAGTATTCTCAGCAGTGACCATGGCAACATGACTCGTGAGGTGGGGTGCAAGTGACTATATACACATTTGAGCTGGTGGTGTGTTAACACAGGGGCAGGGCACTGCTGGGCACAGGACTGCTTGCAGCCCCTGTGCATGTTCATGTAGACAGTGATGACTACTCAAGGTGGGAGTGGGTATGCTTTTCTCCATGCCTTTTTTGGTGCCAGGAGCATTTTCATCACAGACAAAGTGGCACAGGGGAGGCTGTGCAGTGGGGATGCTTCAGTGGTGGAAGAACACTGGTGGCCTGGTGCATGTCCATGGGAGCCACTCTGCTGGAGCACTTTCCCTGTCAGATGAAATCTGCCAATGCAGGAGCTGTAATGTGGGTTCCCAGGATGTACCTGGGGGCTGCACTGCAAGCCGGAATTGTTAGGCTGTGACCTTGGGAGACAGTAGCAGCCCAAGAACACTCAAATCAGATTGGCCCTGTTTCATGGACAAGATCACACTGCAGAGTTTATGTCCTACAGTTCCTCTAGGGCTAAAGTCTCCTATGCAAGCAAGTTGAGCCTGGAGGAATGAGTGTCTCTGGCCATACTCCACTACAAATGCTCCTGCACCAAATCCTCTGGGCTCCGTGTTGGCTGGAGTTCTGTCCCTGTCACTTCTCTAAGTAGCTTTCCCTGACAAATCGAGTGTCTGTGGTGTTCAAGGGATTCCAGAGGCCAAAGTTGCTCCTTGCCAGTTCAACTCATACCTATCACAGGAGTTACTGGAAGCCCGGAATGTGTCCTGGTACATGATAGCCCCACATAGGGTTCCCAGCTTTCTCCTACTTCAGCACAGCATCTTTGTCTTCCCTTCATCTGTTCTCACCACCTTCCCTCTGAAGATCTACTAGGAGTGCACCAGTCTTTCTAATGTCCTGGTACCTTGGTGCAAGCTCTTCCTCCTGGATGTGACTAGTTAGGCATCTTGGACCAACTCTCATGGAGATAGAATTCTATGTAGGCAGGACTTTTCTTTCAGTACTTGAAGTGGTGTTATTTCCTTCTACCTTTCATAGTTTCTGAGAAGGAATTCTCTGTCATTCCAATCATTTTTCCCCTAATGGATAGGAGCAATCTTTTTCTCATTTTGCCTTTAAAGATTTTCTTTGTATTTATTTTTAGAAGTTTGACTAGAATGTGCCTTACCATAGATTTCTTTCTGTTTATCTTGTGTTCACATTCATCATCCTTTTGGTCTATTTTCTCACTGTTGTTTACATTGGACAATTACTATTATTCCCCTTTCTTATGGCTACTCTTTTCTGCTTTTACACCAACACAGAGCTGCTAATACACTGATTGTAACTTTCAGTTCTAAAATTTTCACTTTTTTCTTTCTTTTTTTTTTAAGTAAGAAAAAAAAGGAGTGAAGGGGAGGAAGAAAGAGGAAGAAAAAGAGGGACAGAGAATGGGATTGTAGCTTTATTCTAAAAATGGGTATTAATAATGGCCAATCAATATTTTGGGTATTTAAGGTGGAGAATGTATATTTTGTGTATATAAAGTGGAGAGTTCTATAAATATTTATTGAGTTTACTTGTTCTGGATCTGAGTTCAAGTCCTGGATATCCTTATTAATTTTCTGTCTCGTTGAGTCTAAATCTCTTTATGAGTCTTATGCATCTGGGTGTTAGGATCATTAGCTCTCATTGTTGCATTGATCCTTTTACCATTATATCGTTGATGCTTTGAAATCTATTTTATCAGATGTGAGAATTGCAACTCCTGCTTTTTATTTATTTATTTATTTATTTTTGCTCTTCATTTGGTTGGTAAATCTTTCTCCATCCCTTTGTTTTAAGTCTTTGTGTATCTTTGGATGTGAAATGGGTCTGGATATAGCATACCGTTAGGTTTTGGCTGTATCTTTTGATTGGGGGATTTAGTCAACTTAAATTTAGGATTACTGCCATTTGATGTTAACTGGCTATTTTATCCATTCGTTGATGTAAATTCTTCTTTATGTTGATGCTCTTTACTTTTTGGTATATTTTTAGAAAGACTAATACTGGTTTTTCCTTTCTATGTCTAATGCTTCTTTCAGAAGCTCTTGTAAAGCTGGCCTGGTGGTAATAAAATCTCTGAGTACTTGCTTGTTCATAAAAGATTTTATTTTTCCTTCAATTGTGAAGC
>CM052654.1:58759630-58786210 GCA_028533165.1 Leontopithecus rosalia
AGACTTTGCTCATTCCTTTTTATCCTTTTTTCTCTATTCTTGTCTTCTCGTTTTATTTCATTAAGTAGGTCTTCAACCTCTGATATCCTTTCTTCTGCTTGATCAATTTGGCTATTCAAACTTGTGCATATTTCACTAAGTTTTTGTGTTGTGTTTTTCAACTCCATTAGTTTATTTATATTCCTCTCTATATTGTCTATTCTTATTAGCATTTCATCAAACCTTTTTTCAAAGTTCTTAGTTTCTTTACATTGGGTTAGAACAAGTTCTTTTAACTCCCAGACATTTCTTATCATCCACCTTCTGAAGTCTACTTTTGCTAATGGCACACAGTCCTTTTCCATCAGGGCTTGTTCCGTTGCTGATGAGGAACTGTAATCCCTTGTACAGGGAGAGGGGTTCTGATTTTGGGTATTCTCTGTCTTTTTAGGCTGGTTTCTTCCCTTTGTTATAAATTTATCCATCTGTCATCTCTACGATTACCACCTTTCTAGTTGGGTTTCTGAGTGGATGCCCAGTTTATTGATTCCCAGTGCTGGCATCCGAGCAACCCACTGCGCCAGCCAAAACAGCAGCGATAAGACTGATGGTGCTCTTCTGCCCGGGAATCTCCTCCCATTTACTCTGCATGAAGAGCTGCCATGCTGAGGCACCAGCAAAACCACTGCACTGGCCACAAGAGTCACGCTGGTGACCTGTGGGGCCCCTCCACTAGAAATCTTCTGGTCCGTGAGCGACAAAAATTCATCTGAAAGTGTGGCGTCCTCTAGTTCTCTGCGCTTTCACTGGGAGATACAATCCCAAGCTGTTAGTGATCAGCCATCTTGGATCTCATCTCCACACTTTTTTCTTTATTATATTTTGTATTTTATTCTTGATGCTATTATTTAATTTGTCTCAAGCTTGTTTGCAATTGTTCTTTAATGCTTTTTTATGATGGCTGCTTTAAAATTCTTTTAAGATAATTTTAACATATCTGTCATGTAGGTGATAAATAGCTTCTGATTTTCTTTCCCGATTCAAGTTGAGATTTTTTAAATTTCTGGTATAAAGAGTGCAATTTGATTAATACATAGATCTTTTAGGTATTGTATTATAGTACTGGACCTAATATTTTGAATGTCTAACAAGCTCCAAGTGCATGAAAATGCTGTGGCTGCTGGACTACAGAGGCAGAGAGCCAATTAGATAAAAGGTTTTCTATCCTACTTGCAGCTATAAATATTCTGGGAAGATTTTTAGACATGCAGCTGCCTGAACTCCAGTCAAATATTTTTAGCCAAGTAGTCTAGGATAAGAGCAGACAACAATAATTTTATGTTATCCCATTAGATTCTAGTATGTAGCTAGAATTACCTTGAAAAGGATGATTTATAGTTTTCAGGTGTGACATACAAAATGAACACACATGACACATGTTGCGGGATATTATAAGACCCAAAAACTAAAAACTTTCCACATATGTTTGGAGTGGAGACTTGAAGGTTCTTGCTATATTGGCACTTCTCCTGAAAGACTTGGAGCAATAGAGCCACTTTAAAATGTTTTCCTTTTCCTACCTTCTTTTAATTATTTATAATTTTACTTTACATTAAGTTGAGGATTAATTATCATCTAATTATGGCATGTGTTTCTCAATCCAGACATATTCTCAGATTCACTCCTGCTATAATAAGAAAAGTAGCAGAAAACGATGTCTTCATGATCGTTTTACTATTTGCTGAAATAAATGTGTTCGGTTGCCTTCTTGCCTCCTGGCATGAGGATCCTTGCATTACCATAACATGAGGTTTAGCTTTAGGATATTCTATAGTAATCCCAAGTAGAAGTATCTACTCCTAGATATCCAGTAGTAGATTTCTGTGGTCAACAGGGTCTAAAATTGCATTACTGGACACATGTGTTCCCCAGCTGTGTTCCTGCATAGGATGATTAAAGAGGCTGCTTGTACTTCAGCCCCTTGGCTTCCTGAACCATTACTTCATTTGATTATGGTTATTGATTTAAAGATTCAGCACACCTTGAGGGAAAGCATATAAAATCTACAGAATATTAAAACTGTGTGGACTTCTTTGGGTGATATATTTGGTTGAACAAACAGATTCCATAATCACATGCCTATTATTTTGTTCCTTTCCCCACAATGTAGGAACATGATTCAGAAAGATTCCCATATTAATACAAAAAACACTCAGATCTCTGAGATAGCCAGTTATCTGTGGACAGGAAAGGTAAACATATATCTAGAATACAGAGGCTCCTAGTAAGGATGAACCATAGCCATATCCGGGGACAGTGATCAGATATCCCAAATTACCACCCACTTGTTGATATTTGTCTCTGCTGCTAAGAAGTTGGATATCCCAAAGAGGCAACAGTAGGATCAACACAGGTGGGGATGGTTGTTGTGAGGCATGACTCATGTCATTTTACACAATCATAGTCCCATCCATGTCACCATGGCTACTTAATTAAAGACTATTATGAAAATATTGTGGAAGTTAAGGGAAAAGACTGTGTTCAGTTAATCTACTTAGAAGTGAATGAGCCTCACATTATGGTTGTCTGCTTGGTGTATTATCTGTGGAAAATGTTCTCTGCTGTTTTACAAAAATAAATCAAGCTCTGCACATGTAATTTCTCAGTCATATGAGTGCATCCACATACCTCTCCTCTAGAGCTTCTTCTCTGTGATATTTCAATTTTCTTTTTCAAAGATTGTGGCTAACCAGCTATCACTAATCTATGCATATTCTTGACTCAGTACATTTCTCTCTCCATACTAAGTTGATGACTACATGCTATTCTCAAATATCTACTAACTGAAGAAAATACCTCACAGCCACCCAGGATTGTGGCCATATTTGGGAGTGGCCCACTTTCACTTGCACAAATATATCATACTAACCCATTCAAAAAGCCTAGATTTTGTTATTATTGTTTTGGTTTTCTTCTTTTATTTGTTTGTGGTTTTTGTTTCCCCCTTTGCTATTAGCTAATTAAGAAAACTCATGAGGTCACTGGAGTGAGCTGATGCAAAGGCGTTAGACTAAGAGAGGAAAATGATAGGAGGAACTGGAACACCTGTCCATGTCCATGAGGCATGCCCTGTGAATATACTTGAACCAAACGCTGAAAGTCCTAATATTCATCCTAATATTGAGAGGTGCTGAGCCTCACCTGACCCTATAAATTGGTGAGACTGGCATTCTTCACTTAAGAGGGGCAGCTCAGTCACATAATTTTTAAATGCCTCATGGGACTTTCTACCATTACCTAGTAATATTCTGCATTTTGAATAAGAAATGCTTTATTTGTTAGCTTGTCATTGTTTGTTTGATCTTCTCTAAAATCCCAGGGATTTATTCTGTGAGTTTTCCTGGAGTTTGCAAAGAGTTCACAAAGTGTACCCATCTAATGCAGATGGATCTAGCACCAAACAATGTTCTGATCACAGGGCTCAAGTGACACAGCCACTTGTATCAAAACCCAAAACCTTCTGCAAAACCTTCTCTTTTTCTGAGCCCACTCCAAGTTAGCTTATAAGTGAGGTGTTGTAGCAGACACAGGTGTGGAATTTGTTGCATCAGCAGTCTAAGCAAGTCTTGCCAACACTGTGGTTGAAGCTGGAAGGTGCAATTATTTGTTCTTACCTTGAAAGGGGTAAGCCAGCACTACTCACACCCCTTCACTAAATCTTTGATATTTTCTCCAATGTGAAAAACCCTTAAATTTTGTAGGGTTGAATCCCACACTCTGGTCCTCATGTTTTTCACTGAATATTCAGAGTCCTCATTATTTTCTGCTTATCATATCTAGTTACCATGATGACTTCAGTATAGTGTTGTATGGAGTGATGCTTTGTGAACCACCCACAGGATGAAAGTTTCTTCAGCCCTCATTGTGAATGTGTTGTCAGAAAACTTAAAACAGCCCTGGGCGGAGACAAAATCTGAGCTGCTGTTCACCCTAAATGACTGCAGACCCTCCCAGAGACTGTGATGCATTCTGCATTCACTCTGTGGCTGGACTCTGGGTCTGGTCAAGAGCCAAGGCTATGTTAAGTTTTCTGACAACACATTCAAAATTAGAGCTGAAGAAACTTTGATTCTGTGTGCAGTTCAAAAAGCGTCCTTACACTGCAACAGACCAGCGGCTCTCATCTGCAGATGCCAGCAGAGGGCGCCTCTCACACTAACGGAAAGGGCAGAGAGAGTGCTCTCCTGACAGATATCTGTGTATTTAAAACAACAGGACCTCCCCATAATTTACATGTATCTTTCCTCCCACATCTGAAGTGGTCCTGCCTCTCAGTATCTTATAAGAGGCTTTTTCTCCTCGATGTGTCTTCAGCAAAACTAGAGTCAAAATCACGGAGATGGTGTCCCCATTGCAACTCCTGGGGCTTCTGCTCCTCTGGGTTTTAGGTAAGAACATTTAAAACTAAAACTAATTTTTTGAATCATTAATTTTCTTCATTAGGAACCTAGCACCATATAGCAGTTGGCTTGTTTTTAAATGTGACTTTTCTTTAAGTTACGCATATTTTTTCATCTTGTTCTGCTAGATTAGTGGTTATTTCATTAAGCAGATGCTTATATTGTGCTAATGTTTCCTGTATGGTTTCAGCCTCCAGGGGTGATATTGTGATGACACAGTCTCCAGCCTTCTTTTCTGGGACTCCGGGGGAGAAAGTCACCATCACCTGCCGGGCCAGTCAGGGCGTTAGCAATAACTTACACTGGTACCAGCAGAAACCAGATCAGGCTCCAAAGCTCCTCATCAAGTATGCTTCCCAGTCCATCTCAGGGGTCCCCTCGAGGTTCAGTGGCAGTGGATCTGGGACAGATTTCACTCTCACCATCAGTAGCCTGGAAGCCGAAGATGCTGCAACGTATTACTGTCAGCAGAGTAATAATTGGCCTCACACTGTGTTACAACCCAGAACAAAAACTAGCTCAGCCTGGCTGATCAGAGAAACTGAGCAATACCCTGTTTTTATGATCCTTGCAGGTGCAGTTGGGGAGATGATCTGGCCCATTCAGCAGAACTAATATCCTAGAATTAGTGCCTCATACTTTTATCTTTACCCACAATCACATTCAAACTAGGGGAACAGTTGTTAAAGATTTCTTCTCCCTTGTCTTTCCATAGATGGATGGAAAGACTCAGGGCTACAGTTACTCATTTATGATGAAACCGCTTTAAAGGGTAAAAATCAGGAAACAATTTGGTTTAGAGCTCTAGTGACAGAAGAGCCATGGATTCAGGTTCCAGTCATTGTGAGTTCAAAGAAGTGTTACATTGTTCCTATTGCCAAAGTCTTACATTTGTTCACTTTCTTTTCTTTTCTTTTCTTTTCTTTTTTTTTTTTTTTTTTTTGAGACGGAGTTTCACTCTTGTTACCCAGGCTGGAGTGCAATGGCACGATCTCAGCTCACCGCAACCTCCGCCTCCTGGGTTCAGGCAATTCTCCTGCCTCAGCCTCCTGAGTAGCTGGGATTACAGGCACGCACCACTATGCCCAGCTAATTTTTTGTATTTTTAGTAGAGATGGGGTTTCACCATGTTAACCAGGATGGTCTCCATCTCTTGACCTCGTGATCCACCCACCTCGGCCTCCCAAAGTGCTGGGATTACAGGCTTGAGCCACTAAGTTTCACTTTCAATGAATACTTGGGTTTTGATACATGAAGCTAGTCCATCAGGAAAAGAATTACAAATATCTAGCTATGGCTTTGGAAATAGGGACTATCCCGGAAACAACACAAAAAAGGAATCAGTGTCTTTTGTTGCCAGTCTTAGAAGCAGGACCAAGGCTATAAGCTGAAGAAGGTTGAAATTAGCAACTCGTAATTCCTCCACAAGAATTGCTTCACCAAAATCTGAACGGATAAAAAAAAATACTATAAAGAGAAAGCAGCTTCAGGAACTCAAGTAAGATGTAAAAACCAAATGGACAGTTTATTTTATATCTTGTTAGACATGTGGAACACAGGGAGATCACCCATGATCTTTAGAATGTTCTTTCCTGCACATCAAAAGATTGTCTGTCTCCTATTTTTCCACCTCTAATATTCAAATTGTAGCTTGAAAAAATTTATTTTTTAAATTTTCATTATTCTTGATTGAAATACTAATATCTTATTGTTAACATTTTTTAATACCAAGAGAAACTAAATTTATTTTTTGACTTTGTTTTCTGGGTATTTATTTATTTTATTTAAAAATAACTTTGGAATACAATGCAGTCAGTGAGAATGCAGACTCATACTCAGTGATCTTTTTGTTAAAGATTTTCATCATATTTGGGCACATAAAGGTACATCAATTTTCTATCATTTTTTGTAGTAACACAGATAGTTTAATCCAAAGGAGTAGAAAAATGCATTGTAAGAAATCATGTGTTCCAGACACTGCCACCAACTTTCTTCACAAGACGTTTCAAGTTGGGGAACATCTTCTGGAAAAAAACTTGAATTTTGTACCGCGGTTAAACTTAATGTCAAGAAAGGTCGAGGAAGAGACAACATTCTGTAAGATCCTTTCATTTTTACGTGTGAGGCTGCTTTTATGTGTCTGAAACATGTTTTCAGCCTGCATTCTGCTTATTCTATGAATTTACGGAAACCTTAAGGAAAAGAAAGTTGTGATTAGAAACATCTGGTCCTGATATTGGACACCTGCCTGAGGTCAACCATTAGACCCTCTACAGGCTTCAAAGAACTGACTCCGCCACCCTATCAGGCCTCATCCACCACAGTGGCCTTTCTTCTTTTCGTGTTGAGGACTATTAATCATATCAGACATTTTACACGCAAAACAAAATTTCAAAATGATGCTTGTTTCTTGTATGAATGGGTTTTATAGATCCATGTCCAATTAATTTTTTCAACTGTAGAAGTAGTTAAGTGTCTTTAGTTGAGGGGAAGTACCATATATTTTTGCAATAAAGAAGACAGACATTTTTTAATTTAATGAATTTTCACTTGATATCAGATTTTCAGGAACAAGTAAATGTCATCATTAGAGGGTTAGGTGCATGTGAATAATTAAGACCAATTTTGATCCCAAGTACTGATATTCAGTAGAATGAGCCATGCAGAGAACAATAACCACAAAATGAAGCTGAATAGAATAATTTCAGTTGTTGACAAACTGCATAAAAATCAGGCAAAGGTATGTGGTATCTGGAGGCTGAGGCCTTTACTTGTGGTGATCAGGAAAAGTCTCAGGGTCATACTGAAGATGTATCTGAGCAGTGAGAAGACAGTGAAGCAACCAGGTAAAAAGCAAAGAGCATGGTTCACCATGAGGAGGGCAGGGACCAGGAGATTTCAGATAAACAATTGTGTTCTGAAAAAGTATTCTTTTTGATAACCTCTATAATAGTCAACCAGTCCTATAATAATCAAATGCCTGGCGTCAGCTGTGGGGGCTCCATGTGACAGGGTTCATATGTCCCCTGGGACTAAGATTGATTCCATTGCATTCACCTCCTGCTTGACCTGCCAGCGGGAATCTACTGAGAAGCCCACAGAGTGAGACATCATTAACACTGGAGAAGATTTGTGTTTTGTTTCCACCTCAGATTTGAGTGACAACACTGTCGGCCCCAGTTTCCCATCTCTTCCTCAGTATCCCAAAGAGAAAGAGTTTCTATCACTTGCCTAGAAGCAGCAGAATCCAGAAAAGTTCCAAAGATCCACCCATGTGCTCTGCTTTGACCAACATACAGCCCCAGGTTGGTGCAATGGTCCTGGAAAAGAAACTTGCTTGTTAATTAGCAACTGAGTTGTCCTGATGACATTGTTGGTTATTGTTGTCTAAAACTGTGCTGTCTCATGTTAACACTAGCAATGCATACCTGAAAACATGCAAATTAGAATTAATTACAATTAAAAATGTAGATTCTTAGTTGTACATGGCAAATTTCAAGGGCTCAGTAATCAGATGTGATTAACAGCTACCCTTGCAGAGCATAAATACAGACATTTTCATCATCTTAGGAAAATTGTTTTTGCTAGTCCTGAGACCTAAATGATGACATGTGGTCACTCAGTGCTGCAGCTCAGAGCACAAGGCTCAGCAGCTTTTGTTCAGAGGGAAGCATGGCCCGGGATCCTTTCTGGCTGGAGCAGCCACTGTGGTCCTCTGGGTTTCTTGGATCAGAAGAATGAGGCTGAGCTGACAGTTCCAGACCAGGGCCCTGTGCTCCCATCCCCACCCCTGCCATTATGTCCTGCAGGATTCCTCGTGGCCAAAACCTTTGGCATCTCACGTGGGTCACAGAATCTAGCCCATAATACTTTTGTGACAAATAAATTTTCCAAACACATTTGTCCTCAACAATGTAACTAGTTTATTGAGAAGAGAAATTATTTTTTCAATCTGGCCTAGTGATGGATGAATCTGGCCTAGCATTCCCATCATTAATACCAATAAAAAGACTCACAGTCAAGATTCACTGGGACTCAGCATCTATAATCCTATGTAAGAGGCTAAGGCACAATCCCTACCCTACATGGTGGACAAACCCCATACTAACCCTAAGATATGAGCCTGATAATAGAAATACTGAGAGAGTTTAAGAGTGATAGTGTCCCTTTTTCGACAGGTAGCCCCTAAGGCTAGAATGTGATCTCTGTGTGAACTAGAGTGCCTGGGAGCAGCTTCCAGTGTCCTGAGTTGTGGGAACCACCTCTGTGCTCTGTGTTCTGAGACTAGAAGCCCAGCTTGTTTTCACTGCTGCCTTGGCTGTGTTCCCAAAGCCCACCTGCTATGGACCAAATTGGGCTTCAGAAATTCTTATCTTGAATCTCTAACCTCCAATATAGTTGCATTTGAAGATAAAGCATATAAGGTTGTAATTATGGTTAAAAGAAATGATAAGGGTGGGGCCCTGATTCAATAAGACTAGTGTCATTATAAAATAAGACACCATTGAGCTCTCCCCCTTCCCCACCCTCCATGCATGCAGTGAGGAAAGGCCATGTGAAGACATGGACAGAAGGTGGCATCTGAAAATCAGAGGGAGGCTTCTTAGCAGAAAGCAGACCTTGCTGGACTTTGGTCTTGGACTTTCCAGCCTTCCAAACTATTAGAAATAAATTTCTGTTCTTTGAGTTATCCAGCCCAGGGAATTTTGCTGTGGCAGTCCCAGCAGAAAGTCTACTATCCCCACCTTATCTGAGCAGGGTCAGCCTCAGGAGGCACTTTGAGGACTTTGGGACCCAGCTTTTTTTCTCTTTCTCCTGCCGTTCTGACTGCCTAGTGAGGAAGAGAAACAAAGACTTCATACTCAGATCGTTTATATTAAACATGAACATTTCCTTGATGATGAAAGCTGATAGCCTGTTTTTCTTTCTGATCAGAATTGCATCAAATTGAATGAACTACTTGCTTTGTATTAATATTTGGGGATCTGCATATTTGTTCCCCCACTTGGCTGACAGTGAGCGTGTTGTGTGGATACCATCTTCATCACCCTCCCTTTGTCTCAAGCGAGGGGGTCACCGTAACATGCGGGACTGGCATGAGTATGCAGAACATCCTAGCCTGGCACCAGCAGAACCTAGACCTGGATCAGAGCTCCTACTGACTCCCACTGTCCTCCTGGAGATGTCCCTCCTGGATCAGGGGCAGCGTGTCTGAGCAGATGCCACTCTGGCCATCAGCAATCAAGATGCCTTCAGAGGCAGATGCTCCCTCCTTCTGTCCCCCATCATGCATTTATCTTCCCTAGCAATTGCTCTGCTGCTAAGGGTCTGAAACCTTCTCAGGGGAATAGGCTGGGGGACACCTCTGAATTTGCATTCCCTCTTTGCCTCCCACCCCTTTCCCACCTCCTCTATGGGCACCTCTAGTGTATCTTGTGGGAATCACTGCATGGAGTATGTCAGGATGTTTTCTTACACCTCCTACTTCAAATTCATGATGAAAATTCATCCTCACTTCAGACATGGAGTGTCTGTGCCTTGTCTCTCTTACATACATAGCCTGGCACATTACTGAACCCATAGTTCTGACTCCACAAAACTTTGTGGAAGTGTCATGGGTGGCAAGTTGTGGTTATTGGACACCAGAAAGTAAAATGGCAACTATTGAGAAAATTGTGCATGGGGCAGACATAGGCTATCATCAAGAGTCCCAGCAGCTGGAGAGTCATGAAAACTGAGCAGAGAGATCCCACATCACCTCAGTCATTGGGGAATCTGGGAATGAGCCATGGAGGGGCTTCATCTGTGACCATGCAGCCTCTGAGACACATGTGCTGCTTTGTTTGACAGAAACTACCAGAAGAAGAGTTGACTATACTGAGCTCTGCAGACAAAACTCCCCTCCACCCAGGGTCCAGAACCACTATCCTCCTCCTGGGCATCTGCTGCTCTGTGATTCCGCAGACCACCTCACCTCAGGTCACTCATGATCCTCAGCAATGTAGGATCCTCGCTGCTGTAGGCCCGGGGGGACATGGAAGAGGGTCCTGAGCTTTATGACCCTGTAGTGAGGAAGGGATCATGAGGTGGTGCACCCAGTGCTCATTTTCAATGTTCATGTTCAATGTATTAAAGTTTAAAACTACAACTTATACTAACAGTTATAGTTATATCTCTATATATAAATATGCATCACATATTTGTTCATAAGTAGATACATACTATATACAAATATATCAATGTAACTTATTTCTAATATATATGTATTCAATATGTAAAGTTTATAAGTTCATATTACATATACACATATTTGTATGCTTATTTGTGTAGCATGTGTTTCTTTTATTTCCAAGCGGAACAGAGTCTGGTTGAGTGAAGAAGTGAGGACATTTGCTGACCCTCCCTCTTTGGCTCCAACAGGGGTCCCAGTCATTCAGGACCAGGGAGGATAGAGATGACAGCAGCCAGCCCAGGAACCCAGCTGCAGACCTAAGGTCTGGGTCTCTGAGACTTTCACTCTTGCCAGGCTGCAGAATATATGTCTAATGCAGCTCCCATAAATTTGTAAGTAGTTTCCTTTCCTGAAGGCCCTGCCAGGCAGCCCTGAGGGCAGGACCTGTAGTTCCTCCCAGGTCATCAGCCCTGTGGCTCAGGACAGCAGCTCCTTCCTCCACAGCCAGGGCTAGTGCCTGGCAGCTCTCTGACACTGCCAGCCTGAACTTAGCCTTGGGCTAAGGACCCTATTCCAAATGTCTCCTCATTTATTGCAGTACCTGAAAATCTGTCTTGTTCTTAAATTCAAAGTCCACATTTACAGAATTGCTAAAGATAGCATTTACCACCTGAAAAATCAGAAATGGGAATTCACTGTCATTCTTAAAGCCTGGCCTCTTCCAACCCCACCAGATAGAGTTGCTTGTATATTCTGTTCTTTCCATACAACTTTACTTAGAATTATAGTGACATTTAAAATTTGGGTAAAGTTCTTATCACTTGCACAGAAATCATCCCCTTCTTCTTTGGCACCAGCTCTATCCTGCTGGGCATGGTGAGGACAGTGAGCCTCTCCCAGCTCGAGACAGGAGCAGGGATTAAGGGGACGTGTGATCAGCTCCACCATGCCATGTCAGGAGAGTAAAGGAGAGGCAGGGACTCTGGGAATAATTTGATCCTTCATAAGAAGATGGAAGGTGAAGAGCTTTCCTTTCCCTTTTAAAATCAATGACTTTATTTTAGATATGGGAGCAGAGACACATGTTTTATTGTCCTGACTCCTTCCACATCTCGCCTTTCTCTTACAATATCTCTGACTCAGTCTGTCCCTCTCAGATTGTGTCCTGAATATCCAAATTTCCCTCCTAATATGAAAAGAAACCAACCAACAAAACCCTCTTCCTCCTGTCACGTGCTGTGAGATCTGACCCCTAAACTCTGTGATACCCAGATCATATAAGAGATAATCATGTAATTGTACCCAAGAGATTTTCTAGCTGAAAAGAATTCTCATGCTAGCTCTTCTCTGGGAACAAGTTTCTCTGTCTCTTGTCATAACTGACACCAGATAACAAAGTGGAACTCTTTCCAAGCACAGAGGACTACTATGTCCTCCATGAGATAAAAGACATCTCGTCCCTTTGCAGTGGTTTCAGTGCTGCTGTTTAAAGTGCCACAGTCTTATTGGCTTCACACAATGTAAATGTATTACCCTGCAGTTCTGGAGGTCAGAAGTCTCACTGAGCTAATGATAAGGTGTCAGTAGGGCTGTAATCCTTCTGGAGGCTCCAGAGGAGAGAACTGGATCCTCTGCTCTTTATCTTCAAGGTGCTCCCACATTTCTGGTTCCATGACCTCTTCCTTCAAACCACATCTCTTCCCGTTGTCTCAGCTCCTCTCTGACTGCCAGCCTCCTCCTCTATTTTAAGGACCTTTGTGATTATATTAGTTTCTTCTGGATAACCAGATTGCTTATTCTCAGAGTCCTTAACTTACATCTGTCAAGTTCTTTTTTTGCTATGTATCCGATATGGATACTTTATCCAATGGCTGGAGGAACACCAGGGTATGTGTCTCTCAGTTTGGTTTAAACGACAGGACATGCATGGAGTGGTTTTAAGGAGTGAAAAGTTTAATATGCAAAAAGAAATAAAGAAAAAAACAGCTCCCTCATAAAGAGAGAGAAGGAAGAGGGACTGGAACAAAGAGAAAACTCCATGTGTGGCAGACAAGACACTGCTCATATGAGGAGGCTGGAGGAGGTGGTGTCTGATTTACATAGGGCTCAGGGGATTGGTTTGACCAGGCATGTCATTCACTTAGTCTGCGAATAAACTGGCCCTCCCATCCTAGCCTTTTAATACGCAAATAAATGGCACCATAATACTCTACACACATAGGGATATGTGGGGGCAGCCATGTTGCCAGGCACATGTGGGAGTCAGGGAGAAGATGGCAGGAATTGCCATGTTTAGGTGGACCCAGTTTCTAATGGCCGGCATGTGCATAGCAGAGCTTGCCAGCCTAACTCTAAGAGCCAGGGCTTTCCTGTTAAACAAGATATGTTTCTGGAGCTGCTTTAAAAGAAACGAAACTTTCCCAAGGACCCCTTTTCCTCTTTATCTGCCTAAAATAATTTCTGAATAGCTCCTGTAACACTTGGATTCCCAAGACAAGGACATGGACATCTTTTGGGGTGGGGACATTATTTATTCCACCAACAATAAATGTATTTCCCAAAATTGTTTTTCTCTAAAGTAAAATTTAAAGAATCACAAACTATTTTTATGAAGCAAGAGAGCTGGACAAAATCTTAAACTCAGGGTCCTCTAACTTGTGAGTTTTAGCTGTTGGGGTATGCTCACTCCACTGTCTCTCATGTAGATTTTTTGATGTGTAGATAGTTTTACAGAATTTTTAAAGTTTGTGACCCAATGTAAACAAAACAGTTTCTGAGACAAGTCTCAATAAATTTATAGGTTTATTTTGCCAAAGATAAGGCTCGTGGCCTGTGACACAGCCTTAAGAGGTCCTGCAAACATGTACCCAAGGTGGTTGGATTATGCATTGGTTTTATAAACTTTAGGGAGACACAGAAATTACAGGCAAGGACATAAATCAATACATATAAGATATACTTTAGTTTGTCCTGAAAAGATGTGATATCTTGAATCAGGGACCTCCAGGTCATATGTGGATTCAAAGGTGTCCTGATTGGCAACTGGTTGAAAGAGGTAAGCTCTGCCTAAAGAGTTGACATCATCATAAAGAAATGCTAGAGTTTAGATAAGGGGGTGTGGAAGCCAAGGTTCTTGTCATGTAGACAAATCCTATGGGTAGCAGACAAAGTAGATGGTGGATGTTGGTTATTAGACCTTAAAATGTGAGACTCTTTGGAAAAGACTTCATAAGAGGAGGAGATTCTTTACAGAATGCAAATTTCCCCCACAACAGGCAGCTTTGCAGGGCCACTTCAGAATATGTCAAATAAAAGGTTTTAGGATAAAATACTTTTATTTTCTTCAGGGCCTATTATCTGTCATGTTGGAGTATGGCATCTTATTGCTACAAAGCATCTATTAAGTCAGTCCAGTGATCTCTGTTGTAATGAGAATGCTGGTCAGTTGAATCTGAATTAACAAAGGGAGGAGAATATAATGAAGCACATCTAAACCCACCTGCCACATGGCTAACCTCGTTTTTCAGATTCCTTTGAAGTTCACTCTGACTAAAGAGAAGCTCATTCAGCTGGTTGGTAGCTTACAACTTATTTTTTTGTTTTAACACACACACAAAAAAATCAGTGCTTAAATTCAATCTAAAATAGATTGGTAAAGAAAAATCTAGTGCTTCCTGAATATTTCTACGTGTCAAAGAAAGAGAACTGATAAGAATTAAGATGAAAAATATCCCTCATACAAAATATTAACTATTTTTTTTACTGTATTTGTTTGGGTCCACCAGCAGTGAGGATTCCTGTTTGGGCAGCAAATTCACACTGGGAGGAAAGGAGGAAAGTGAGGGAGGGAACAGAAGATGAATGGTAAAAGACACATCAACAACCCACCTGACTCACGATAACTGGAGATCTACCACATGTGGAAACATGGACTAAAATCTTCTGGGCTATTCCATCTGAGAGATGAGGAAGCTGAGGAATGCATATGCTTCATCTTGTTCTCACAGGTGGTGAGCTGCCTCTCATTCTCTTTCAAGCTGCTATAACAGACTCCTTGTCATTGTGTAATTAATAAGAACATAAATTTATTTTGTCACACTTCTGGAGAATGGGGAATTAAAATCAAGGCATGGGCAGCTTAAGGTCTGCTTTCTCTGCTGTCAAGATGATGCCTGGAACTTTGAATCCTTCAAAAGAAGGAAGGCCATGTCTTAACATCACAAATAGAAGAAAGAGATCCCAGCCCCATAATCCCTGTTTATAGTGGCATTAATGTATTCCACTAGAGGGCTCCACCCTCGTGACCTAAACACATCCCAATAGGTCCCACCTGGCAATACCATTACACTAAGAATTAATTTTACATTGGATGGATTCTGGAGAACACAGCCAAACCACAGCACTTTCCTAAGAGATACACATTCCAGGCCATGCGGCCAGCAATGCATGCAAGCAGAGTTCTCTGCCCCAAGATCATAAAGATCATAAGACATATATATGGCCATCGGAAGTCAGCAGAGGTACAGCAAAAGGGAAAGCCCTAGACTACAGATGGGGACTGCTACATTCATCATGGTACAGTTAATCCCTGAATAACTCAGGATTGAACTTTGCAGATATACTAATATCTTCTTTGTTGTGTGTCATCTGTGAGCAAGCACTTAATAAGTAGTAAATATATTTTCTCATTTTTACGGTTTTTTATACCTTTATTAGAAGAATAGAATATATAACATATATAACATTAAAATGTTACTCAACTATTTATTTTATGACTAAAGCTCCCAGTCAAAGGTAAGTTATTAGTACTCAAGATAGGGATGCAAAAGTTCTACACAGGTTTTCAACTGCACCAGTGGTCAGTGCCCTAACGTCAATGTTGTTCAGGGGTCAACTGCTCTTTCAGTCTGTAGTTACATCTCTGGAACAGGATCTTGGCAGGTGGGTTCCAAGTAAAGTAATCCAGAAAATAACTTCTCAAACTATAATTCATTGATTACATAAAACCAAAGGCATTTAGAAAGCAGCAAATGCACAAAACTTTTCCTAAATATTCCTTATCTGCCTAAAAAACAAATTCTCCATAAGAAAACCAATTGTCGAAAAATTCTTCCTGGGAATTTTTACATCAGGGATGATTAACACAAAACAAGAAAGACAAATAGAAGTGACTGGACGTTGATACTTTATCCAAACAGGTTATTACCTGTTCTTTTGAGGATGCACTTCTGTTCTCACCTATTCTCTCTAGGTTGCCTATACTTCCCAATTCCCTTTTTCCAAGAAAGTAAATATTAATACCTGGATCTCATTGAGTTACCTGGGTAATTACCCTGCTATGATACCCCACTGCACTTTAAAGGAATTTTTTTGCCTTTTCTTTTATTAGTCTTCCTTTTGTCAGTTCATTTTCAGCAAACATTTAGAGGACAAATGGAACTGTCTTCCTTTCTCCCAATATAAGCAAATTCTCTTAAAATTCAGGCTGTTTACAAAGCAACAGGAAGGCTTGCACACGGCTGTAGCACTGTGATTTGGTTCCCCTAGTCAGGCATCAGTAAAATTTTGTGGAACTAGGCTGCTGCCCACTGATGCTGATGTAGTTGGATCCACTTCCCCTGCTACTGAGCCAGGCTAGGACATTTTGGCGCACATTAGAGATGTGACATATAACAAGTGCAAATCCGTGTCCAGTTTCATTTGGATTCAACTGATTTTTCCATGTACATAGGCAATTGCTTGATAAGAGTTTGAGTGTCTCTTACCTAAAGATGTTAAGAAAAAGGCTAGTGTCTGGATCAGGATGATGTCCCACTCACTGGTAAAAAGTAAAAGTGGAAAGTGTCATTGATGGTGCATGGCAGAGACATGCTGCTTGCAGTGGCCGCCCTCACTAAGAGAGATGAACTTTGGGAAATAATATTCAATGGCAGAAAAGAAGGTAGACAATGAAGGTGCCCAAAATAGGAATAAGGGGCTGCCCATTTAGTCTCTATGTATTAAAGAGACCTGTAGCTCTTGATAATGGTGGATCTGTGAGTGCTGCATGAATTGTGGAAACACAGTATCATCTTTGTGTATCTGTAGTAAATAGCTTTATCTTACACTGGTAAGAACTATGGCATAACACCAATACCTAATACTTAAAATATATAGCATAATATCAATAAATTTCTATTTTTATTTTTTTTAGAAAGGAACAACATCAAACTCACAGAAATGTTGCAAGTATAGTACAAAGTACCCCTGTCCCTAACTGGAAGCGTATAAGAGTTTTTGAAGACCTGAGAATCCTACTGTCTGCTATTTACTGTGTTTCCTACAAACAAGAATATTCTCCTAAGTAATCCCCATACACCAAGGAAATATGTTACTCCATCAACTCCTGGGGAATATTTCAAATTGTCAAAAAAAAAAACCTAAAAATTGTTTCTCATAACAAACTAGGCCCCAATAGAAACACATTCTCTGCAGACAAATTTGTGCTACCTTGGTCTTACCTGGGACACCTGGGGACACTGCGTCAGTGCTGAGTTATTGAGAGGAGCCAGCCCTGCAGCTGTGCCGAGCCTGCCCAGTCCCCTGCTCATTTGCATGTTCCAAAGTACATCCTCCTGTCTGAAGACTTATAAACAGGTTTGCCACACCCTGCACAGGAGTTATTCTTAGCCAGGACACAAAGTACATCCTCCTGTCTGAAGACTTATAAACAGGTTTGCCACACCCTGCACAGGAGTTATTCTTAGCCAGGACACAGCATAAACATGAGGGCCCTCGCCCAGCTCCTGGGGCTTTTGCTGCTCTGGCTCCCAGGTAAGGAAGGAGAACACTAGCAGTTTACTCAGCCAGTGTGCTCAATACTGCCTGGTTACTCAGGGAAGTTACCTTAGAATTTGATTAACAGTGTGGATATTTGTTTCTATGTCTCCAATCTCAGGTGCCAGATGTGACATCCAGATGACCCAGTCTCCATCTTCCCTGACTGCATCTGTAGGAGGCAAAGTCACCATCACTTGCCGGGCGAGTCAGGACATTAGCAAGTGGTTAGCCTGGTATCAGCAGAAACCAGGGACAGTCCCTAAGCCCCTGATCTATGAGGCATCCAAATTGCAAAGTGGGGTCCCATCAAGGTTCAGCGGCAGTGGATCTGGGACAGATTTTACTCTCACCATCAGCAGCCTGCAGCCTGAAGATGCTGCAACTTATTACTGTCAGAATTATCTGGGTTCCTCTCCCACAGCATTACAAACCCAAACATAAACCCCCAGGGAAGCAGATGTGTGAGGCTGGCCTGCCCCAGCTGCTCCTCCTGATGCCTCCATCAGCTGAGAGTGTTGCTCAGATGCAGCCACACTCTGATGGTGTTGGTAGAGGGAGACATGAAGTCACCTCTGCACCCTAATTCTTTTCTCTTTCTCAGCCCCAACAGTACAGACATAGCATTTTATTAAATCTCCTGGTTTAATATCAAGTTATCTCAGAAGTTGTGGATAAATTTGATTTCAGGTTACAATAAGCCAAAGCAGTGAAGCATGAAGAGAATTTTGTTATTGAAATGTCAGGGATATGCTGTAGATCCTGCTGCTCACCACACAGAAAACCAATCACTAAGACAAGTATTGCCAAGGAATAGGCTTTTACTCAGGGGCTCCAGCCAAGGAGATGGGACACCATTCTCAAATGTATTTCCCTGATCAACTAAACTTAGGGGTTTACATAGCAAGGGAAAATGTGAAAAAACAGAAATTAGGGAGCAGTAAGGAAGATAATTTGTTCAACAGGAAGCAGGACGTCAGTTAGGCAATCATAATGGGTGAAGGGTCTGGTGTCTCACTGTCCTGATTCAGAGATATATAAGTTTCAGCTTCTTGATAGTGTCTGGGAGGCCTGATGGTTGATTTCTTGAAAAAAAAATAACTCAGATAAGACAAATGTAACTATCTTGAGTTTTAAAACTTGGAGAGTCAATTTCAATATTTATTCAAAAAAAACTATCAACATTGGTGCCATGGGATAAGAGGGCCTACTTCGATTGCATTCTAGAAACAATATTTCACACCCTGAGTGTCTTTCCCTCCTCGTTTCCTGGCTCTGTTGTATATGACAAGAATAACCCAATTCCTATGATTAACTTTCACACTACAACCTTTCAAAGCCAAGGATAGAGTAGTCAGGAATGTTGATATTAGAAACACGATTCTCTGACACTCCCTCAGAAAACAGAATGGAATCTGCCCCAGAAGTATGGGCTATCTAACCATGTTGTCCTCAGTCTTGTCTGCAAACTTAGGGGTGGGGGTGCTGATGCTCTCAGCTGCCTACAGCATATTTCCAGGTGTTTCTCCAGTCCTCACCTCTGTCCCCGTGTCTGTCTTAGGTATCAGTGGAAAATATTTAGTCATCCTTTTCTGACTTCCAAATCGCATGGGAGGACCTCTTATTGGACAACTCTGTAGTACATCAGAGAGGCACAAAGGGATATTTACATAAGTTAAAATGATTTTTCCCCCAATGAGGCCATTTAAACAAAATTATATTTAAAGCCAAATATTGAAAACATATCCAGCTTCATTTTCTTATTGATGCAAATTTACATTTGAAAATGTTGTCAAGATTGTAAGGGTTGAAAACATAACTATTTGTTCATGAAATTATCAAACATCTCTACAATTAAATGGAGTAAACATTTTCTTGAAAATTGGTACTACCTGGAATAAAGGAAGATATTTTAAATGTGTGAAGCTATGTTAGAAATTATTCAACTTAAAGTCAACTGTGTGATTTGGTTTGGGATGCTGTTCACTCCCGTGACCTGCCACGAGAATCCTGTGTCATGTGTAGTCACTGCTGTTCAGCCTTGTTCTCAGACAATTGATATTATAGGCTGAAGATGAGCTCTGTGCCCTGCAGAGGAACCACTCAGCTGAGCCATTTCTTGATCAGCCAGAAGACTGTGAACATGAGCATCCATGAACATGAAAACAAATGTTTACCGTTATCAGCCACTGAGTTGTGTATTTAACCAGTTACCAATCATTAATGCATAAAAGCTTACTGACATAAAAAAATAAGTAAATAAAATTTTTTAAAAGCTTACTGATACAGTATTTACACCACTACCTATATATACAGACATGTATTTTTTCTCAAATTCGTGGCATAAATGTGAAGAGTAACCAAATTATGAAGTTGTTAAGAGAGAATTAAAGACAAAATTAAAACTAGTATTTCAATAAAAAATTAAAATCTACCTTATTAATGGGAAAATGTGTATATGTGTATATAAGATACATTAAAGTTAGTATACATTTATTTGATTAAATTTTGGCTGCAAATATATATAGTATTCATATTTAAGTATGTTTATTCTATTATGTATGTAATATATGCATGCATATTATAAAATTATTGCATGCATATAAAAACATGCATATTATAAAATTATTACCTAAAATAAATACATTTAAACATTTTTTTGTTACATTCCATTAAAAAATGGTATTCTGGACCATATGTAGTTCATACTCTTGCTACAGAAAATTTTTTTGTAGCAAGTATTTTTAAAACTCTACCAAATGGTTTCCTTACCTAAAATATTTTTGAAACCCAGTAGAGCTCCAAGAATAGGACTTGAGCAAATTTTCACAAATGTTGACTATTAACTATTGCATCCTATGAAAGTCTCCAATATGTTCTTGCCCACAATGATGGTATGCCTAATAGAGTTCTCACAAAAATGGATGCTGGATGGAGTCACATCAGTGCCATTGTCAAGAAAGCCCTGAAAATGTAAATATCTTAACAGTGAGTAAACTTCAACGGCCACAGCTGATGATTATATTGCAAAGAGAACAACAATTTAATAATATTGGCTGTTGGTTTTGACAGATCATCAGGCCTCAAAAGAAGTGCAACAGGTTGATTGCAGACAAAGTCATTCTGGAAGAGCTATGACTAGATGTTTCAAAAATGAACCATAATAAAAAAAATGCTTTCCAAGTGCACATTAATCTAAATGCCATTAATTAGCAGGGGGCTTTTAATAATGAGGAAGATTCAACACATGGACTTCAATCAGTCACATTTCCCAGCTTTCCCAGGGAGTCTCGTGAACCAATGTTATGGAGGTCTTGTGGGGGACTCAACAATATGAATTTCAACTAACTGAGACTAACAGGGCTACTGGCTCTTCTGAAGACTTAATTTGCTAAGAATAATGACTCCTCCTAAACCTGTAACATTGTACTACACATCAGGGCTCAGACTAACAGCTGGTGTCAGGTGATTCTAGTAAACCTCATGTAACATTAGGAAGGCATTCATTATTTTCCTCCATGTGAATTTGCCTTTCTTTTTGGTTATGTTTCTGCATAAAATATTATTTGAGGATTTTCTTAGTGCTTTCATCAGAGTCAATAAATTCTTTCATAATATGATTTTGGATCAAGAAAATTATTTTCCTCAAAAAAATTAAAGCAAAATTTAGCTCATAATCTTATCATGTGCACAGGTGCAGCTTTCCCTATAGACAGGGTAAAGCCCATTATTAGTCAAGCAAATCTGGCACACAAATCCTTGTGCTATTGAATTGCAATGTTGTCAGATGCAGTGGAGGCTCTGAAACACTAACCGTTAATTGTGCTGTTACTACCATAAACAGAATATTTATATCTTAAAAAAGAGCTGTAGACTCATCATTGCTATGCCAACTGAACAGCTTCAAGTACTCTATTCCTAATTCTTTTTTTTTTTTTGAGACAGATTTTTGCTCTTGTTACCCAGGCTGGAGGGCAATGGCGCGATCTCGGCTCACCACAATCTCTGCCTCCTGGGTTCAGGCAATTCTCCTGCCTCAGCCTCCTGAGTAGCTGGAATTACAGGCACACACCACCGTGCCCAGCTAATTTTTTGTATTTTTAGTAGAGATGGGGTTTCACCATGTTGACCAGGATGGTCTCGATCTCTTGACCTCATGATCCACCTGCCTCGGCCTCCCAAAGTGCTGGGATTACAGGCTTGAGCCACCACGCCCAGCCTCTATACCTAATTCTTAAGGCTCTGGTTTCCTGGTGGATGGTTCTTAATCCAAAGAGTTGACATGACAATTATTCCATTAAGTTGGGAGAAATTGTATGATTAGCATGTGATCATTTTGACTTAATACAATACTGGACAGGCTACTGTTGCAAAGGACCCCATTCAAAGTTGGTAACTTTGTTGACAATATTGACTAGGGTGACCAAAAGAACAGCCAGGTAAGGTTTATACTGTCCCCAGTACCCAAAGAGGCCTATCAGCTTTGGGGTCACCCTTTTATTAGTGGGTGCCACAAGGACCAACAATGATTAACTGTATCTGGGATACTTCCTTGGTTTCCTGTTCAAGTGGCCCTGGCATTCAGCCTTTAACAATCTATCCTCAGTCTTCATGCCTCTGGGGTAATTTTGACCTGCCAAACTGGGTTGTTCCATTGTGACATGGGGCTTGGTGACATTTAATCTTTTGTAGCAACTATTAAGTTAACTAGGGAGGGTCCTGCTTTTCAATTAATATGCAGCCTTGCTTTTGCCTGTGGCTTAGGAAGCTTACACGGCAGGCAGGAGTAGATATGCCCCATTGTTATGCCTTGAATACTTAGCTATGAGGGAGGATAGCCCGTCAGGGAGCAGTGACATTCTGTGGCACAGCAGCAAAATGTCAATACCTCTCTTGCACTAAGCAGTGAGAGCCATGGTCACCAGCACCCAACATGGCCAAAGGCAATGGTTCACATGCAGATAAGCACACAAGTACATACTCATCATGGGCTCTGCCTGTGTCCTGAAATTTCTAATGTCATCAATTTAATTTTTTCCTAGAGAACCTGGATATATTGTCATGTGGATTCCAGCCTCCAAAAATCCCAGAAAAGTCTGAATTCCTTTTTTAACTCCTTTTATCTTGACAGGAATATAGGACCACTAGCCTCTGGTGGAGGCTTTGGCCCTATTCCCAACTGTGCCATTCAGAACAAGACATTT
This sequence comes from Leontopithecus rosalia, assembly GCA_028533165.1. Classification (NCBI taxonomy): domain Eukaryota; kingdom Metazoa; phylum Chordata; class Mammalia; order Primates; family Cebidae; genus Leontopithecus; species Leontopithecus rosalia. The sequence goes on from CM052654.1 coordinate 58,782,262, forward strand.
GAGTCTGCAATATAACTTAATCAAACAAACACACCAACCAAGCTGCATAAGACTTCTTTAGCCTTTTTTCATGTCTCTTCTTTAGAGAGCGAGCCTCCTTTTCTGTGAAGGCAGTGTTCATTTTGGTTCCTTCTCAGATGCTTCAGGGACCACTGAGAGTATCTTTCTTGTGTCCTCTTGGGTGACTCAGGGCTCATGTGAGTACACATGTCCTAAGCTCTCTGGCCCCAGGACTGAGCAATCAAATTAGTGTCTAACAAGTAGGAAATTGTGTACACTATTCCCATTTCCACATTCCTTTCTCTCTGTCTCAATTCAGTCAGCCAGCTGCTGATCCATATTAATGGGGTGAGGAAAAATGTCCCATTTATCCTCCCTCCTCATTAAACATCCATATGCATGTCCAGCTCTTGCATCCCCAGGCTAAAGTCTCTGTCCTGAGCCAAGTACTGGAGAGTATTGTTCCTCCAACTTCACCAATAAGTCATGGTTTTCTCAAATCCAACCTTCTCACTGCACCAATTTTGCCAAGAAGGTTTGCTGTGCACTGGTTACCAACTTACCCAGATCTAATGAGACAAAACACCCATTGCAGCCAGTTACATAAAGTGTTTTACTACTTACAGAGTCAGCAAGAGACAACAGAAAGCTGCCTGGGTCTGATTGACTCTAGACTGTGCATACCCCACAAGTACTGTAGCTGAGGGACCCTGGAATGCAGCCCACCCTGGGTTTTGTCTTAGAATCAAATGACACATTGGGCTATAGTGTTGAAGGAATTTCTGTTTCTAATAAGGACAGAAACAGAGCCCAGGCTGTTCTGGCCAGTCTTGCCCTACCTCACAATGTTACTTTCCAGAACTTTCTATAGTAATTCCTGGAAACTACAAGCAAGAAAGGGAAAGGGACTGGGTTCATTCAAGACAAAATGGAAACTGTTCTGCAAATACCATAGTGAAATCGTAACTCAGTAATCTTTTTCTGACTGGCTTATTTCACTTAGTGTAATGTCCTCTAGTTTCATCCATGTTGTAACATGGGTCAGTATTTCCCTTTTTAAAGCTAAATAATATGCTATCATATGTATATATAGATAGATCAAAATGGTAGGCTTTTAATACACATTTCTTACTTATGTCAACTAAAATTCTAAGCAAATTAAAAGTCACTAAAAATGGAAAACACTTAAATGCAAGGAAATATTTTTAAGTTAGGGAAAGAGATCCAAGATACCTTATGGTTCATATAAATTTTTCAGAAATTAAAATTACCTATCAAGAGTTCTTAGCATAAAACTGTAATACTCTTCACCATGTGTGTACACTAAATGTGTAGATACACAGATGTATTTCATTTTTCTTCCTTTTTTCTTAAGATATGTGAGTTTATGTGACCATGGCACTTCTTTAAGATCTTTAGAGCCTGCTTGCCTGGTGGAAATCCTAGTGTCCACTATTATATGTATTCTGACTGGAGTCTGTGGCAACAGAAAATTGTTACTGGGTGTACCAGACTCAGATTTTGGACACAAAAAGATTCCTGATGGAGCCACCAGTTGTGCCTCTTTTGAATGGCAATTCCTTGCTTTCTGGAAGAAACTCATAGGTGCTGAGTATCTCAGAGCCTGAATTTTCAGGCTGCCTTTTGTAAAAGAGAAGTGATTTCTTTGAAATGCCTGAGGTTAGAAAGGAAGTATTTTTGAGCTGCTTTCTGTTAGAAGAGAAGTTTACTGCCAAGACTTGCTTTACCTTAAATGTCTACCTAAATAATTTCTTTTTGCCTCCTGTAACACCAATGTCTAGTGAACCACTTATAATCTTGCTTCCTAGGTTTATATCAAATATGTCAAAGAAATGCATTCTTTATTGGAAAAATAATTTTTGTCTAATTTGGAAGTTATTAAAAGAGAAATTCTAAATATGAGGAAACCAGTAAATAAAGAGAGATGTAAGGAGAGTTATGGTTGAAAGATATATATTTTTGAAGGGAGGGAATATAAAGAAAAAGTAACTTGGTATAAAAAAACGATCTTGTCTGATAAATTTTTATCCTAGAGAAAAATAAATTATTATTTAAGAAAGGTGTAGTATTGGTTAGTCAGAAAGTCCAAGCATGGTATGGGGTAGGGGGTCTGTGTAAGTCAAGTTAAGGTTTGGGAAGGGGATTTTATGAAAGAAATTTTGTGCATGATTAAGCTTGCTATAACTGAGCAAAAATTGTTTGTGGTAGACTTTCTAGAAAATGGTCTGCATATTGAAACTGGATTATCTTAAGTTATTGATTTTTAAATTATAGAAAATTTTGTTTTTGAGGCCAGGTGCAGTGGCTCACACCTGTAATCCCAGCACTTTGGGAGGAATGGGTAGATCACTTGAGGTCAGGAGTACAAGACCAGCCTTGCCAACATGGTAAAACCCTATCTCTACAAAAAATACAAAAATTATCCATGCACAGTGGCACATACCTGGAATCCCAGCTACTTGGGAGTATGAGGCAGGAGAATGACTGTAATCAGGGAGGCAGAGGTTGCAGTGAGCCAAGATCACGCCACTGCACTCCAGCCTGGGTGTCAGAGCAAGACTCCATCTTAAGAAAAAGAAAAGAAAAAAAAAAAGAAAAAAGAAATTTTGCTTTTGATAAAATAATGAGTTTATTTTAAAACATCTAAGAGTTTTGTCTTAGAGATTCAACCATAGTGTTTTGCTGCTTTCAGCTTGTTCTTTCTTTAAAAAGGCCTGGGATCATTTCTTTCTTTAGCTTTTTCATCAGCTCCTATGACTTTCTCACTCCAGTTCTGACTGTTGTTGTAGCCTTGATGCTGAAGTGTTTTGTTTTAGGGGTTTGTGGAAGCAATGTTTTCCTCCAATATAGTATTATGCTATGTGCTTGGTTTTTTCATAATATATCTAACCTTATTTGGGGTTTTACTTATTTTATTTTATTGCATTACATTGCATTGCATTGCATTGCATTTTAGGTTTTTGGGTACATTTGCAGAACATGCAAGATAGTTGCATAGGTACACACGTGGCAGTGTGATTTGCTGTCTTCCTCCCCTTCACCCACATTTGGCATTTCTCCCCATGCTATCCCTCCCCCGCTCCCCCAGATATCCCTCCCCTATTTCCCGCAATAGACCCCAGTGTGTAGTACTCCCTTCCCTGTGTCCATGTGTTCTCATTTTTCATCACCCACCTATGAGTGAGACTATGCGGTGTTTCATTTTCTGTTCTTGTGTCAGTTTGCTGAAAATGATGTTCTCCATATTCATCCATGTCCCTACAAAGGACAGGAATTCATCGTTTTTGATTGCTGCATAATATTCCATGGTGTATATGTGCCACATATTTTCAGTCCAGTCTATCATGGATGGGTATTTGGGTTGATTCCAGGTCCTTGCTGTTGTACGCAGTGCTGGAATGAACATTCGTGTGCATGTGTCCTTATAGTAGAACGATTTATGGTCCTTTGGATACATACCCAGTAATGAGATTGCTAGGTCAAATGGAATTTCTTTTTTTTTTAATTTTTTTATTTTTTATTGCGTTTTAGGTTTTGGGGTACATGTGCAGAACATGTAAGATAGTTGCATAGGTACACACGTGGCAGTGTGTTTTGCTACCTTCTGCTCCTTCACCCACATTTGGCATTTCTCCCCATGCTATCCTCCCCAGTTCCCCCAACACACTGAACCTCCCCTATTCCCCCCAATAGACCCCAGTGTGTAGTACTCCCTTCCCTGTGTCCATGATTTCTCATTGTTCATCACCCGCCTATGAGTGAGAATACATGGTGTTTCATTTTCTGTTCTTGTGTCAATTTGCTGAGAATGATGTTCTCCAGATTCATCCATGTCCCTACAAAGGACACGACCTCATCATTTTTGATTGCTGCATAATATTCCATGGTGTATATGTGCCACATTTTCCCAATCCAGTCTATCATCAAT
>CM052654.1:58786310-58803541 GCA_028533165.1 Leontopithecus rosalia
GGGATTGCTGGGTCAAATGGAAATTCTATTTCTAGGTCCTTGAGGAAACGCCACACTGTCTTCCACAATGGTTGAACTAATTTACACTCCCACCAGCAGAGTAAAAGTGTTCCTATTTCTCCACATTCTCTCCAGCATCTGTTGTCTCCAGATTTTTTAATGATCACCATTCTAACTGGCGTGAGATGGTATCTCAATGTGGTTTTGATTTGCATCTCTCTAATGACCAGTGATGATGAGCATTTTTTCATATGTTTGTTAGCCTCATGTATGTCTTCTTTTGTAAAGTGTCTGTTCATATCCTTTGCCCATTTTTGGATGGGCTTGTTTGCTTTTTTCTTGTAAATCTGTTTGAGTTCTTTGTAAATTCTGGATATCAGTCCTTTGTCAGATGGGTAAACTGCAAAAATATTTTCCCATTCTGTTGGTTGCCGATTCACTCTAGTGACTGTTTCTTTTGCCGTGCAGAAGCTGTGGAGTTTGATTAGGTCCCATTTGTCTATTATGGCTTTTGCTACCAATGCTTTTGGTGTTTTGGTCATGAAGTACTTGCCTACTTCTATGTCCTGGATGGTTTTGCCTAGATTTTCTTCTAGGGTTTTTATGGTGCCAGGTCTTATGTTTAAGTCTTTATTCCATCTGAAGTTAATTTTAGTGTAAGGTGTCAGGAAGGGGTCCAGTTTCTGCTTTCTGCACATGGTTAGCCAGTTTTCCCAATACCATTTGTTAAACAGGGATTCCTTTCCCCATTGCTCGTTTCTGTCAGGTTTATCAAAGATTGTATGGTTGCAGATATGTTGTGTTGTCTCAGATGCCTCTGTTCTATTCCATTGGTTTATATCTCTGTTTTGGTACCAGTACCATGCTGTTTTGATTACTGTAGCCTTGTAGTATAGTTTGAAGTATGGTAGTGTGATGCCTCCCGCTGTGTTCTTTTTGCTTAGAATTGACTTGGCTATGCGGGCTCTCTTTTGCTTCCATATGAAGTTCAAGGTGGTTTTTTCCAGTTCTGTGAAGAGAGTCAGTGGTAGCTTGATGGGGATAGCATTGATTCTGTAAATTACTTTGGGCAGTATGGCCATTTTTACGATATTGATTCTTCCTAACCATGAACATGGAATGTTCCTCCATCTGTTTGTGTCCTCTCTTATTTCGTTGAGCAGTGGTTTATAGTTCTCCTTTAAGAGGTCCCTTACATTCCTTGTTAGTTGTATTCCTAGGTATTTTATTCTCTTTTAGCAGTTGTGAATTGCAGTTCATTCTTGATTTGGCTCTCTTTCAGTCTGTTATTGGTGTATAGGAATGCTTGTTATTTTTGCACATTGATTTTATATCCTGAGACTTTGCTGAAGTTGCTCATCAGTTTAGGGAGTTTTTGGGCTAGATGATGGGGTCCTGTTGATATACTATCATGTCATCTTCAAATAGAGACAATTTGGCTTCCTACTTTCCTATTTGTATACCCTTTATTTCTTTTTATTGCCTGATTGCTCTGGCTAGAACTTCCAGTACTATATTGAATAGATGTGGTGATAGAGGGCATCCTTGTCTAGTGCCAGATTTCAAAGGGAATGCTTCCAGTTTTTGCCCATTTAGTATGATATTGGCTGTTGGTTTGTCATAAATAGCTTTTATTATTTTGAGATACATTCCATCAATACCGAGTTTATTGAGGGTTCTTAGCATAAAGAGCTGTTGAATTTTGTCAAAGGCCTTCTCTGCGTCAATTGAGATAATCATGTGGTTTTTGTTTTTGGTTCTGTTTATGTGGTGAATTACGTTTATAGACTTGTGTATGTTGAACCATCCCTGGTATGAATCCTACCTGATCATGGTGGATAACCTTTTTGATGTGCTGTTGCAATCGGCTTGCTAGTATTTTATTGAAGATTTTTGCATCTATGTTCATCATGCATATTTGCCTGAAGTTTTCTTTTCTTGTTAAGTCTCTGCCAGGTTTTGGTATCAGGATGATGTTGGTCTCATAAAATGATTTGGGAAGGATTCCCTCTGTTTGGATTATTTGGAATAGTTTCAGAAGGAATGGTACCAGCTCCTCTTTGTGTATCTGGTAGAATTCGGCTGTGAACCCACCTTGACCTGGGCTCTTTTTGTGTGGTAGGCTCTTAATTGCTGCCTCGACTTCAGACCTTGTTATTGGTCTATTCATAGTTTTGGCTTCCTTCTGGTTTAGGCTTGGGAGGACACAAGTGTCCAGGAATTTATTCATTTCTTCCAGGTTTACTAGTTTGTGTGCATAGAGTTGTTTGTAATATTCTCTGATGATGGTTTGAATTTCTGTGGAATCTGTGGTGATTTCCCCTTTATCGTTTTTTATTGCATCTATTTGGTTGTTCTCTCTTTTCTTATCAGTCTGGCTAGTGGTCTGTCTATTTTGTTGATCTTTTAAAAAAAACAGCTTTTGGATTTATTGATTTTTTGAAGGTTTTTTTGTGTCTCTATCTCCTTCAGTTCTGCTTTGATCTTCATTATTTCTTGTCTTCTGCTAGGTTTTGAGTTTTTTGATCTTGCTCCTCTAGCTCTTTCATTGGAAAATAGGGTGTCAATTTTGGATCTCTCCACTCTTCTCATATGGGCAGTTACTGCTATATATTTTCCTCTGGAGACTGCTTTAACTGTGTCCCAGAGATTCTGGCATGTTGTGTCTTTGTTCTCATTGGTTTCGAAGAACTTCTTTATTTCTGCCTTCATTTCATTCTCTATCCAGTCAACATTCAAAAGCCAGTTGTTCAGTTTCCATGAGGCTGTGCGGTTCTGAATTAGTTTCTGAATTCTGAGTTCTAACTTGATTGCACTATGGTCTGAGAGACTGTTTGTTATGATTTTCGTTGTTTTGCATTTGCTGAGGAGTGATTTACTTCCAATTATGTGGTCAATTTTAGAGTAGGTGTGATGTGATGCTGAGAAGAATGTATACTCTGTAGATTTGGTGTGGAGAGTTCTGTAAACGTCTATCAGGTTTGCTAGTTCCAGGTCTGAGTTCAAGCTCTGTATATCCTTGTTAATTTTCTGTCTGGTTGATCTGTCTAATATTGACAGTGGAGTGTTAAAGTCTCCCACTATCATTGTGTGGGAGTCTAAGTCTCTTTGTAAGTCATTAAGAACTTGACTTATATATCTGGGTGCTCCTGTATTGGGTGCATATATATTTAGGATCGTTAGCTCTTCTTGTTGTATCAATCCTTTTACCATTATGTAATGTCCTTCTTTGTTTCTTTTGATCTTGAAAGTCTATTTTCTCAGAGACGAGTATTGCAGCTCCTGCTTTTTTTTGCTCTACATTTGTTTGGTAAATCTTCCTCCATCCCTTTAATTTGATCCTTTGTGTATCATTGCATGTGAGATGGGTTTCCTGGATATAGCACACTAATGGGTTTTGGCTTTTATCCAATTTTCCAGTCTGTGTCTTTTGATTGGTGCATTTAGTCCATTTACATTTGGGTTAATATTGTTATGAATTTGATACTGCCATTTTGCTGTTAGCTGACTGTTTTGCCCATTAGTTGATGCAGATTCTTCATTTTGTTGATGCTCTTTAGCATTTGGTATGTTTTTGGAATGGCTGGTACTGGTTGTTCCTTTCTGTGTGTAGTGCCTCTTTCAGGAGCTCTTGTAAAGCAGGACTAGTGGTGACAAAATCTCTGAGTACTTGCTTGTTCACAAAGGATTCTATTTTTCCTTCACTTATGAACTCAGTTTGGCAGGATATGAAATTCTGGGTTGAAAGTTCTTTTCTTTAAGGATGTTGAATATTGGCCCCCACTCTCTTCTGGCTTGTAGGGTTTCTGCGGAGAGATCTGCTGTGAGTCTGGTTGGCTTACCTTCATGAGTGACACGACCTTTCTCTCTGGCTGCTCTTAGCATTTTCTCCTTCATTTCAACCCTGGTGAATCTAACAATTATGTGCCTTGGGGTTGCTCTTCTTGCGGAATATCTTTGTGGTATTGTCTATATTTCCTGGACTTGAATATTGGCCTGCCTTGCTAAGTTGGAGAAATTTTCCTGGATAATATCCTGCAGAGTATTTTCCACCTTGGATTCATTCTCTTCATCATATTCAAGTACACTTATCAAATGTAGATTAGGTCTCTTCACGTAGTCCCACATTTCTTGGAGACTTTGTTCATTCCTTTTTGCACTTTTTTCTCTAATCTTGCCTTCTTGTTTTATTTCATTGAGTTGATCTTAGACTTCTTATATTCTTTCTTCTGTTTGTTCAATTCACCTGTTGAAACCTGTGTATGCTTCATGAATTTCTCATGTTATTCAGCTCCTTCAATTCACTCATATTCCTCTCTAAGTTGTCCATTCTTGTTATCATTTCCTCAAATATTTTTTCAAGGTTCTTAGTTTCTTTGCATTGAGTTAGAACATGTTCTTTTTAGCTCATGGAACTTTCTCATTACCCACCTTCTGAAGTCTGATTCCGTCATTTCATCACACTCATTCTGCCTCCAGGTTTGCTCCCTTGCTGGTGAGGAGCTGTGGTCCCTTGTAGGAGGCGATATGTTCTGGTTTGGGGTGTTTTCCTCCTATTTGCACTGGATTGTTCCCATCTTTGTGGATTTATCCACCTGTCATCTGAGTAGTTGCTGATTTTCTGATTGGGTCTCTGAGTGGATGTCCAGATTGTTGATGATGAAGTATTTCTGTTTCTTAGTTTTCCTTCTAACAGTCTGGCCCCTCTGCTGTAGAACTACTGAGGTCCCCTCCAGGCCCTGTTTGCCTGGGGTACACCTGTAGCAGCTGTGGAGCAGTGAGGGTTGCTACCTGTTTCTTCTTCTGCTATCTTTGACCCTGAATGATGCCTGCCACATGTCAGTCTGATCAGTCCTTAGTGAGGTGACTCTTTGGATATACGGGGGTCAGGGAGCTGCTTGAGGAGACTGTCTGTACTTTATATTTGAGGAGACAGTCTGTACTTTATAGGAGCTCAAGTGCTGAGCTGTGAGCTCTGTTGTTCATTCAGGGCTGCTAGGCATGTATGGTTAAGTCTGCTGCAGCAGAACTCATAAAGCCCCTTTTTTTTCCTCAAGCTGACCTGGGGAGTTAGAGCTTTATTTATGAGTATTCGTTGCACAGTCCTGCCCAGCAAGGAGGCAGTCTAATCACTTCCTTCCTGTAGGGGCAATGCTGAGCTGCCATGGGTTCCGCCTTATTGCCATGGGCTCCACCCTGTTGCCATGGGTTCCACCCTGCTGCCGTGGGCTCTGCCCTGCTGCTGTGGGCTCTGCCCTGCTTCTGTGGGCTCTGCCCTGCTGCCGTGGGCCCCACCCTGCTGCTGTGTGTAATTCCCTGTAGTCCTGTTTATATGGGTGTGGTTAGAGCTGCCGTGGTAATCATGACCCACCTCTGTAGTGGTGGACTCTCTCTGTTATGGCGAGTTGCCTTGGCAATGGCAGGCTGCGTCAGCAATGGGAGGGTACTTCTGTAGGGGTGGAGTGCCTTGGTAATGGCAGGCACCCCTCCCCCTCCGAGCTGCACCATCCTGGGTTCAGCTGTGCTTGCCATGAAACTCTCAACCCCAAGCGTTTCCAATTGCTGTTTTGTTTGTTTTTGTGGGGGTGGGACCTGCTGAGCCTGATCACCTGGCTCTGTGCCTCAGACCCATGTGTTTTTTTTTTTTAAGTTGAACGGTGTTCCAGTCGCCTGCTGAAAGGGTGCCAGGATCTGTATGATTTCCCATGCAGCAACCCGCTGCACCAGCTGGAACCACGTGGCTGCCCAGGAATCTCCTGGCCTGACTTTCTGTTTAAGTCCCCTTTAATCAGATGAATGTGCCAATCTGCCTTCCGAAATCTCCAATTGCTGGTTTAACAGGGCAACCAAACCAGTGTATTTTGTACGGAGTACCTCTACGCTGCAGCCCCAGCCCAAACAGCCATGCTGGTGGCCCGTGGGGTTCCTACACCTGGGAATCTCCTGGTCTGTGGGCAATAAAGATCCGTCTGGGAATGCAGCGACCACTCACCATCTGCGGTTTCACAGGGAGCTGTAATTCTGAGTTGGTCCTACAGTGCCATCTTCTCCAAACCTCAGGGTTTTACTTTTTTATTTTAATACTGCTTTAAAAGATTTTAAGGACCATGAGCACCTGCCCACCTCCATTCTCTCTGGTGTAGAATATTTAATTGGTTATAAATTTTTTTATTCTAAGTCCCTTGGCCAAAGAAAATACCAATAAAACCTAACAAAATCTAATTTAGGCAATAATGGGAGACAGGGAATCAGATATACCCCTCTCCCCCTATTTGAAATTTGGATCAGATTCAAAAGGCCTTTTAAAATTATAAAAATAAATAGTGCCCTTTTTCACAGAAGAAACTAATAGCTCCTCTGTCCAAACAGAAGACTTAGTCTTACTAAAAACTTAAAAAGAATAAACTGGCTGGGTGCAGTGGCTCACACCTATAATCTCAACACTTTGGGAGGCTGAGGTGAGTGGATCACTTGAGGCTAGGAGTTTGAGACCAGCCTTGACAGCATAGCAAAACCACGTCTCTACTAAAATTACAAAAAACTAGCAAGATATGGAGGTACATTTTTGTAAAACCAAAATGACTCTGGAGGCTGAGGCATGAGAATAGCTTGAAACTAGGAGGCAGAAGTTGCATTGAGCCCAGTCAAGATTGTGCCACTGCACTCCAGCCTGGGTGACAGAGTGGACCTCTGTCTCAAAAAAAAAAAAAAAGTATTCCCCAATAATCAATTGTAATGAGAATAAAAGTATTCCCCAAGAATCAGTTATAACCAGAATTAAGTAACATACTTAATTACTCCACCTACTGTTAGGCTTCAGGAAGCCCCTAGTCAGATACAGCTGCCCAGGATTAAACCTGTTTCTTAAGAGGCCCTGCAGGCACAAAAGGTGGATGCCACAGTGTACCTTTATAAAACCTAGAAAACTTAAAGCCTGTTTCTTTGCAAACACATAGATTAATAACATGGTTTTGTGGGTAGGCATAGAAGCATTCTTTTTCTCTGTCTTCCAATTATAATTTTTTGTTTAACCTCCTAGTAAAGTTTCTATCTTCTAAATTCCATGTAAAGATAATACAGTTTGTCACAAGCCTTCCAATACATTCTATCTTTGGACCCCCAAAGTGAAATCATCTGGCCATTGGGCCCCTTAGTTCAGGTATTCAAAGATTTTTAATCCTCAAATGCTAGGGAAGGCCTGCACCCATCAAGTCAACAGGAAGCACTTACAGAAAATGGACCTCTGCATTTCTGCAGTCCCCTTAAGATTAAGGAGGAGTATCTAATCTATGAGAGGGGAATGAGGTAGGAGGTGGGTGGGACTCAACTCTGGACCAGATTTAAGACTGGCTAAAATACGGACGAGGCACTGGAAGCACCTGCCCGTGAGACCTGCCCACCAGTGCCATATCAGTTTACTATTGTCATGGCAACACCTGAAAGTTACTACCCATTTTCTAGCTAGTTCTGAGTAACTCACTCCTTAATTAGCATGTCCTTAAAAGTGGAGATAAGTATGACTCAAAACTGTCCCTACACCACTGCCACTTTTGGCACACTGCCTGTGGGGTAGCTCTACTCCACAAGAGCAGTCACAGAGCTGTAACACTGCCACCTGGTGGTAAAGCTGTTTCCTTCTACCACCAGCTTACGCTTGCATTCCTTCCTGAGGCAAGGAAACTGCCCTGCACCACTTTTGTCAAGTTAGTTGCCATAAAATTGCTCATTTATCCTCTCTTTATTGTGTTACTCTTATAGGCTGTGTAATGACTTTCTCCTTTCCATTTACAATATTGTGTTTTGTGTCCTTTTTCCTTCCCTCTTCTTTATACACCCTTTATCAGGTAGTCACAAGCTTCAGTTCTTTCTTGGTAGTAGTATGGCTCATGAGAAATGCTCATTCTTCTGAGTATGAGGTCATTGATCATTTTTATACGTAATACTGTGGAAAGTTCTGTGACATAAGCCTCTGCTTCACAAACTGATCACTGTCAACATCATCTCCCAACCAATACAGAATGTTTCTGTTCCTCACTGGTATAAGTCACATAGGAGTAGAAATCTCAAGTTTAAATTGTGGATTTGCACTTTACCACTGGGTGTATTAAAGAAGATTAATATTAAAACATAAGTACAACTGGGCACAGTGGCTCAGGCCTATAATCCCAGCACTTTGGGAGGCCAAGGTGGGCAGATCACCTGAGGTCAGGAGTTTGAGACCATCCTGGCCTACAGGCAAAACCCCATCTCTACTAAAAATACAAAAATTAGCTGGGTGTGATGGCACATGCCTGTAATCCCAGCTACTTGGGAGGCTGAATCAAGAGAATCGCTTCAACCAGGGAGACACAGGTTGCAGTGAGCCAAAATCATACCACTGCACTCCAGGCTGGGCAACAGAGAAAAACTCTATTTAAAAAAAATAGTGGCTTTGAGTTTTAAACATCTATTTGACAGAAAGTTCATGGCTCCTTCTCTTTAAAATAATGTAATAATTTTTTCAGGAATGAGCCTGGTTTGATGCCTCTCTCCCCAGCATTAGAGAAGTGTGCCAAATAATCTATGAAAAATTCCATTTCCCTGTGGCTACAACCACTACCTGGGATTGAAAACTTCTTCCCTTGCTCTAGTCCTTTCTTCTAGACCCAGTTCCACCTAATTTGTGATTCAAAACAACACTTGTCAGAAAAAATCCTGGAAAGAGCCAAAGACTTCCTCAGAGGTGTCAAGAGATTCCTGCACCACCATCTGTCCATCTCTAGAGGAGGTTGTGAGTACAAGAAAGAGCAGAGCTTGTAATACCTTCTACTCGCTTTCACTCCCACTGTATTTCCTAACAACCACCACAGCAACACCCACAGCATCTTAGGACAAGCTCTGCTACTCCAAGGTTTTTACCTCAGTAAATATTCTCTACCTCTATCTCAGGCAGCTAGAAGGTTTGATACTCATACAAATAGTACTGTACCTTTCTGCTCACAATTGAAAAAATAGGCAGTGTAATGCAGGCATTCCTTAAGCCAGTTATCATTCAGTGTTTGGATCTTAACTGCACACATATGCCCAGAATATGGCTAATATATATGTAAAAATCCATGAAGCAAGAGTTACCATAGCTTGTGTTTTCTATTGTATTTTCCTCTTATATCATCTTCTCCTTTTCATCATTAAAAAATATCTATTCAAGTCAGTCTAAATTAATTATTGAATCATAAGTAGATAAAATGTTTTATTTGATAACACATTGACCCAATGAATATGTTTCTTTGCAAGACATAGTCCTCATTTCCAAAATAACAAGACGTAATTATACGGAGCAAGCCCATAAGTAATGATGGTAGCTTTCCCGCATTGCCTGTCCTGGGGCAAGAATTAAACAAAAGATAAGAAGGTAAAATAAAGATTACATAAGAAAGAAGTACAGTAAAAAACATGGTAACATTTTATAGGGTAACATTTTGAAAATGGATAATGAGAAGTAATACATTAGACAGGGATGGGTGCGAATGATTGAGGGTCTGAGTACTTTTGCACAGATTAAGACCAAATCATTAGGATCTTAACAGTGGTATACAGTTAGTGAAGAAAAAGCCCTAGAATTTAATTTGACTGTGGATAAAACATTCTTGGATTAGATTTAAGACTATTTTCCATGCTAAGTAAGTATATTTTTCATGATGATGACTGTAGTGCTCAATATTTAAACAATAAAAACAAAATTAATAGCTGCATACCTAATGTCCTGAATACTACTGTAAATATTTTACTTTATTTAAACTGTCAACAGCACTGTAAAGTAGGTACTATTATTGTCACAGTTACACAGATATGAAACTGAGACACAGGGAAGTTAAGTTACTTCATCAGTTTCAACCAATCTGCAAGCCATTGTAGACTGAGCATCTATGTCAGGGCCTCCCAAGATATGTGACTGTAAACAGAAGTTTTAACTTTTAACTCAAAGAGCGTATGTGTCTGGGTCAATGGAAAGCTTCAGGACCCTCGTAAAACATTACTAACAAGCAATTGAAAGGTGTATTTGAAAGATTAAGTTCTAACAGACTCTTCATTTTAGTAACACACTTAGCGAGATGACTGAGCATGTTGAGGATAGGAAGAGAGACATGAAAACACAGCCTTCTATAGTGTTTCTAACAGGCTTGTGCCAAATATCATCTGGCTAAATTTATGTGACTGAGGTGAAGAAAGACACAGGAATTAAATTCTGTGATCACAAGGGACAAGTTCTACACTTAGACTGAGCCAACAGACTTTTCTGACCTGACAACCAGGGTGTCACAGGATGCTCAGTCCAGAGAGGAGGAAGCAGGTGGTCTCTGCAGCTGGAAGCCCAGCTCCCACCCAGCTGCTTTGCATGTCCCTCCCAGCTGACCTACCTTCCAGAGCCCATATCAATGCCTGGGTCAGAGCTCTGGGGAGGAACTGCCCACTTAGGACCCAGAGGGAACCATGGAAGCCCCAGCACAGCTTCTCTTTCTCCTGCTACTCTGGCTCCCAGGTGAGGGGAACAGGAGGTGGTTTTGCACATCAGTGAAAACTCCTGACACCTCTGCTCAGCAAGAAATATAATGAAAATTCAATGTAGATCAACAGTTTTGGCTCTACTCAAAGACAATGGGTTTGATCTAGATTACATGAATGCATTTCTGTTTTGTTTCCTACCTCAGATGCCACTGGACAAATTGTGATGACTCAGTCTCCAGCCACCCTGTCTTTGTCTCCAAAAGAAACAGCCACCATCTCCTGCAGGGCCAGTCAGAGTGTTAGTAGCTACTTAGCCTGGTACCAGCAGAAACCTGGGCAGGCTCCCAGGCTCCTCATCTATGGTGCATCCAACAGAGCCACTGGCATCCCAGCCAGGTTCAGCGGCAGTGGATCTGGGACAGACTTCACTCTCACCATCAGCAGCCTGGAGCCTGAAGATTTTGCAGTTTATTACTGTCAGCAGTATAGTAACTGGCCTCCCACAGTGATTCAACTTGAAACAAAAACTTCAGCAAGACCATCAGTGTTTACTGGATTACACCAGCTGCTTCCTTTACAGACAGCTAGTGTGGTCGCCACTCAATTTTAGCATCTCTGCTCTATTTGGACATTTTGTGGTTCTTCAAAAAAAAAAAACACAATTCCATGAACAATTTGGACTCTATTCCTTGGACTCTCTTCAACTGAGGCACCAGAATCTCAGGTTTCAAGAAATAGTGTCTAACTGTATGAATCCTTATATAATGCCAGTGGTTCTTAACTTTCCCAATAGAAGAAGCTCAGTGCATGCTACATCGTACCATTTGAATTATGCAACATTCTAAGTAGTAAAAAGTTCTATTTTTTATCTAAATGGTTGACTCATAAAAAGCTGCTCACCTGAAGATACTACCATGGCTGAATGAATCCAATTCTTTTTCTTTCTTCAGGCTATCAACATTTCAGTAGTAAATGGTTATTATGGAAACATTTGCCATTTAAAAGTGAACTAAATTATTTCTTCAGTTTTCTCTGTGATGCAGTAGATGTTAAAGAATTCAAATTTGTAAAAATAAATATTAGATAAGGAAGAAATAGACTATCCCTAATGAAGTCTGCAAGTGACCAAGTTGAAAGAGTGTTAGAAGCAGTTATTTTCATTATTTTTTCCAAGACTTCCTTCCAAAGAGATTTCACTGATTATATTTATTTATTACCTCCAATATTAAGACATGCTGGCGCTATGTAACATCTGATACGAAATACTGAGGTTACCTCCTATCTGTATTATTCTTGCCAAAAATTAATGGTGTGAATTGAGTCAATAGTAGACATCATACAAATCTAATTGGGAGGATTTTCTTCAACATTCTGGCCCGTAAACTTCAAAAGTTTCAAGGACATGAAAGAGAAACAAAAGTGAAAAATTAATATCACAGATTTAAAGATATTAATGACAGGATAACCAAATAAAATATGGAAATTTGAATTTTATCTTGTAACATAAAAATGGCATTAACAGGAAAATCAGCGAAATTCATATGGGATTTTAAATGAGTTAACTAATAACATTGTGTGTGTGTGTGTGTGTACACACAATGCATATATATGTTAATTGCATGGTTGTGATACTTATACTGTGGTTATGCATGAGGCTGGCAGAGCAAGCTGGAGGAGGAGTATATGGGAACCATCTTTGCTATATTTTAAAAATTTTGAGTCTAAAACTATCTCCAAATAAATATAAAACACATACACACACATAAGTAAATAAAAAATAAGAAAAGGGTGTTTTTTAAACAATTCCACAAGTTTTTTTCTATTTTGCACCTTTTCCTGTTTCTTATTCTCATCTCTATTAAAGACAATCCCAGCTCCCATATGTAGAGTGTAATCACTAATTTGCTCAGTTCTAGAATACAGAAAAGGAAACTTAAAAATTGAAAGTACATTCCATTCCTTCATGAATGTGAGATCTAGGGATCGGGATTCTCTATTTGTTAAGACCTTAGTTTCTCTTTCAAGTGAGGGTGCAGAGTTCAAGTTCTCAAGTCCAAAATTACTTGTGTTAGTCCATCCTCATTATATTTTAGCATTGCTATAATGTTCATTTAATTGCATTTTAGAAGGCATCAATATTTATGGTATCACAAAGAATTTGATAAATCTTCTGTACAAAAATAAACAACAAAAAGACAAAAATACAAACCTAAAAAGTCAAAACTATTCCAGCACTCTGAAAATCGGTGAAGCATACAGTAATTAAAGATTTACATTCTTTATAGGAAAAAAAAGTACTATGCCTTGAATAAAGACAGAAAGGTCTGTAGATTTTTGTCTATGACAGCGTGTTTCTATTCCCAGCTCAGTCAGCATGAATTACAGAACTGGAGTCTATGAGGATAGCAAATAAAACTAGCAGCTTGCTGCCAAAGGGGGTAAATTGAGTAAAGCCAAGGACTGAAGGAAAATTCTTCAGTATTTCCAGGTAAACATGGAGAATGCCATAAGAAATTAATAGAAAAAGCCCACAACTTTTCTGTCCAAGATGAGGCCCTGGTTGGGACAAGTAGTACACCTGCTGACAGTAAATAGCAAATTCCTAGGTAAGACAGAGCTATATTGCTGAAACAATCTCTGCACACATTTCTGTTGACTTAGAAGCCATAGATAATAGTGATGAGGCCCAGGAGTGCCCAGTGCAAAGTAAAACCAGAGGGAGGTAAGAACTAGCTGCATTTTGCATGGGCTTTTTAAGCTACACACAGATGAACTGACAGAAAATAGATTTATAAGGTCCAGATATTTGAGTAAAACTTCTTCTCAAATCACAGGTGACCACTAAGCCATGCAGACACATGCAGTTTCTATAAATTCAAATTAAAGATTAATATTAAGAACAAAAACAAGCAGAGATATCAGTGGTCAAACACCACATGAGATATAGATTTTTCAATATCGTGCATTGAAAATATATTTAGGCAGAGCGGGAAGATGGCATGCTAGGAGCATCTCAGTTTTGCAGCTCTCAGTGAAGGCACAGAGGGTGAGTCCAAACCGCATTTCCAGATGGATCTTTGTTGCCCACAGAACGGGAAAATTCCCAGGTGTAGGAGAGACACGGGATGCCAGCGCAGCTGTTTTGGCAGATGCAGCCATTTTGGTCGGCACCATAGCGCAGTGTCACTCCACACAAAATGCGGTCTGGGTGCCCTGTTAAACCAGCAAACTGAAATTTGGGAGGGCAGATTACCATATCCATCTGATTAAATGGGACTTGGACAGTGAGCCAGACCAGGAGATTCCTGGGAAGAAACTTTTGAGCAGGGGCAGTGGGTCACTGCATGGGAAATCACACAGATCCTGGTGCCCTATCCACAGGTGATTGAAACACCTTGGAGAGAGTCAATGATGCAACTTAAAAAAATAAACAAAAGGGCTCTGAGGCAGGGAGCCAGGTGATCAGGCTCGGCAGGTCCCACCCTCACAGGGACAAACAAAATGGCAATTTGATATGCTCAGGTTTGAGAGTTTCACTGCAGGCACAGCTGAACCAAGGATGGCGCAGCTCGGTGGGGGAGGGGCTTCCGCCATTACCAAGGCATTCTGCCCCTACTAAGGTACACTACCATTGCTGACGCAGCCTGCCATTGCCGAGGCAACCCTCCATAACAGAGAGACTCCGCCAATACAGAGGCACCCATATAAACAGGACTACAGGAAATTACACTTGGCAGCAGGGCAAAGACAATGGCAACAGGGCAGAGCCCACGACAGCAGGGTGGAGCCCACAGAAGCACAGCAGAGTCTGGGCAGGAAAATAGTGACTGGACTGCCTCCTAGCTGGGCAAGACAGTGCAACAGATACTCATAAAGAAAGCCCTAACTCCCCAAGACAGAGCAGCTGAGGAAAAAAAAGGGGTTTTATGAGTTCTGCTGCAGCAGACTTAAACACAACAGCCTAACATCCCTGAATGAACAACAGAGCTCACAGCTCAGCACTTGAGCTCCTATATAATGCAGACCATCTCCTCAAGCAGATTCCTGACCGCTGTATATCCAAAGAGTCACCTTAAAAAGAACTGTTCAGACTGACATTAGGCAGGCATCATTCTGGGACAAAGATAGCAGAAGAAAAAACTGGTAGCATCCTTCAGTGTTCCACAGCTGCTAAAGGTGTACCCCAGACAAGCAGGGCCTGGAATGGACCTCAGTGGTCATACAGCAGAGGGGCTAGACTATTAGAAGGAAAACTAAGAAACAGAAATACTTCATAATCAACAATCTGGGCATACACTCAGAGACCCAATCAAAAAGTCAGCAACTACTCAGATGACAGGTGGATAAATCCACAAAGATGGGAAGAAACCAGCTCAAAAAGGAGGAAAACACCCGAAACCAAAACACCTCACCTCCTACAAAGGACCAAAACTCCTCACCTGCAAGGGAACAAAGCTGGATGGAGAATGAGAGTGATGAAATGACAGAATCAGACTTCAGAAGGTGGGTAATGAGAAACTTCTGTGAGCTAAAAGAACATGTTCTAAATCAATGCAAAGAAACTAAGAACCTTGAAAACAGATTCTAGGAAATAATAACAGGAATGGACAACTTAGAGAGAAATATGAATGAATTGAAGGAGCTGAAAAACACAACACAAGAATTTTGTGAAGCATGTACAAGTTTCAACAGCCAAATTGACCAAGCAGAAGAAAGAATATCAGAAGTCGAAGATCAACTCAATGAAATGTAGCAAGAACCAAGATTAGAGAAACAAGTGCAAAAAGGAAAGAACAAAGTCTCCAAGAAATGTGGGACTATGTGGAGAGGCCTAACCTACGTTTGATAGGTGTACCAGAATGTGACAAAGAGAATGAATCCAAGCTGCAAAATACTCTTCAGGATTTATCCAGGAAAATTTCCCCAACCTAGCAAGGCAGGCCAATATTCAAGTTCAGGAAATGCAGAGAACACCACAAAGATATTCTGCAAGAAGAGCAACCCCAAGGCACATAATCGTCAGATTCACCAGGGTAGAAAAGAAGGAGAAAATCCTAAGGGTAGCCAGAGAGAAAGGTCGGGTCACCCACAAAGGGAAGCCCATCAGACTCACAGCAGATCTCTTGGCAGAAACTGTACAAGCCAGAAGAGACTGGGGGCCAATATTCCACATCCTTAAACAAAAGAACTTTCAACCCAGAATTTCATATCCAGCCAAACTGAGCTTCCTAAGTGAAGGAAAAATAAAATTCTTTGCAAACAAGCAATACTCAGAGATTTTGTCACCACCAGAACTGCTTTACAAGAGCTCCTGAAAGAGGCACTACACACAGAAAGGAACAAGCAGCACCAGCCATTCCAAAAACATACCAAAGGCTAAAGAGGGTCAACAAAAGTAAGACTCTGCATGAACTAACGGGCCAAACAGTCAGCTAACATCAAAACGGCAGCATCAAATTCACATATAACAATATTAACCCTAAATATAAATGAGCTAAATGCACCAATCAAAAGACACAGACTGGAAAATTGCATAAAAAGCCAAAACCCATCGGTGTGCTGTATCCAGGAAACCCATCTCACAGGCAAGGATACACAAAGGCTCAAAATAAAGGGATGGAGGAAGATTTACCAAGCAAACGGAGAGCAAAAAAAATGCGGGAGTTGCAATTCTCGTCTCTGATAAAGTAGATTTTAAAGCAACAAAGATGAAAAGAGACAAAGAAGGTCACTACATAATGGTAAAAGGATCAATACAACAAGAAGAGCTCACAATCCTAAATATATATGGACCCAATACAGGAGTACCCAGACATATAAGGCAAGATCTTAATGACTAACAAAGAGACTTAGACTCCCACACAATAATAGTGGGAGACTTTAACACTTCAGTGTCAATATTAGACAGATCAACCAGACAGAAAATTAACAAGGATATCCAGAGCTTGAACTCAGACCTGGAACATGCAAACCTGATAGACATTTACAGATCTCTCCACCCCAAATACACAGAATATACATTCTTCTCAGCACCACATCACACCTACTCTATAATTGACCACATAATTGGAAGTAAAGCACTCATCAGTAAATGCAAAACAACTGACATAATAACAAACACTCTCTCAGACCACAGTGCAATTAAGTTAGAACTCAGAATTCAGAAACTAACTCAGAACGGCACAGCGTCATGGAAACTGAACAACTGGCTCTTGAATGTTGACCGGATAAAGAATGAAATGAAGGCAGAAATAAAGAAGTTCTTCGAAACCAACAAGAACAAAGACGCAACATACCAGAATCTCTGGGACACATTTAAAGCAGTCTCCAGAGAAAAATATATAGCAGTAAGTGCCCATATGAGAAGAGTGGAGAGATCCAAAATTGACACCCTTTTGTCAAAATTGAAAGAGCTAGGGGAGCAAGATCAAAAAAACTCAAAACCTAGCAGAAGGCAAGAAATAACGAAGATCAGAGCAGAACTGAAGGAGATAGAGACACAAAAAAACCTTCAAAAAATCAATAAATCCAAGAGCTGGTTATTTGAAAAGATTAACAAAATAGACCACTAGCCAGACTGATAAAAAAGAAAAGAGAGAACAATCAAATAGATGCAATAAAAAAATGATAAAGTGGAAATCAGAGATTCCACAGAAACTCAAACCATCATCAGAGAATATTACAAAAAACTCTATGCACATAAACTAGTAAACCTGGAAGAAATGGATAAATTCCTGGACACCTGT
>CM052654.1:58804041-58850951 GCA_028533165.1 Leontopithecus rosalia
AAAGACTCAAAACAAAGGGATGGAGAAAGATTTACCAACCAAATGGAGAGCAAAAATAAATAAATAAATAAATAAAAAGCAGGAGTTGCAATTCTCGTATCAGATAAAATAGATTTTAAAGCACCAAAGATATCGTGGTAAAAGGATCAATGCAACAACAAGAGCTAATGATCCTAACACCCAGATACATAAAGACTTAGACTCAATGAGACAGAAAATTAATAAGGATATCAAGGACTCAAACTCAGATCCAGAACAAGTAAACTTAATAAATATTTATAGAGCTCTCCACTTTAAATACACAAAATATACATTCTTGTCAATACCACATCACACCTACTCATAGGTTTAAATGAAACATTGACTGGCCATTATTAATACCCATTTTTTTTCCGAATAAAACAACATTTCCATTCTCTCACCCTCTTTTTCTTCCTCTTTCTTCCTCTCCTTCACTCCTTTTTTTCTTTCCTTCTCTCATAAAAAGAAAAAAAAAGAAAGAAATAACCTGAAAACTTCCAAATTGTTTGAAGATACCTCAAAAATTCGAAAATATTTGAAGATTAAACAACACACTTTTAAATAACACCTAGGTCAAAGAAGATGTCTTGCAGGCAATTTCAATTTGGAATGAAAATGTAAATGAAAATACAAGTTATCAAAATTTGCAGGCATTAGTAAAAACAGTGCTTAGACAGAAATGTGTAACATAGAAAATATTTATTAGAAAATAAGAAAGGTTAAAAGTCAATAACTTAAGCTTGTACTTGAGCAAACCAAAAAAAAAGAAGAACAAATTAAGTCACAAGTAAACAGAATAAAAGAAATAGTAAATGTTTGAGCAGAAATCAATGCAACTGATGAAAAATGAAGAAAGTTAATAACATTTAAAGTCAGTTCTTTGAAAATATCAACAAAACTGATAAGACGCAACTTAGGCTCAACATATAAAAAAGAGAGATGACAACTGAATGAAAATTAAAAAGAGAATATCATTATAGATTTTATGGACACTGAAAAAAAATAGTAAAGGAATCTATAGATAACTCTGTGCCCACGTACTTGACAATCTAGATGAAACAAACCAACTTTTCTAAAAATACAATCTACCTAAGCTCACACTGAAGAAACAGTCAAATCAGAAAAGGCCTATATCTATTAAAGAAGTGGAATCAATAATTAATGATCTTTCAAACAGAAAACACCAGGTCTAGATGGGCTCCTGGGTGAATCCTATCAAATATTTAAGGAAGGGAAAATTATGCCAATTCTCTACAATATATTCCAAAAGAGAAAAGCAGAGAGAATTCTTCCTGTTTCTATTAGACCAGCAAAACCAGAATGCCAAACCAAAAAGAAGACATTACAAAAAAAATCTACAGACCAATATTGCTTATGAAAATAGATGCAATATTCCTCAACAAAGTATTGGTAAATCAAACCCAACAATATCTAAAAAGAATTATACACTGCAACAAATTGGGATTTATTCCACATCTGCAAATCTGGTTCAACATTAATAAACCAACTAGTGTAATCCATCATATTAACAGATTAAGAAGAAATACATACCAATAAATGCAGAAAAAGAACTTGAAAAAATCCCATACTCATTAATTATATAGAAAAAAACTCTCAGTAAACTGGGAATAGAAGAGAACTTCCTTTTGTAGATGCAAATCATAAAGTCCATCTACAAAAATCTACATATAATACCATATTTAATGGTGAGAAATTAGAAGCTTTACTGCTAAGGAAAGGATGTTCCCTCTCACTTTCTTTTCCACATTGTGCTCCAAGTTCTAGACAATGCAGTAAGACAAGAAATTTCACAATTGTATCATTAGGTGCAGAAAAAGCATTTGTCAAAATCTAATACCTAGTCATGATTTTCAAAAATTAGAAAATTTAAAGCACAATAGCTATTCAGAGAAGAATTTATTCACAAAACTAAAAAATGACAATGAGTCTGCAGCCAAACTAAGTTTTTGAGTGGTGCATTTGTTAGGTAAGCAAGAGAAGCCACTTAAGCCACTTAAAAGTAAGTTCATTAAAACATGTTTGATTGCAGGAGCCAAAAACTGGGTCCGGAGAATATAAACTTGCTTAGGACTATTGGTTTTCTGTGTCTAGTTTAGGCAACAGCACTGTGTTCAGGGAAGGTAAACTCATATCTGGAGTAGGCATCTATTCTAGTAGGAATGAAATGCTGTTCCTTACATGATGGAAGTTGTCTAATGTAATCAACCTGCCACCAGGTAGCTGCTTGTTACCCAGGGGAATGGTGCCATATTAGAGAACCAGTGTGGCCTCTGCATCTGACAGATTGGGCACTCAGCTGTGGCTATAGCCAGATAAGCTGTAGGGAATAAAAGTCCATGTTACTGAGGCTATGTATAAGCTCCAACTTTGCCACTGTGATCACTTTGTTCATGAGCTCACTGAACAATGACTGGGCATTTTACTGCCATTCTTATTACCATTATATAACCAGGTCATGGTTATACACAAAGATAACACCAATGTATTTTTAAAGGATGTGTAACTCACACATACATCATTGTCCAAGGTGAACCAAAGGGGTTGTATCTGATTTTTATTTTGGAAACTTCCATAGTCTACCCTTTTGCTGCCATTTGATCTTATTTCCCACAGCTCATCAGCATGAAGCCTCTGACTAGATGGTTATCTTTTAAAAATCGCCATTTCTTCCTGCAATGCAAGAGAGTAACCCTGGAATTAGAGCCTGGGTTAGGATAAACCTGAAACTGTGGATCAGGTGAGACCCCTGAGGATCAATTTTCTCTAAGGTAGGATGAAGACCAAGAATATCCCAAGGATAGTCCCAGCATATCACCTGGAGAATTAATGTGATTTGCAGAGGGCATAGGGAAGAAGGGGAATTGGGGATAGAGTCAAAGCCAGCTGTGCTATCAATGCAGCAAGGCCAGGGAACCCCCAAGCCCTCAAGTGGAGGCTGCGAATACAGCAATCTTGTGTCTACTACTCAGAGTCGAAAACTTATCTATGCACAGTGGTCCTGGTGCTATCTGTATCAGTGATGGCTCAGGGGTCAGCTGTTACATATGTAAGTATTACCTGATGCATTTTAAAATCTTACAAAAGAAAATTCCAAGTGTCAGACTGAGAGAAAGACTTAACTCAATGTCTCATTTATATCAGTAGGATCTAATTTGCCTCACTAAGATCTAATATGACTTTGACAATCCTTCCTCTGCACTCTACCTTTATACTAGTTGCATATTAAGGAAAACTTTAGTCTGAATGCCCACAGATCCCAGAATTATATGCTTCTTTTTATGTTCTGTGTTTATTTCTCATATTCTGTCAGGAATCTGAAATTCTTTCCATGTAGTCAGGCTTAGATAATGACCATCCATTGGCAGGTCATTGCAGCCAAGGAGAAGTCTTCTCTGAAAGGCTCATCACTGTCCTGTATTTCTTCCCTGGGTTGAAATCAGCATTTCCAAAGCCAAACAATCTACAAAACAGTAATTGAGAGTTTTGAAATAGTAAATAGATGTATTGGAGGAGAGAACACAAGCGTCCACACTTCTACCTGTCGTAAAACTCAGAGTTATAGATTACAGAAGAAAAACATAGTAGTGACTTTAATGAGAAGTTATAGCAAACAGGGGGAAGCCATAACTAACAGCGGGGAGCTCTTTTCTCCTATCTAGTCCAGGAGAAAAAAAAAACTAAATTTTTTTAAAAAGGAAGATTAGAGCAGAAAAAAGTGATCTTCACTACAAATAAATATGGAACGTTAAAAAACCATCTGCTAAAACTGGATCTAGTTCATTTTTTTGTGACAAATCAATACTTTTTTATTGATCCATTTACAACTCATCATCCAGAACAAAGAAAAAAAACCTGGTGACTGTTAGCAAAAGTATATATATATATATATATATATATATATATATATATATATATATATATATACACACACACACACACACACACACACATTATTGCACTTTAGGTTCTGGGGTACATGTGAAGAACATGCAGGATTGTTGCATAGGTACATATATGGCAATGTGGTTTCCTGCATCCATCCCCCTGTCACCTATATCTGGCATTTCTCCCCGTGTTATCCCTCCCCAACTCCATATCCCCCACTGTCTCCCCCCATCCCCCCAACAGACCCCAGTGTGTTATGCTCCCCTCCCTATGTCCATGTGTTCTCATTGTTCAACACACCCCATGAGTGAGAACATGCAGTGTTTGGTTTTCTGTTCTTGTGTCAGTTTGCTGAGAATGATGGTTTCCAGATCCATCCACATCCCTGCAAAGGACAGAAACTCATCCTTTTTATGGCTGCATAGTATTCCATGGTGTATATGTGTCACAATTTCCTTATCCAGTCTTTCATCAGTGGGCATTTGGGTTGGCTCCAGGTCTTTGCTATTGTAAACAGTGCCACAGTGAACATACCTGTGCATGTGTCTTTATAATAGAACAATTTATAATCCTTTGGATATACACCCAGTAATGGGATTGCTGGGTCAAATGGAATTTCTATTTCTAGGTCCTTGAGGAACCACCACACTGTCTTCCACAATGGTTGAACTAATTTACACTCCTTCCAGCAGTGTAAAAGTGTACCTATTTCTCCACATCCTCTCCAGCATCTGTTGTCTCCAGATTTTTTAATGATCACCATTCTAACTGGCATGAGATGGTATCTCAATGTGGTTTTGATTTGCATTTCTCTAATGACCAGTGATGATGAGCATTTTTGCATATGTTTGTTGGCCTCATGTATGTCTTCTTTTGTAAAGTGTTCATATCCTTTGCCCATTTTTGAATGGGCTTGTTTGTTTTTTTCTTGTAAATCTGTTTGAGTTCTTTGTAAATTCTGGATATAAGCCCTTTGTCAGATGGGTAAACTGCAAAAACTTTTTCCCATTCTGTTGGTTGCCAGTTTGCTCTAATGATTGCTTCCTTTGATGTACAGAAGCTCTGGAGTTTAATTAGATCCCATTTGTCTATTTTGGCTTTTGTTGCCATTGCTTTTGGTGTTTTAGCCATGAAGTCCTTGCCTATGCCTATGTCCTAAATGGTTTTGCCTAGGTTTTCTTCTAGGGTTTTTACGGTGTTAGGTCTTATGTTTAGATCTTTAATCCATCTGGAGTTAATTTTAGTGTAAGGTGTCAGGAAGGGGTCCAGTTTCTGCTTTCTGCACATTGCTAGCCAGTTTTCCCAACACCATTTATTAAACAGGGATTTCTTTCCCCATTGCTTGTTTTTGTCAGGTTTGTCAAAGATCAGGTGATTGTATATGTGTGGTGTTGCTTCTGAGGCCTCTGTTCTGTTCCATTGGTCTATGTCTCTGTTTTGGTACCAGTACCATGCTGTTTTGATTACTGTGGCGTTGTAGTATAGTTTGAAGTCAGGTAGCATGACAGTTGCACAGGAGAACTAACAGGCCACATGCACCATCTATCATTTAAAAATAATCAAAACCTGTGGCTCTATGGCTTACTTGCAAGTAAATAAAATGATGCCAGAATGTGCTGGAACCTTCCTTAACAATGTTCCTCGAATTGTGTTTTATTATCATATACTCCACATTGTTAAGTAATATGTGGTGAGTTTAAACATTATGTTGTATGAAATTTACTCTATTTTTCTGATCCTCATTACAGTAACCCCAAAAGACACTGTGGGAGTGAGGAAGCAGATGATGCCGGTTGGACTCCAGGGACAGCAGCATAAAGGGTCACAGCCTCTCCCCCACTAACTGAGGAGGACCAAGGTAAGTGATACTGTGCAGTCTCCTCAGCCTTGGGGCCTCTGTCTTCTGCCAGTTTCATTGAGTCAGGATAAAGTTAGATGGTGAGAATGACAGGATCCTAAACTGAGCTCTACCAGTGTCAGGCTGACCCACTGCTAGGCATAGCCAAGGCTTTGCCAATCCTATGACTGAGCACTTCCATTCCTAGAAGAATATCTAAGAGAAGTGTGTGCACAAAAGGAATGTACAAAAATGTTCCTAACAGCTTTATTAATGATACGTTCAAATTGAAAACCACCAATAACTGAAGAACAAATCAAAAATTGTGTTGTATTCATATAATAGAAAACTATGCAGCAGTAAAAAGGAACAAATTATGGCCACACCAACAACATAGGAAAAGCTCCAAAGACATTATGACCAAAGAAGCAAGACATGAAAAGGTACATACTGGCCGGGCGCGGTGGCTCACACCTGTAATCCCAGCACTTTCGGAGGCCGAGGCAGGTGGATCACGAGGTCAAGAGATCGAGACCATCCTGGTCAATATGGTGAAACCCCGTCTCTACTAAAAATACAAAAAATTAGTTGGGCATGGTGGTGCGTGCCTGTAATCCCAGCTACTCGGGAGGCTGAGGCAGGAGAATTGCCTGAACCCAGGAGGTGGAGGTTGCGGTGAGCCGAGATTGCACCATTGCACTCCAGCCTGGGTAACAAGAGCGAAACTCTGTCTCAAAAAAGAAAAGAAAAGAAAAGGTACATACTATAATATTTCAGTTATATAAAGTTCAAGAACAAAGCAACTCAATCAATATTGGAGGAAAATAGAAAATTCTGGTCTCTGGCAGTGGTGAATGGAGCATGAAACTGACAGAGAAGGAGCATGAGGAAGCCATTTGGGATGCTGAAGATGCTGTACAACTTCATCCGGGTAGTGGTTAAAATGGGTATGTATATGTTTATGCTAACTAAGCTGCACACTTATACCACTTTATATGCAGCAAATATGGTTTACTAAATTTAGCTATATTTAGAATTTTAAAAATTATCAGGTTGATGCAAAAGTAGCTGCAGTTTTTGCCATTGAAAGTTATGACTGATTAGTAGAAATGATACAGTCAGTATTCCAGTATTAATATCAGAGTACCTGTTTCATGTTCTCTCACAAACACTGGTACCTTGAGCAATTTAAACTCTGGGAATCTCTAACTTCTGATCTACAGATCATTGTTGTGGAATAATTCTACTAGGTTTAGTTACCCTTAGTACTATATTCAACATACATTAAGTCTTCAAGACTTCAGTAAATGACAGTAGACAATGTAGTTGCCTAAGAGTTGTTATTTCCCTGGATATGGGATTTTTGTTGTTTTTGTTTGTTCGTTTCTTTGTTGACCTAGTTGTCTACCTAAAAAATACATTTATTCTCAAGGAATTTGAAAACCATGCTATGGATGGAATCTTTGGCAGATCTAATCCAGAGATATGCTTTTTAGAATTAATTGAAGGTTTCGGTGTCTTTTATTGTTGCAAAACGAAGGAAAAGTAAGCCTTTCAGGTACCAAAATTCCTTTCAGTTTTTTTTCCCATGAGCCTGTAAGCCCTACTCAAAGGTAGACATTGTATTTCTGAACACACCACAGGAGAGAGTGCAGCTGTGAAACCACATGCACTCACTGCACAAACAGCCCGGAAGGAAGGTTTTTGTTAAGGGCTGTAACATGGTGCAAGGGACTGCATAGTCCTGCTGGCAGTAATAAGTGGCAGCATCATCAGCCTCTACACTGCTTATTGTGAGAATGAAGTCTATCCCAGACTGTATCCCAGAGAACCGAGGGGAGACACCAGAATACCGGTTATCAGCATCATAGATAAGGATCTTAGGAGCCTGGCCTGGTTTTTGCTGATACCAAGTTAAATAATCACTAATGCTCTGACTGGCCCTACAAGAGATGGAGATGGTGTCTCTCAGAGACACAGAGAGGAGGGCTGGAGACTGGGTCAGCACAGTGTTCCCTCTGACACCTGAAAAGGAAGCAAAACACAAATTCACCTCCATTTTCCTCCAGCATATTCCAGAAGCCCTGGACCCCTAACCTGAGGCACCTGGGTTTCTAAGGTGAGATGATGGGTCAGAAATCCACAGAGACCCTGCAAGTTTCTCACAATTAGAAGAGAAGATCCCCATCATCTCAGGGGTATTCTCTGCATTCCCCTCCTCACCTGGGTGCCAGAGCAGCAGAAGGCAAAAGAGTTGAGTCAGGATACCCATGTTCATTCTAGGTCAACCAGAGGCTGTTTCTTGCCCAGAACCACTGTGAAGGCTATTCATGAGGATTCTAAAGAGCAGATATGGACTCCAGGGAAATTATGCAAATCAGGGAGGGGTTGAGTAGGTCTGGCCTTGCAGCTGCAGAGCTGATGCCCATGAAGGGCTCCATTCTTTCTTGGCTCTGCATTCAGTGAATGCAGGTGTCAGTTCAGTCCCAGAGGAGTTTTTTCCTAGTGTTTGTAAGATCTCTAATTTTTCTGGTCTTTATTTGTCCTCAGGGCATAGATGATTGTAGTTAGAATATGAAGTCCTTCTTCTAAGAATGAGAAAATTTAAAAGTTAAATAACCTCCCTCCCTAGACTTAAACTTTAATTTGAACATGTGACTGTCCCCCTGGAATCACACAAAACATTATCTGCTAGAGATAGATGTATTGGTTTTATCTTGATACGTTATTAGCATAGATATTGTGAACCATGGGGTAAGAAAAGAGGGGAAAAAAGTCTTCGTAAGAAATCTGTGCTAAGATGCTTTGGGCACTATGCAGCAGAGAAGGCTCATAGCTTATTGGAGTATATTTCCACATCCATTATTATTGCTAATTTTGGAGATGAATGTATTTTGTATGTTAACTTTCTCTCACTTAACTTTTTTCTCATTTCTCCCATTAAATTCCTCTCATTGTACTTTCATACCTGAGGTTAACAATGTATTGTTTTTGTCTGATACATTTCTTGTATTATTAATAGGATCCAATTTGTAAATGCTTATGAATGACTTGATTTAGAGGAAACTTTATATAGTCACTCCATATACTGATATTTTTATTTCCAGTTTACTAATATATTTCTTAAATAAAAATCAGTAATTAATGTTTTAGGAAATATCTTTATATTATCTATTAATATAATTGAATTATTTTCTTCTGTGACCCATTTTTATGTACAAATACTTCAATAAACCATCTGAACTCACTGGAGCTACTGAGATCAACGTTACTATGGGAGATTCGAGGGATCATCATTGTCCTGTAGCTGGCCACACGGGGTGGAGCATTCATGGGATGGTGATTTCACCCTATGCAGTCGCTGAGAAAAAGGGCTGTCTATCTCCCTGATGTCCAGCCACAGTTCTTAAGGGGAAATCCAATTACACCACATAGCTGGTATTTTGGTACAAACATTTATACTCTTGACCTCACAACACTAAGAAAATCTCTCCTTCATCTCAACTATTGTGTAGCTGAAAGGACCAGCACTCTGATGTGTTCTTTCAAGTACATTTTTCCACCATGATGGGTATATCATCATCAGCCATTTTCAAATACTCTCTGGAAAATTACCAACTCAGTTCCCATGTGATATTGTATCAGACAAACAGAAAAACGTGCATTTATTCATACAAATTTTCTCACGTTAAAGCTTTCTAACATTCTTGCAAATTCCTAATATCCTTACAATTTAATCTATTTTGTCACAATATTTTAATAATGCAATTGGAAAAATTATAATAATTGTTTACTACTTATGCATTGGTCTGTAATTTTCTTGTTTTTAATTTTTTAATCATTTTAAATGAGTGGGGTTTTTTTAACTTTTATTTTAGATTCTGGAATATATGTGGAGGTTTGTTATATACACAACTTGTGTCACAGGGATTTGTTGTACAGATTATTTGGCCACCCAGGTATTAAGTCTAGTATTCATTAGTTATTTTTTCTAACATTCTTCCAACTTTCATCTTTGACCCTACAATAGGCCCTAGTGTCTGTTGTTTCCCTCTTTATGTCCGTATATTCTCATCATTTAGCTTCCACTTGGAAGTGAGAACATGTGATATTTGGCTTTCTGTTCCTGTGTTAATTTGCTAAGGATAATGGCCTCCAGTTCCATCCATGTGCCTGCAAAGATCATGATCTTGCTTTTTGTGGCTGCACAGTATTCTATGGTGTACATGTACCACATTTTCTTCATCCAATCTGTCACTGATGGGCACTTATATTGACTCTATGTCTTTGCCATTATTGTGAATAGTGCTGCCATGAACATGCATGCATGTGTCTTTATAATAGAATGATTTATATTCCTTTGGGCATATACTCAGTAATGGGATTGCTGGATCAAATGATATTTTTGCTTTTCGGTCTTTGAGGAATCACCCATTGTCTTCCACAATGGTTGAAATAATTTGCATTCCCACCAACAGTGTATAAGTGTTCCTTTTTCTCTGCAACCTCATTAGCATCTGTTATGCTTTGACTTTTTAATAATAGACATTCTAATTGCTGTGAGATGGTGTCTCATTGTGGTTTTGATTTGCATTTATCTAATGATCAGTGATGTCGAGCTTTTGTCATATGATTTTTGGCCACATAAATGTCTTCTTTTGGAAGTGTCTGTTTATTTTCTTTGCCCACTTTTTAATGGGGTTGTTTGAATTTTTGTTATAAATTTGTTTATGTTTCTTATAGATGCTGAATAGTAAACCTTTGTCAGAAGCACCGTTTGCAAAAATTTTCCCATTTGTCAAATTTTGCTTTTGTTGCAGTAGCTTTTGGCATCTTTGTCATGAAATCTTTGCCTGTTCCTATATCTAGAATGGTATCTCCTAGGTTGTTTTTCAGGGTTTTTATAGTTTGGGGTTTTACACATTTAAGTATTTGATCCATCTTGAGTAATTTTTTAATATGTTGTAAGGAAGGGGTCCAGTTTCAGTCTTCTGCATATGGCTAGCCAGTTATCTCAGCACCATTTATTGAATAGGAAACCCTTTCTCCATTGCTTGTTTTTGTCAGATTTGTCAAAGATCAGAAGGTTGTAGGTGTGAGGAATTATTTCTGGGCTCTCTATTCTGTTCCTTTGGTCTATGTGTCTGTTTTTGTGCCAGTATCATGCTGTTTTGGTTACTCTAGGCTTGCAGTATAGTTTTAAGTCCAGTCACATGATGTCTCCTACTTTGTTCTTCTGTCTGAGTGTTGCCTTAGCTATTCAAGCCATTTTCTGTTCCCATATAAATTTCAAAATAGATTTTTTTTTCTAAGAAGAATGTCATTGGTAGTTTGGTAGAAATAGCACTGAATCTGTATATTGCTTTGGTCAGTATGGTCATTAAACAATATTGATTTTTCCTATCCATGAGCATGGAATGTTTCTCTATTTGTTTATGTCATCTCTGATTTCTTTAAGCAAGTTTGCAACTCTCATTGTAGAGATCTTTTTGCCTCCCTAGTTAGTCACATTCCTAAGTATTTTATTCTTTTGTGGCAGATGTGAATGTGATTGCTTTACTGATTTGGCTCTTGGTTTGGCCATTGTGTACAAGAATGCTGTGATTTTTGTATGTTGGCTCTTATATCCCAAAACACTGCTAAAGTGGTTTATCAGTTTACAGAGGTTTTTGGCCAATAATATGTAATTTTCTAGATATAGAATCATGTCACCTGCAAACAGGGATAGTCTGACTTCCTCTCTTCTTATTTAGATACACTTTATTTTTTTCTCTCACCTGACTGCTCTGGCAATGACTTCCAATTATTAATATATGTTGAATGGGAATGGTGAGAGAGGACATCCTTGTCTTGTGCTGACTTTCATATGGAATGATTTCAGTTTTTGTCTATTCAGCATGATAATGGCTGTGGACTTGTCATAAATGGCTCATTACTTTTAGAAATATTTTTTCAATACCTTGTTTGTTGAGAATTATTAACATGAATGGGTTGTTGATTTTTATTGAAAGCCTTTTCTTCATTTATTGAGATGATCATATGGTTTTTGACGTTAGTTCTGTTTATGATTTGCATATGTTGAACCAACCTTGAATCCCAGGGATAAAGCCCACTTGATAGTGGTGAATTAGCTTCTTGATGTGCTGCTGGATTCAGTTTGCTGATATTTTGCTGAAGATTTTTGCATCAATGTTCTTCAAAGATATTGGCCTGGTTTCCTTTTTGTTGTTTTGTTTTGTTGTTTTGTTTTATCTCTGTCAGGTTTTGGTATCAGGATGATGCTGGCTTCATAGAATGAGTTGGGAAGGAGTCCCTCCTCAATTTTTTGGAATAGTTTCAGTAGAAATGTTACCAGCTCTTTGCACATCTGGTGAAACTCAGCTGTGAATCTATTTGGCCCTGGGCTTTTACTGTTTGGTAGGCTAATTATCACTAATTCCATTTCAGAGCTCATTGTTTGTCTGTTCGGGGATTCAATTTCTTCTTGGTTCAGGCAGGGCACAGTGGCTCATGCCTATAATCCCAGCACTTTGGGAGACTGAGGTTGATGGATCACTTGATATCAGTTGTTCAAGACCAGTCTGGCCTACATGGTGAAACTCCACCTCTACAAAAAAATGCAAGAATTATCTGGGCATGGTGGTGCATGCCTGTGGTCCCAGCTACTTGGGAGGCTGAGGCAGGAGAATCACTTCAACCTGGGAGGCAGAGCTTGCAGTGATTCAAGATCATGTCACTGCACTCCAGCCTGGGTTACTCTGTCTCAAAAAAAATTCTTCCTGGTTCAATCTTGGGAGGTTCTATGTGTCCAGCAATTTATTCATTTTTTTCTCGATTTTCTACTTTGTTCATAGTATTCTCTGATGGCTATTTGCATTTCTGTGGGGTCAGTGGTAATATTCCCTTTGCTATTTCTAATTGTGTTTATTTATATCTTCTCCCTTTTCTTCTTTATTAGTCTAGCTAGTGATCTACCTATGGCATTAATTTTTTAAAAAACACCTTCTGGATTCATTCAACTTTTCATGGTTTTTGTGTCTCAATCTCCTTCAATTTAGCTGTGATTTTGGTTATGACTTGTCCTCTGCTAGCTTGGGGATGGTTTTCTCTTGTTTCTCTAGGTCTTTTAGTTGTGATGTTAGTTGATTAATTTGACGTCTTTCTAATTTTTTGATGTGGCGTTTTAGTGTTATAAATTTCCCTCTTAACACTTCCTTAGCATGTCTCAAATATTCTGCTATGTTGTATCTTCTCATTAGTTTTAAAGAACGTCTCAATTTCTGCCTTAATTTTATGCTTTACCCCAAAATTATTCAGAAACAAGTTGTTTTTCATGTAATTGTATGGTTTGAACAATTATCAGTCTTGAATTCTATTTTTATTGTGCTGTGGTCCAAGAGCAGTGGTTAGGTTTTTGGTGTTTTTTGCATTAGCTGAGGATAGTTTTATGTCCAAATATGTGGTTGATCTTAGAATATGTTCCATGTGAAAATTAAAATAATGTACATTCTGTTGTTTTGGGTGGAGTGTTCCATATATGTCTAGTAGGTGCATTTGGTCCAGTGTTGAGTTTAGGTTCTGAATATCTTTATTAACATTCTCCCTCAATAATCTGTCTAATACTGTCACTGGGGTGAGTGCTCCTGTGTTGGGTGCATAGATATTTGAAATAGGTCTTCTTGTTGAATTGAACCCTTTACCATGATGTAATACCCTTCTTTGTCTTTTGTGATCTTTGTTGGTTTAAAGTC
This sequence comes from Leontopithecus rosalia, assembly GCA_028533165.1. NCBI lineage: Eukaryota > Metazoa > Chordata > Mammalia > Primates > Cebidae > Leontopithecus > Leontopithecus rosalia. Next base: position 58,817,557 of record CM052654.1, read on the forward strand.
TATTTTGTATGAAATTAGGATTGCAACTCCTGCTTTTTTCTGTTTTCTATTTGCTCGGTACATTTTTCTCCATCCATTTATTTTGAGACTATGGGTGTCATTGCATGTGAGATGGGTCTCTCGAAGACAGCATACCAATAGATACTTGGTTCTTTATCTGGCTGGCTAAGCTATGTCTAATAATTGGGGCATTTAGCCCATTTACATTCAAGGTTATTATTGATATGTGTGGATTTGATTCTGTCATCATAGAAAAAAAGGAACAAACAAAAAGAATTAAAAGGAACAAATAAAACCTCTGTGAAATATGGAATTATGTAAAAAGACTGAATCTATGACTCATTGGCATCCCTGAAAGAGATGGAGAAAATAGAAGTAACTTGGAAAATACATTTCAGAATTTCCATACATGAGAACTTCTCCAACCTAACTAGGGAAGCCAACATTCAAGTTCAGAAAATGCATATAAACCCTGCAAAATACTTTACAAGGAGATCATCCCCAAGACACATTACCATCAGATTCTCCAAGATCAGAATGAAATTTTAAAAGTTAAAGGCAGCTAGAGAGAAAGGTCAGGTCACTTACAAAGGGAAGCCTGTCTGACTAACAGCAGACCTCTCAGCAAAAACTCTGTAAGCCACAGGAGATTGCAGGGTTATATTCAACATTCTTAATGAAAAGAAAGTTTCAACTAAGAATTTCATATCTGGCCAAGCTAAGCTTCATAAGCAAAGGAAAAATACCATCCTTTTCAGACAAGCAAATGCTAAGAGAATTCCTGCCACCAGAGCTGCCTTACAAGAGCATCCCAAAGAGGCACTAAATATGGAAAAAAGAGACCATCACCAGCCACTACAAAAACACATGTAAGTATACAGACCAGTGACATGATAAAGCAACAGCACAAACAAGTCTACATAATAACCAGTGAACAACACGATGACAGGATCAAATCTACATATATCAATACTAAGCTTGAATGTAAATGGACTAAATGTCCCAATAAAAGGCACAAGTGGAAAATGGATAAAGAAGCAAGACCCAATGGTATATTATCATCAAGAGACCCACCTCACATTCAATGACAGCCAAAGGCTCAAAATAAAGGGATGGAGAAAAATCTATCAAGCAAATAGAAAATAAAACAAGCAGAGGTATCAATCCTAGTTTCAGACAAAACAGACTTTCAACCAGCAAACATCAAAAAAGACAAAAAAAGCATTACATAATGGTAGCAGGTTCAATTCAGTAAGAAGGCTTAACCATCCTAAATATATTTGCACTCAACACAAGAGCACACACATTCATAAAGGAAGTTCTAAGAAATTATTTGGCTAATCTTGACAGAGAGAAAAAGAGAGAAATATAGGATATTCACCACTTTACATAGACTAATTACAAGAAATTGTATATGTACTAACTTTTCTTTCCCCTTTTCCTCTCTCTTAAATAAGGCTATTAATTCTCCAGCTTAAAGAGACAGATTTGTTTCCTTGCCAAGTTCTTTTGACTTGAGTGTTCTCATGAAGTGTAATTCACTATGCCCAGAAAAAGACCATTTCTAACACTTGTTTCTAATATTTTTAAACAGTTAACCTGGTTGCAACAGATACAAGACAATTTTTGAACCTAGCTCAATTCCATGCTATTATTGGGAAGAAACTGTGAAGACCAGTACAAGACAAGTTAGGAACAATTACCTTCTTTAAATTACCAAGGAAGGAACCAAACACTGCGGCCATTCATCTTCCACAGATTGATCCGAACACACATCTCTACATCATCAGGTCTCTGATACTTTCTTAGAGGAGCAGGATCTTGTGCATTCTGTCATCACCACAAATCTAGATTTTTACAGTTGGAAGCTTCTACTCACTACTGCAAGCAGCATTGACTTGATCTCTATTGGTTTTCCTGCAAAAAGAGAAAATATTTTATGCTATTTTTTTTTACAAATGAGGCCCTCCACCCTCCTGTTGGCTCTTTCCACACCTCTGCACCCACCAGGGAATTTGAATATTGTCCCCTAGGGAAGCCCTTTCCTTGTTAGTCAAAGATAAAAGCTCAGCTCCAACCTTGCCTTAAACAATCAGGGCTCCTCCGTTCACCTTTTCAAATTGAGGCTTCCTGCTCAGCAACTGGGGCTGCTAATGCTCTGGGTCCCTGATAAGGGAAGAAGGGAGATGAGAGAGGAGAGTTTGGTGGGAGGGTGAGCTCTGGGTGTTCCTCTGCATCCCATGTGTGTTCTGTCCACATGTCATATGTGCTCATCTGGCTCAGGCATGTCGTGTTTAGATCTGTGAGAATGAGGAAGATTCCAAAAGGAACAAAGACCTGTCCTCTGGGGAACACTCTGACACAGAAAGAAGGGGGTGTTGGAGGAGAGTCCTGGAGATTTCTTCATGTACTGCAATCCTCTGTTCTTAAAAAAATTGGATTTTAGAGCTATAAACCAAACCACAATTACACAAAAATGATTTTCTCTGAAATAATTAACAAAAGTAAAATTATAAAACTGACACAATGATTGTATACAACCTTGCACTTCTCTGTCATTATTTCAGGATCCAGTGGGGATAGTCTGTTGACCCAGACTCCACTCTTTTTGCCTGTCACCCCTGGAGAGCCAGCCTCCATCTCCTGCAGGTTTAGTCAGAGCCTCCTGCATAATGATGAATACACCTATTTGAATTGGTACTTACAGAAGGTGAGCCTTGTGGGATGCTCCACTACAGAAGTTCTGCAAAAACCCCCTGGGCTCTGCACTCTCCCAGTCAGCTCAAGTGTCCATAGGGGACATAGAGTCTCTGGCTGATAGATTTCCAGAGGCCTGTGGAGAGAGCAGGTTACTCTTTACCTGCTCAACTGGCTCCTTCTGCAGGAGTCACTGGGGGGCTAGGGACAAATCCCTATGTGTCGTAGCCCCATGCAGGGTTCCCAGCTTCCTCTTTCTTCACCCCAGCATCTGTGTCCTCCCTCCCTCAACTCTCAATACCTTCCCTCTGAAGATCCACTGGGAGTGCTCCAGTCTTCCCTATGTCCTGGCCCTCCAAGGCAGATGTACCTCCTGGCTGTGTCTACTTAGGCTTCTTTGTTCTCCTTGTTATGAGAAGCTGTTATATAACTAAGAGAGTTCATTGCACTGCTCAGATGTGCTGTGATCTTTCCTGAAGCTAAATTTTATTAACTCGGGTAGCTCATCAGAGTGTGGGGAAATATTACTACAACAACTGGAGTTCCCTTTTTACACTGAGATGGTCATGTTAATTAAATGTTATCCAAAGAACTCAAGTTATGGAGGACGTAAAAGTCACAATTTCCTTCAGTCATAAAGGTAAACTCAGGTGTCCAAAATATAAACTGAAATAGAAAGTTGACAAATGATAAGAAAAGGTAATGGGAAATACTGTCACGTATTTTTTAAGTGATAGAGTTAAAGAATTAGAGAATTTAAAGAATGAGTAGGACTGAATAAAATGGAAAAGGAAAGGGTAGGAAAAAAGGAGGTAGAATGGAAAAAAATATTTTCAATGATATTGGCCAGAAAGGTTTGGTTGGAAAATAGGATCTGTGGAAGGAAAAAGCAAGACAAGGATACTACCTTCTATGTGGGAGGTTTTAAATAGGAGGAATCAAGGGTTTAATGTCAAGAAGGACCAAAGTTAAAAGTTGACTACAGGTAAATAAAGGAGACCAGGAGAGGAAGGAATCCAAATGGAAACTTTCCAGAGTCAAGAGGTACAGAGAAGAATGATCCAGGAGGATGTAAAACTCACTGGACCCTTCTCTTGAGGGTAAACATAAATCTTAAACTGACTCAGTCATGTGACCTGCCAATAAAACACACAGGTTCTTGTGACACAAAAATTCTTGGCAATGTCTGTAAGAGATCACAAAATTTTTCTTTAGTAATCTTTCACAAAAAGAGATCCAGAAAAAGCCAAATCTTTTAATTTTATCCTGTGTGCTGCAAACCCCCTCAGGAATACATCAAGAGATGTGACCTCCTTGTCAGACAAAGGAAGCATGCATGTTTGCGGCTGTGTGCAGAGGAAGCAGCTGCTGCAGCAAAGACCCACTGGCCCGAGGCCTGGGGAGGAGGTTTGTGTTCAAGGCTGAAGCACTGTGGGAGGAGCGCTATGGAACTGCTGGCAATAATAAACTGCCACATCTTCAGCCTGTAGGCTGCTGATGGTGAGAGTGAAATCTGCCCCAGACCCACTGCCACTGTATCAGTCAGGGACCCCAGACACCCGGGTGGACGCCCAGAGGATGATTTGCTTAGGAGCTTGTCCTGGTTTCTGCTGGTGCCAGGCTAAGTAGTTTCTGGAGCTTGATAAAAGACTCTGGCTGGACTTGCAGTTGATGGTGACCCTCTCACCCAGAGACGGAGCCAGGGAGTCTGGGGACTGGGTCATCACAATGTCCCCATAGGTACCTGCAATCAGAAACGGACAATAATTATACATAAACTTACACACACTACCTTATGTACATTGAAATATATCACTTAAAATGTGCTATCTAATAGTATTACAAGTCAGCACATAAGTGGGTCCATATTGGAAATAGTCATTATTTCCCACTACATCTTAATTTTATTTTCTACACAGATATTACTCTTAAAAGACTGCAGCATTTTTCAGTCTCTCACCAGAGACCCAGAGCAACAGGGATACGACAATTTGGGTCTGTGATACCATCTTGCTGCCGCTGCCTGCCTGATGCACATTGCAAAGGTCCCTTTTATAAAATCTGGGACTGTAGCCTGAAAGGAACCTATCCAAAGCAGCCAGAGAGTACAGAAGCAAATTTCATGAGCAGTGGGTTGTGAAAGTATCCAATGCAAATCAAGAGCCAAAAATATCATCATAGAACATGTGATTGTGTGACTAGAAAAGACACAAAACTCAACTTAGAAGCTCTAAGAATTCAGAAGCTCACTACACGCAACTAAATGATCTAATAAAGAGACTTGGTTTTGGTCATGAAGTCCTTGCCTACTCCTATGTCCTGAATGGTTTTGCCTGAGAACATCATTCTCAGCAAATTGACTCAAGAACAGAAAAGGAAACACCGTATATACTCACTCATAGGCAGGTGATGAACAATGAGAATACATGGACACAGGGATGGGAGTACCACAAACTGAGGTCTATTGGGGGAAATAGGGGAGGGACAGTGGGGGGGGAGCGGGAGAGGATGGCATGGGGAGAAATGCCAAATATGGGAGAAGGGGTAGAAGGCAGCAAAACACACTGCCACTTGTGTACCTATGCAACTATCTTGCATGTTCTGCACATGTACCCCAAAACCTAAAATGCAATAAAAATAAAAATTTTAAAAAAAAGAGACTTGGTTTTACATCAGAAACATATTTAAATGATTTGAGTTTCCAGAAACGGTAGACTAATTTTCTCAGATCAATAATCCTGGTAAAATAATAAAACATGCTGGAGAAAAAAACTAAAACAACAAAGAAAGGAAGGGAGGCAGCAAGGGAGCGAGACAGGAAGATAGTAAAGGGAGAGAAAGGAAAAAGATGAAAATAAAATGACAACTTATGGCCAAAATGTTTATAAAACCTGTTACTAAAATATATCTCACCTCCAAAGCTTTTATCCGGTAGGTATTTAAGAAAACTGCAAACACTTGAGATATGGCTTCAGGGCTGTGTCCGGGCTAGAGAACAGAAGATAGGCCCAGAATTCACCTATATGGCAAATCCTGTGGGACTTTAAGCTAGGGGCAAGAAGCAACCAATGAAATACATATGTATATACATATATGTATATGTATATATGTGGAGAATGTCACACAGAAAATGAAATAAAATACAAGAATCCAATCAGATGCAGAGAATGTGGATACAGAATAACATACAAGAAAAGGACTAAAAGATTGGTGGTTTTGACACTTGATGAAACCTGGGAATTCAGAGAAATGTATTCACTTATACTTGGATTTGCCCTCTCAATGTTTCTCATTGTTGTATAGCTTCAGTTTTGTGTACATCAGTCCCCCCTTATCCTCCAGGGATGTGTTTGAAGACACCCAGTGGACTCCTGAAACCTCAGATACTACCAAACCCTTTATATACAGATTTCTCTATATATACATACCTATGATAAAGTGTAATGTATAAATTAGGCATAGCAGGAGATTAATAACAATAATAAAATAGAACAGTGTTAACAACATACTGTAATAAAAGTTATGTGAATGGAGACCACTCTCTCGCTCTTAAAGTATCTTCTTGTACAGCACTCACCTGTTTTAGATTGTGATTGACTACGGGTAACTGAAACCACAGAAAGGGAATTTTCGAATGGGGGGGACTAATATACTTAGGAAAACATATGATCATATGCATATGATTTTATTTTTAAGACTGCATTGTATTTAGGTATCTAATAGTATATTATATAAAGCAATTTTTATTCCATTACATGGCTCTGAGTTTTATTATATATGTAATCTGACACACAAAAAAAGCATAAAATTGCTTCTCGCAACCACACTTTTACTCAAAACTTAGAACCATCTGCAGTCCTTGGTTAAAAATGTGTTTTTCTAGAAACTTCTGCAGTCTGACTAAATAAATTCCATGGAAAATAAGAAAAAAAAAAAAGGAATGAAATGAGAGCTCAGATTCACCTCACCTACAGAGGTCTATTTCTTCTTAGAATTTTAGGTCATCTAATCTTCATGTCTTCTGTAGTTCTCCAATATCATCATACACATGAATTTTTAGTTTAACTTTTTGTTTATTTCTCTTTTTTATTTCTTTATATGAGCTGTGGTTTCGTCGTAAGTTTTTGTTTATTTCTGCATTTATAGCAATGGCTATATTGGTCTTCTAACGGGAAGTTTTTCATTTTTTAATTAAATTATAATGTAGAGGTTCTCACTTCTTTATTATATTATAAGGTATAAAGGTTTATATCAATCAATAAATATATGTGACATAATCACACAAATGCTGAAAACTTTTAAAAACCAAAGAAATGATAGTGATCATGTCAGAGTTTATAATATTAGATAATAAACATCATTTCCATATGCCAGTAATAAATTTCTAGAAATATATGTTTTAAATATACCCCATATAAAATTATCTCTTTTTTTTTTTGAAGAAGAAGAGGTCTCACTATGTCACCCAAGCTGGCCTCAAATCCCTGAGATCAAGCCATTCTCCTTCCTCAGCCTCTCACTTCTAATCCTATTTGTGATTTAATATCAGGATACATCATTTATGGTATTATGTTCCACTAAAGTAAATGAAGATTTGAATTAACAATAAAATAATCTCCTTCTGGTAAAGAAAATAAACTGTATTTCAGATGCTGCCTATTCCAAAGTAAGACACTCCATGGCAAGTGCAATCAAAATTTCAATGACAGTATACAGCATAAATATATAGAGAAAGCAAAAAGAAAACTTAATTCTTTTGATTATAAAAATCATTATCTTGGCCAGGTGTCGCAGCTCAAGCCTGTAATACTAACACTTTGGAAGGCCAAAGAGGGCGGATCATTTGAAGTCAGAAGCTCGAGAACAGCCTGGCCAACATAGTAAAACTCTGTCTCTCCTAAAAAGACGAACATTAGCCAGGCTTGGTGGCTGCACCTGTAGTCCCAGCTACTTGGGAGGCTGAGGCAGGAACTGCTTGAACCCAAGATGCAGAAGTTGCAGTGAACCAAGATTGCACCACTGCACTCCAGCCTGGGTGACTGAGTGAGACCAAGTCTCAAATAATAATTATTTTTTTTTCAATAATTAATCTACAAATATTTGAAGTCCCAAAGAGAGAAAAAAATAATAGAGCAGAAGGAAATGTGCTTGGAAAAAAGAATAGTCAGACACTTATCAGTGCTACTATATTAAAGAAATGCTAAAGATAGTTCTGATAGAAGGAATGCAACGATAGGTAGAAATATGAGGATATTTAAGATATAAACACTGGGAAGCACAAATAAAGAATAAATATAAATTAATATGGGCTGCACAAACAACAGGTGTATATATTGTAGAGTATGACATGCATATGTAATTGGCAAGCATGAAAAACCTATGCCAAAAAAGTAGGGCAAATGTAATTAAAAGATCCAAAAGTTTTAGGAAAGTAGTAAAATTAGCATTTTTTACAAGGTAATGATAAGCTGAGAGCATCTGCTGTATTGTAAATGAGTGCATACTTAACAAGTTAACACAAGGAAAAACTAGAATTGAAAAATTATTCAAAAAAAAGCAAGAAAAGGGAAAATTGACCATACAGGTGAGATAGAAAAACTAATTGTAAAAAACAGACTTTAAATCAACAAAGAACAAAAAAGACAAAAAGGACATTACATAATGGTAAAAAGATCAATGCAACAAGAAGAGCTAACTATCCTAAATATATATACACCCAATACAGGAGCACACAGATTCATATAGCCAGTTCTTAACAACCTACAAAGAGATTTAGACTCTCACATAATAATACTGGGAGACTTTAATGCCCACTGTAAATATTAGACACATCAACAAGACAGAAAATTAACAAGGATATTCAGGATTTTAACTTAGCTTTGGACCAAGCAGACCTAATAGACATCTACAGAGCTCTCCACCTCAAATCAACAGACTATACATTCTTCTCAGCACCAATCACACTTATTCTAAAATTGACTACATAATGGGAAGTTAAACACTTCTCAGCAAAGGCAGGAGAATGGAAATCCTGACTGTCTCTCAGACCATAGTTCAATCAAATTACCAAGAAACTCACTCAAAACCACACAACTACATGGAAACTGAACAACCTGCTCCTGAATGGCTACTGGGTAAAAAAATGAAATTAAGACAGAAATAAGTAAGTTTTTTGAAACCAATGAGACCAAAGACACAATGTACCAGAATCTCTGGGACACACGTAAAGCAGTGTCTAGAGGGAAATTTATAGCACCAAATGCCCACATCAGAAAGCTGGAAAGATCTGAAATGGATACCCTAACATCATAATTAAAGAAAACTAGAGAAGCAAGAGCAAACAAATTGAAAATCTGGCAGAAGACAAGAAATAACTAAGATCAGAGAAGAACTGAAGGAATAGAGACTCTGAAGGAATAGATTTTTTGAAAACCCTTCAAAAAATCAAGGAATCCAGGAGCTAGTTTTTTGAAAAGATTAACAAACTAGATAGGCCACTAGCTAGACTAATAAAGAAGAATAGAAAGAAGAATAAAATAGATACAATAAAAAACAATAAAAGGGATATCACCACTGATCCCATGGAAATACCAACTACCATCAGAAAATGTCATAAAACACCTCTATGCAAATAAACTAGAAAATCAAGAAGAAATAAATAAATTCCTAGACACATACACCCTTCCAACTGAACCAGGAAGAAGTCAAATCCCTGAATAGAACAATAATAAGGTCTGAAATAGAGGTAGTAATTAACAGCCTACCAACCAAGAAAAGCCCAGGACCAGAAAGATTCATGGCCAAATTCTACCAGAGGTACAAAGAGGAGCTGCTATCATGCCTTCTGAAACTATTCCAAACAATAGAAAAAGAGAGACTCCTTCCTAACTCATTTTATGAGGCCACCATCATCCTGATGCCAAAACCTGGCAAAGACACACACACACACACACACACTAACACACACACACACACACGTCAGGCCAATATCTCTGATGAACATTGATGTAAAAATCCTCCATCAAATACTGGCAAACTGAATCCAACAGCACATCAAAAGTGTATTCACCATGATCAAGTTGGCTTCATCTGGTTCAACATACACAAATTAATAAAAGTAATCTATCAGATAAACAGAACCAATGACAAAAACCACATGATTATCTCAATAGATGCTTAAAAGGACTTGATAAAATTCAACACCCCTTCATGCTAAAAGCTCTCAATAAACTAGGTATTGATGGAATGTATCTCAAAATAATAAGAGCTATTTATGACAAAGCCACAGCCAATATTGTACTGAATGGGCAAAAATGGGAAGCATTCTTTTGAAAACTGGCAGGAGATAAGGATGCCCTCTCTCACCACTCCTATTCAACATAATATTGGAAGTTCTGGCCAGGCAATCAGGCAACAGAAAGAAATAAAGGATATTCAAATAAAAAGAAAGGAAGTCAAATAGTCTCTGTTTGCAGATGACATGATTGTATATTTAGAAAACCCCATCATCTCAGCCCAAAATCTCCTTAAGCTGATAAGCAATCAGCAAAGTCTCAGGGTACAAAATCAATGTGCAAAAATTACAAGCATTCCTATACACCAATAATAGACAGAGAGCCAATCATGAGTGAACTCTCATTTACAATTGCTACAAGAAGAATAAAATACCTAGGAATAAAACTTACAAGGTATGTGAAGGACCTGTTCAAGGAGAACTACAAAACACTTTTGAGGAAATAAGAGAGGACACAAACAAATAGAAAACAAATCCATGTTCATGGATAGGAAGAATTTATATCACAGAAATGGCCACACTGCCCACAGTAATTTATTTATAGATTCAATGCTATCCCCATCAAGCTACCATTGACTTTCTTCACAAAATTAGTAAAATCTACTCTAAATTTTATATGGAACCAAAAAAAACCACCCACATAGCCAAGACAATCCTAAGCAAAAAGAACAAAGCTGGAGATATCACACTACTGACTTCAAACTATATTACAAGGCTACAGAAACCAAAAAATCATGGTACTGGTATTAAAACAGATATATATACCAATGAAACAGAACAGAGGCCTCAGCAATAATGCCACACATCTACAACCACCTGATCTTTGATAAACTTGAGAAAAAACACACAATGGGGAAAGGATTCCTTATTTAATAAATGGTGTTGGGAAAACTGGCTAGCCATATGAAGAAAACTGAAACTGGACCCTTTTCTTACACCTTATACAAAAATTAACTCAAGGTAGATTAAAAATTTAAACATAAGACCTAAAACAATAAAACCCTAGAAGGAAACCTAGGCAATACCATTCAGGACATAGGCATAGGCAAAGACTTCATGACTAAAACACCAAAAGCAATGGCAACAAAAGCCAAAATACACAAATGGGATCTAACTAAACTAAAGAGCTTCTTCACAGCAAAGGAAACTATCATCAGAGTGGACAGGCAACCTACAGAATGAGTGAAAAATTTTGCAATCTACCCATCTGACAAAGGTCTAGTATACAGAATCTGCAAAAATCTTAAACAAATTGACCAGATAAAAACAAACAGCTCCAACAAAAAGTGGGCAAAGGATATGAACAGACACTTCTCAAAAGAAGACATTCATGTGACCAACAAACATGAGAAAAAGCTCATCATCACTGGTCACTAGAGAAATGCAAATCAAAACCACAATGAGATACCATCTCATGCCAGTTAGAATGATGATCATTAAAAAGTCAGGAAAAAACAGATGCTAGAGAGAATGTGAGAAAATAGGAACACTTTTACACTGTTGGTGGGAGTGCAAACTAGTTCAACCATTGTGGAAAACAGCGTGGTGATTCCTCAAGGATCTAGAACCAGAAATATTTGAACCAGCAATCCCATTACTGGCAATATACCCAAAGGATTTTAAAGTATTCCATTATAAAGACACATGCACATGTATGTTTATTGCAGCACTGTTCACAATAGCAAAGACTTGGAACCAACCTAAATGCCCATCAATGATAGACTAAATAAAGAAAATGTGGCACATATACAGCATGGAATACTATGCAGCCATAAAAAGGATAAGTTTATTTCCTTTGCATGGGCATGGATGAAGCTGGAAACCATCATTCTCAGCAAACTAACACAGGAGCAGAAACCCAAACACTGCATGTTTTCATTCATAAGTGGGAGCTGAACAATGAGGACACATGGACATTGGGAGGGGAAGAACACACTGGGGCCTACTGGGGGTGGATGGGCAATGGGAGAGAAAGCATTAGGACAAATACCTAATGCATCCAGGGTTTAAAACCTAGATAATGGGTTCATAGGTGCAGCAAGCCACCAAGACACATGTATACCTACATAACCAACCTGCACATTCTGTAAATGTATCCCAGAACTTAAAGTAAAATTTTAAAAAAAAGAAAAAGAAAAATAATTGAATGAATAGATTTAAAAGCACTTTAGACAGAACTAAAGAGAGAATTGATGACACAAAACTCAGGTCAATGACAAATTTCAAAACCAAAAAAACAGAGAAAAAGAAGGGTAAAAAAGGTAGACCATAAAAGACATTTGGAACACACTCAAAAGATCTAACATACAAAACTGATGTCCTGGCGGGGGAGGGAGGGGTGGAGCAGCAGCAAGAGAAGGAAGAAAAGGAGGTGAGAGGTACAATATTTGAAGAGAAAATAAATGAGACTCTTCTAAAACAGATGAAAGATATCAACTCACATATTCAAGAACTTTAGAGAACTACAAGAAAGACATGAATAGGAGAGAGATCCAAGATGGCCAACCACTAGCAGCTCAGGCTTGTAGCTCCCAGTGAAAGCACAGAGAACGAGAGGACACCACACTTTCAGACAAATTTTTGTTGCTCAAGGACCAGGAGATTCCCAGTGGAGGAGCCCCACGGGTCGCCAGCACAACTCTTGCAGCCGATGCTGAGGTTTTGCTGGTGCCCCAGCAAAGCAATTCTTGGTGCAGAGTAAATGGGACTGGTTCCCCTTTTGGCCGACATTTGGAGCTGATTGAAGAAGGGATTCAGGAGGGAAGCCAGGCAGGAGACTCCCGGACAGAAAAGCACCAAGAATCTTGATGCCACTGTTTTAGCCAGCACAGTGGGTTGCTCAGATTTCGGCCCTGGAAATTAACAAGTTGGACATCCACTAAGAGACCTAACTTGAAAGTTGGTAATTACAAAGATGACAGGTAAATAAATTTACAACAATGGGAAGAAACCAGCGTAAAAAGGCTGAGAATACTCAAAATCAGAATGCCTCTCCCTCTACAGGGGATCACAGTTCCTCATCAACAGGGGAACAAGGCCTGATGGAGAATGAGTGCATTACATTAACAGAATTAGGCTTCAGAAGGTGGATAATAAGAAACTTCTGTGAGTTAAAGGACATGTTCTAGCCCAACATAAAGAAACTAAGAACCTTGAAAACAGTTTGACAAAATCCTAATGAGAATAGACAATTTAGAGAGGAATATAAGTGAATTAATGGAACTGAAGAATACTATACTAGAACTCCATGAAGTGTGCACAGGTTTTAACACTTGAATTGATCAAGCAGAAGAAAGGATATCAGAGGTCAAAGACCAACTTAATGAAATGAAACGAGAAGACAGGATTAGAGAAGAAAAAGTAAAAAGGAATGAGCAAAATCTCCAAGAAATATGGGACTATGTGAAAAGACCTAATTTACGTTTGATAGGTGTACCTGAATGTCATGAAGAGAATGAATCCAAGCTGGAAAATATTCTTCAGGATATTATTCAGGAAAACTTTCCTAACCTAGTAAGGCAGGACAATACTCATCTCCAGGTAATACAGAGAACACCACAAAGATATTCCTCAAGTAGAGCAACCCCAAGAAACATAATTGTTAGATTCACCAGGGCTGAAATAAAGGAGAAAATTCTAAGGGCAGCTAGAGAGAAAGGTCAGGTTACCCATAAAGGGAAGCCTATAAGACTTACAGCAGATCTCTCAGCAGAAACCCTACAAGCTAGAAGAGAATGGGGGTTAATATTCAATATCCTCAATGAAAAGAATTTTCAACCCAGAATCTCATATCCAGCCAAACTAAGCATAATAAATGAAGGAAAAATATAATTTTTCACGAACAAGCAAGCACTCAGAAATTTCATCACCACCAGGCCCACTTTACAAGAACTTCTGAAAGAAGCACTACACACAGAAAGAAACAACCAGTATCAGTCATCCCAAAAACTTACCAAAAGATAAAGAGTATCTCCATAATGAAGTATTTATATCAACTAAAGGGCAAAATAGCCAGCCAGCATTAAATGACAATATTAAACTCACAAATATCAATATTAATCCTAAATTTAAATGGATGAAATGCCCCAATCAAAGACACAGACACACAAACTGAATAAAAAGTCAAAACACACTGGCACTCTGTATCCAGATCCATCTCATAAGCAAGGACACACAAAGACTCAAAATAAATGGTTGGCAGAAGACTCACCAATCAAATGAAGAGGAAAGAAAAACAAAACAAACAAAAAAAAACAGGAGTTGTAACTTTCCTCTGACAAAATAGACTACAATAGTAACCAAGACTAAAAGAAACAAAGAAGGACATTACATAGTGATAAAAAGATCAATGCAACGATAGGAGTCAATGATCATAAATACATATATGTACCCAATATAGGGGCACCCAGATATATAAGACAAGTTTTCAATGACTTGTAAAGAGGTTTGGACTCCCACACTAATAGCAGGAGACTTTGACACCACATTGTTAATATTCGATGGAACAACGAGATAGAAAATTAACAGACATTTATGATTTGAACTCAGACCTGGAACAAGTAAACTCAGTGAATATTTAGAGAATTCTTCACCCCAGGTCCACAGAACATACATTTTTTTTTAGTATCACATTACACCTATTTTGAAAGTGACCACATAAATGGAAGCAAATCACTCTTCAGCACTTGCACACCATTTCACAGATTTAAACGAAATATTGTTTACTGTTTGTTTGTTATTTTCTTTCCTTATTCCTTCCCGTCTCCGCTGTTAAGCACAATCATCAGCATAAAAGAGGTTTTTAATACCTATTTCTAGATTGCATTCCAGCATGGGCAATAGAACAAGACTCCTGTTCTCTCTCCCCCTTTTCTCTCTTTCTCTTTCTTTCTTTAAAAAAGAAAAAAAAGAAAGAAAGACATGAAAACCTCTATACCCAGTAAAGCTGCTGAAAATCAAAAGAAAATAGGAAAATCTGGAATAATAAAAAATCAATTAATGCAAAATGACCAAAAGAAAAAGAACAAAAAAAAGGAACATGGAACATAAAGCAGACAGGTCAATAAAAAGCAATAAGAAAAGTTTCCTTTTCTCCAAATATATATATATACAAAAAACTGAAATAATATTAAACATCTTCTCTGAATACAATGGAATAAAACTAGAAATCAATGACAAAAGGAATTTTTGAAACTTTACTAATACATGAAAATTAAACCATATGCTCCTTAATGACCAAGTGAGTAAATGAAAAAATTAAGAATAAATTTGGAAATTTTTTTTAAATTAATGATAATGGAAATATTACATGTCAAAAGCTATGGGATAAACAAAAGCACTACTAACATGGAAGTTTATAGCTCTACATCCCCTACATCAAAAAAGAGAAAAAACTTCAAATAAACAATTTTATGATGAATCATAAAAAATTATACAAACAAAAGCAAATCAAACTCAAAATCAGTAGAAGAAAATTAATAATAAAGATCAGAGCAGAAATAAACAAAATTGAAACGAAGAAAACAGAACAAAAGATCAATGAAACAAAAAGCTGATTTTTAGAAAAGTTAAACAAAATTGATAAATCTTTAGCCAGACTAAGAAAAAAAGAAAGAAGATCCAGGTAAATGAACCCAGAGATTTAAAAGAAGACATTACAACTGATTCTACAGAAATACAAAGTATCATTAGTGGCAACTATGAACAACTTTATGCCAATAAGTTAAAAAAACTAGAAGAAATAAAAAAATTCCTAGATACACACAACCTACCAACGTTGAACCAGGAAAAAATCCAAAACCTTAACAGACCAACAACAAATAACAATATCAAAGCCATAATAAAAAGTGTCCAGAAAAAAAAATACTAGGACCCAATAGCTTTGTTGCTGAATTCTACCAAACATTTAAAGAAGAAATAATACCAATTCTACTGAAACTATTCCAAAAAAAAGAGGAGGGCCTACTTCTAATCTCATTCTATGAAGCCCGTATTACTTTAATACCAAAATAAGACAAAGACACATCAAAAAAAAATAAAACTACAGGCTAATATCTCTGATGACTATTTGATGCAAAACTCAACAAATACTAGCAAACCAAATTCAACAATACATTAAAAAGATTATTCATCATAACCAAGTGGGATTTATCTCTGGGATGCAAGGATGATTCAAATCCACAAATCAATCAATGTGATATGTCCTAATAGCAGAATGAAGGACAAAAAACATAAGATTATTTTAATTGATGCGGAATGAGCATTTGGTAAAATTCAACATCTCATTTTTTTACCTTAAAGATTTTTACCATTAAGATAAAAATCCTTATTAGTTTAACCATTGTGGAAGACAGTGTGGCAATTCCTAAAGGATCTAGAACAAGAAATAACATTTGACCCAGCAATCCCATTAGTGATATATTCCCAAAGGATTATAAATCATTCTCCTATAAAGACACGTGTACATGTATGTTTACTGCGGCACCGTTCACAATAGCAAAGACTTGGAACCAACCCAAATGCCCATCAATGATAGACTGGATAATGAAAATGTGGCACATATACACCATGGAACACTATGCAGCCATAAAAAGGAATGAGTTTATGTTCTCTACAAGGACATGGATGAAGCTGGAAACCATCATTCTCAGCAAACTAACACAGGAACAGAAAACCAAAAGTCATATGTTCTCACTCATAAGTGAGAGTTGAACAATGAGAACGCATGGGCATAGGAAGGGGAACATCACACACCATGGCCTGTAAGCTTGTTAGGGGCTAGGGGAGGGATAGCATTAGGAGAAATACCTAATGTAGATGATGAGTTGATGGGTGCAGCAAATCACCATGGCATGTGTATGTCTATATAACAAACCTGCATGTTCTGCACATGTATTCCAGAACTTAAAGTATAATGCTAAAACACACACATACATACACACACATCCAGGAAACCCAAGTAAAACCCATTTGCTTGACTTATTATGATCCTACTAGATAGATTCTCATGGGTCTCAATTTTGCCCACTGCTTATTTTCATCGATCTCATTTTAGAGGACTTTAGGTATGGAGTTCCTAGAATTTGATGTTAAGTTCGGTGATTTTTCAGAGAGGCTGATCACCAGATCTGCATCAGTGATCATTTGACTTTATGTCCGACCCTATGCACAGGTGGCTACTTGTCTTCTAACCTCAGTTTTCCTCTTTTTTCCTTATTAGCAAACAACAACATCAACACAGTCCCTCTTGGAGCTAGAAATGGCCAATAAAAGGGTGTGTAAAAATAAAGATTCAAAAAAAATGCTGGGCATTTAATAAGCTGGGCATAGAAGAAACATAACTTAGCATAATAAAACTGTATATAACAGACATACAGTATCATACTGAATGGGGAAAAAATGAAAGCCTTTCCTGAGAAATCTGGAACATGACAAGGATGCCCACTTTAACCACTGTTATTCAGCATAGTAGGGGAAGTCCTGGCTAGAGCAATCAGACAAGAGAAAAGAGTAAAATATATCAAAAATTCAATGAAAGAAGTCAAATTATTCTGTTAACAGATGATATAATCTTATATTTTGAAAAACCTAAAGACTCCACTAAAAAACTACTAGAACTGATAAACCAGTTCAGTAAAGTTGCAGGATACAAAATCAACATACAAAAAAAAATAGCATTTCTATATGCTGACAGTGGACAATCTGAAAAAAAAATTTTAAAAATCCCATTTACAATAGCCACACTTGAATACATAAGAATTAACTTAACCAAACAAGTGAAAGATCTTTATAATGAAAACTATAAAATATAAACTATAAAATACTGATGAAATAAATTGAAGACACTAAAAAATTGAAAGATATTCCATGCTCATGGATTGGGAAAATCAGCATTGTAAAAACCTCCTTACTATCCAAAGCAATCTACAGATTAAATGCAATCCCTATAAAAATGCCAATGACATTTCTCACAGAAATAGAAAAAAATGATCCTTAAATTTATATGAAACCACAAAAGACCCACAGTAGCCAAAGCTATTCTAAGCAAAAAGGACAAAACTGAAAGAATTGCACTACCTGACTTCAAATTATACTACAAAGCTATTGTGACCAAAAAGTATGGCATTGGCATAAAGAGACACATCAACCTATGGAAAGAATAGAGAACCCTAAAATAAATCCATGTACCTGCAGTGAATTTATTTTCAACAACGATGTTATCAATTTACACTAGGGAAATTAGTCTCTTCAATAAATTATGCTGGGGAAATTGGATATCCATATGGCAGGAGAATAAAACTAGACTTCAATCTTTCACCATATACAAAAAGCAAATCAAAATGGATTAAAGAGAAGTCTAAGACCTCAAACTAAGAAACTACTGCAGGAAAACATTGGGGAAACTCTCCAGGACATCAGTCTGGGCAAAGATTTCGTGAGTGATACTCCACAAGCACAGGCAATCAAAGCAGAAGTGGACAAATGGGACCACATCAAGTTAAAAAGCTTCTGTACAGCAAAGGAAGCAATCAGAAAAGTGAAGAGACAACCACAGAATGGAAGAAAAAAATTACAAACTACCCATCTGACAAGATATTAAGAACCAGAATTTATACAAAAAGCTAAAACAACTCTATGGGGAAAAGTCTAATAATCCAATCAAAAACAGGCACAAGATTTGAACAGACATTTCTCAAAAGTAGACATCCAAATGGCAAACAGACATATTAAAAGGTGCTCAGCATCATTGATCATTAGAGAAATGAAAATCAAAACTACAATGAGATATCATCTCATCCCAGTTATAATGGCTTAAATCCAAAATACAGGCGATAACAAATGCTGACAAGAATATGGAGAAAAGAGAACCCTTGTACACTGATGGTGGGAATGTAAATTAGTGCAATCACGATGGAGAACAGTTTGGAGGTTCCTCAATAAGCTAAAAGTAGAGCTACCATCAGCAATTCCACTGCTGAGTATATACTGAAAGGAAAGGAAATCAGTATATCAAAGAGATATCTGTACTCCTGTATTTGTTGCAGCACTGTTCACAATAGCTAAGACTTGAAAGCAGCCTAAATGTCCATCAACAGATGAACAGAAAGATAAAATGTAGTACATAAACACAATGGAGTACTATTCAGCCATAAAATAAAATGAGATACTGTCATAGCCAATATATGAATGGAACTAGACATCATGATGTTATGGGAAATAAGCCAGGCACAGAAAGACAAACAGCACATATTCTCATGTATTTGCAGGGTCTAAAAATGAAAACAATTGAATTCTTCTACATAGAGACTAGCAGGATATAGTCTTTAATATCCTGCTATAACCAATAATAACTTTACATTTTTAAAAAACTAAAATAGCACACTTGGATCATTTGTAACACAAAAGATAAATGCTTACGGGGCTGGATACCCCATTATCCATGATGTGATTATCACACATTGCATGCCTGTCTCAAAACATCTCATGTACCCCACGAATACATATACCTACTATGTACCATGAAAATTAAAAACAAAAAGATAAATAAATAAGAAGAAAGTTGACAAACTATTGTAAAAGGCAATTAAAAATGTTGTCACATATTTCTAGAGTAATAGTGTTAAAGAATTAGAAAATTGCCTTTGAAAATATTAATATGATGGAAAGAAATTGAGGGGGATGAAAAGGCACAACAAAAGGAGGTAGAGTGGGTGAGAATTTTTAGCAACACTGACCAGATTGGTTTTGTTGGAAAACAGGGTGTCTGGAAGAAAAAAGCTACAGAAGGATGCTACCTTCTATGTGGGAGTCTATCAATAAGAAGGATCAGGGTTTAATATTGTGAAGGATTGCAGATAAAGAAAAAAGACCAAGAGAGTTAGGAATCCAAATAGAAACTTTCCAGAGTCAAGGAGGTGCATGGAAGAAAGAATTGACCATTCAGTGTATAAAACTCAGTGGACCCTGTTTAGAGAGTAAAGATAAATGTATCTGGCTTGGTCATGTGATCTGACCATGTGAAACATGCAGGTTCCTGTAACACGAAAACTCCTGTAAATGTCTCTAAGGGATCTTTAGAACATTTCGCTTCAATAATCTTCAACAAAAAGATCCAGAAAAAGCCAAGTCCCTTAATTTTATGCTGGACCCTGCAAACCCTCCAAGGAATAAATCAATAGCGTGACCTCCCTGACAGACAGAGGAAGCATGCATGTTTGGGCTGTGTGCAGAGGAAGCAGATGCTGCAGTAAAGAGTCACTGGCCCAAATGGGTGGGGAGGAGGTTTGTGGGAGGCTGAAGCACTGTGGGAGGAAAGCTATAATACTGCTGACAGTAATAAAGTCCCACATCTTCAGCCTGCAGGCTATTGATGGTGAGAGTGAAATCTGTCCCAGACCTGCTGCCACTGAATCAGTCAGGGACCTCTGCTGGTTGGCTCGATGCTCATAAGCAGCTTAGGACCCTTTCCTTGTTTCTGCTGGTACCAGGCTAAGTAGTTCTTATTGTTGGGCTGGACGCAGTGGCTCAAGCCTGTAATCCCAGCACTTTGGGAGGCCAAGGCGGGTGGATCACGAGGTCAAGAGATTGAGACCATCCTGGTCAACATGGTGAAATCCCGTCTCTACTAAAAATACAAAAAATTAGCTGGGCAGGG
Organism: Leontopithecus rosalia; assembly: GCA_028533165.1. Classification (NCBI taxonomy): domain Eukaryota; kingdom Metazoa; phylum Chordata; class Mammalia; order Primates; family Cebidae; genus Leontopithecus; species Leontopithecus rosalia. Next base: position 58,838,202 of record CM052654.1, read on the forward strand.
TGGCGCTTGCCTGTAATCCCAGCTATTCAGGAGGCTGAGGCAGGAGAATTGCCTGAACCCAGGAGGCAGAGGTTGCGGTGAGCTGAGATTGTGCCATTGCACTCCAGCCTGGGTAACAAGAGCGAAACTCCGTCTCAAAAAAAAAAAAAGACTCTGGCTGGACTTGCAGTTGATGGTGACCCTCTCGCCCAGAGACACAGCCAGTGAGTCCGGAGACTGGGTCATCACAATGTCCCCATAGGCCCCTGTAATCAGTAATGGACAAAATTATACATAAACTTACACAAGCTTTCTCATATATAAATGAAATATGTCATTTAAATATGCTTTCTAATAGTATTATAAGTCAGCACATAATTGCATCCATATTGGAAATAGTCATTATTTCCAACTACATCTTAAATTTTTTTATGTCTACCCAGTTATTACTCTGAAAAGACTGGCATTTTTAAATTCCTCACCAGAGATCCAGAGCAACAGGGACATGAGGACTTGCCTCTGCGACACCATCTTGCTACCCCTGCCTGCCTGATGTAGCTCAGTTCACATTGTAAAGGTCCTGTTTATGAAATCTGGGAAGGAGAGAGATCCAAGATGGCTGATTACCAGCTGCTCAGGATTGTAGCTCCCAGTGAAAGCACAGAGAATAAGAGGACACCATACTTTCAGACGAATTTTTGTTGCTCACAGACCAGGAGATTCCCAGCGGAGGATCCCCATGGGTCACCAGCGCAACTCTTGTGGCTGACACGGTGGTTTTGCTGGTGCCTCAGCACAGCAGTTCTCAGTGCAGAGTGAACGGGACTGGGTCCCCGTTTGGTCAACATTTGGAGCTCCAGGAAGGCAGAGTCACCCATTCAGCTGATTGAAAAAGGGACTCAAGAGGGAAGCCAGACCGGAGATTCCCAGGCAGAAAAGCACAATGAATCTTGATGCCACTGTTTTGGCTGGTGCAGTGGGTTGCTCAGATTTCGGTCCTGGGAATCAACAAGTTTGACGTTCACTCAGAGACCTAATTTGAAAGTCTGTAATTACAAAGACGACAGATGGATAAATTTACAGTAATGGGAAGAAACCAGCATAAAAAGGCTGAGAATACTCAAAATCAGAATGCCTCTCCCTCTACAGGGGATCACAGTTTCTCATCAACAGGGGAACAAGGCCTGATGGAGAATGAGTGCATTACATTAACAGAATTAGGCTTCAGAAGGTGGATAATAAGAAACTTCTGTGAGTTAAAAGGACATGTTCTAGCCCAACATAAAGAAACTAAGAACCTTGAAAACAGTTTGACAAAATCCTAACAAGAATAGACAATTTAGAGAGGAATATAAGTGAATTAGTGGAACTGAAGAATACTATACGAGAATGCTGAGAAGTATGCACAGGTTTTAACACTCGAATTGATCAAGCAGAAGAAAGGATATCAGAGGTCGAAAATCAACTTAGTGAAATGAAACAAGAAGACAAGACTAAAGAAGAAAGAGTAAAAAGGAATGAGCAAAATCTCCAAGAAATATGGGACTATGTGAAAAGACCTAATTTATGTTTGATAGGTGTACCTGAATGTCATGAAAAGAATGAATCCAAGCTGGAAAATATTCTTCAGGATATTATTCAGGAAAACTTTCCCAACCTAGTAAGGCAGGACAATACTCAACTCCAGGTAATACAGACAGCACCACAAAGATATTCTTCAAGTAGAGCAGCTCCAAGACATATAAACATTAGATTCACCAGGGTTGAAATGAAGAGGAAAATTCTAAGGGCAGCTAGAGAGAAAGGTCAGGTTACCCATAAAGGGAAGCCTATAAGACTCACAGCAGATCTCTCAGCAGAAACCCTACAGACTGGAAGAGAGTGGGAGTCAATATTCATAACCTCAAAGAAAAGAATTTTCAACCCAGAATCTCACATCCAGCCAAACTAAGCATGATAAATGAAGGAAAAATAAAATTTTTCGCTAACAAGCAAGCACTTAGAGATTTCATCACCTCCAGGCCTGCTTTATAAGAGCTTCTGAAAAAAGCATTACACACAGAAAGAAACAACCACTATCAGTCATCCCAAAAACTTACCAAAAGGTAAAGAGTATCTCCATAATGAAGAATCTATATCAACTAATGGGCAAAATAGCCAGCCAGCATTAAATGACAATATTAAACTCACAAATTTCAATATTAGTCCTAAATTTAAATGGATTAATTGTCCCAATCAAAAACACAGACAGGCAAATTGAATAAAAAGTCAAAACCCATTAGTACGCTGTATCCAGATCCATCTCATAAGCAAGGACACACAAAGACTCAAAACAAAGGACTGGAGGAAGACTCACCAATAAAATGGAGAGAAAAAAAAAACGGGAGTTGTAACCTTCATCTCTATCAAAATAGACTTTAATAGCAACAAACACTAAAAGTAACAAAGAAGGACATTACATAATAGTAAAAGGATCAATGCAACAACAGGAGTCAATGATCATAAATATATATGCACCCAATATAGGAACATTCAGATACATAAGACAAGTTCTTAATGACTTATAAAAAGACTTGGACTCCGCACAATAATAGCAGGAGACTTTGACACCACATTGTTAATATTCAATGGATCAGTGAGATAGAAAATTAACAGGGACATCTATGATTAGAACTCAGACCTGGAACAAGTAAACTCAGTGAATATATATAGAATTCTTCACCCCGGGTCCACAGAACATACATTTTTCTCAGTATCACATTACACCTATTTTGAAAGTGACCACATAATTGGAAGTAAATCACCCTTCAGCACTTGCATAGCATTTCACAGACTTAAATGAAATATTGGTTGGCTGCTTGTTGGTTATTTTCTTCCCTTATTCCTTCCTGTCTCCACTGTTAAGCACAATTATCGGCATAAAAGAGGTTTTTAATACCTATTTTTAGATTGCATTCCAACCTGGGCAATAGAGCAAGACTCCTGTTCTCTCTCCCCCTTTCTCTTTCTCTTTCTTTCTTTCTTTCAAAAAAAAAACACACAGACAAAAAAAAATCTGGACAGCTGGTCATGGTCTGGATGGGCCTATGCAAAAACAATCAGTGAGTACAAAAGCAAGTTTCATGAGCAGTGGGTTGTGAAAGAATCCAACGTAAATCAAGGACCAAAAATATCATCACATAATATGCAATTGTATGACTAGGAAAGACAAAAGTCAACTTAAAGGCTCTAAAACCGCAAACTGCTAGATGATCTAATGACTAGGACTGCCTAGTAATTTTCGTCAGGGGCATCAGTGTGAAATGCCTTGTACATTGTAACAGAAAGCAGAAGAAAAAGCATTCCCAATTTTTTAACTGGCTTTTACCTATATTAATCAATAATATATTGGCTTTTACCTGTGTTAATCAATCATAATAAACAAATTCTCAATAAATTTTATTTATATTCTTCAATATCTGCTCAGCAACATTTTCTGAAAGGAAGCTCGGGCTATTCAATAACTCATAAAAGCCAACCTCCTATTGAAACATTTAACCAGGTTCCCAAAATGCTTTCACAAAGTTGGGATGTAAGAAATAGATCCGAAAATAGGTAATATACCCCGTAGTAAAACTGTGAGGTCAAACTTGTCTGGCTAATGCTTCCATTTAAACATTTCTCTTTCTTGATCATTCATTGTATATGTACAATGGATCAGGGGAAATCTTTAATCAAGTGAATCATAATATTCTGATTATTATAATGGGAGCTTCCCACACACAAAAATAATTAATTTTATTACTCTTAGGCTCAGTTCTTAAAGCCAAGTTAAATTCCCATTCTAAGATCACAGTTGCATGATCATATGTATTCCAGGTCTAATCTAAACTGTGGATAAATCCCAGCAGGACACTAGAGATTTTTGTGAGAATAAGCGTATAGGATTCAGGGTTTATGAGCTTTAGATTTTTCTTGTCAAAATAAATGAGAGTTTCCATATCTAAACACTATACCCAAATAAATAAAATTCACTACCTAGAACTAATTTATGCATATAAGCAGAAATGTTATCTTCCTTTTTACCATCCAAAATGGAAAGCCTCATGGCACTAGAAATTAATCTTAGAAAAATCAGTTAATAAAGATATGTCATTTCACCAATTCAAAAAGTTATAATAGCAAAAACAATAATAAATTACTACTTAAATGTCAATAAATTTATAAACTATGGTATATAAATATAATAGAATATTGAATAGCCACTGATGCTCCTGATGAAAATTATCAGCCAGTGATAAATGATAAATCTGAAGCACATGTCAATATATAAAATAAGTTTTATGTAATTTAGGAGAAAATGGTGATAACGATACAAAATGTGAATTATGGATGCATCTATAAAATTCTTTGTATATTTTTGAATTGTCAATATTTATGTTAGAGACATTATTACTTTCTATATGCCTCACTTGCTCACCTACATGTCCCTTACAGATGTAATCAGTTATGGCCAATGAAATAGGCATGTAAGTAACATACAGCCTTTGCAGGCTGAAGCAGAAAAAAGATCAAATGCATTTTTCCAGTCTATCCTTTATCTACAGCAGCGACTGAAAAGGCCATGTGCTCCAAATGGTGCAAATACAAGATGGTGGAGCCTCTGTCTGTCTGCATCCTTGAATGACTACATGCAGCAGAGCACCTTTCTGGCCCTTGTGAAGAATGCAGCATGAACAAGACATAAGCAAGACATGAGATTTGGGGCAACGATATAACCTATTTTATTATGGATAATATAAATACACAAAAGAGAGAACAGAGAGAGAAGTGAGAGAAAACTGTGTTTTGTTCATTTCCTGTAATCCTATACCACCACGAGATCCTTTGCCTTCTGTGATCACAATAATGTTCTACAGCTTCAAAGAAGAATGCTCACCTAACTTCTTCATTCCAATGACTTAGAGACTAAAGGCCAAAAAGAACTTTAGAAATTATCTATTGCATGTTTTGATGTGAGAAAATATCTTAGAGGGCACAGATAGAAATGTCTTAACACTTACTTAGTTTGTGGCAGAGCTGAGGCTAAAATCAGGTCTTTAGACTCCTAATTTTGTGCTTTTTCCACCTTAACACATCATTTCTCCAACCCAAAGTCTAGCAGAAAAGGCTGTAATAAGATGCATGCATAAATTTGCTATTACAAATCAGTGTATTTCATTAGATACTTTAAGATGGGGTTTCTCATGGTTCCCAGTAAAGTGAGTAACTATCTTCGTCTCCCCCACTGCTATTTGTGCCGTTTGAAGATTATCTTTTAAATCATGTTTTCTTCTCATAGCAAATATTACAACTTGTGCCTTTTGTGTGTGCATAAATTTTAATATAAATTTTTTTCATGAAACATTCAAGTAATATGGACACTACAAAAATAAGGTTTCATGGCTTCACATTGCTCCTGTTATGCCATCTTGTGGAGCTACAGATTCACCTCACTCAAATTTGAGAAAAGTAATAAAGAAAATGACTCGCACAAGCAGTGAGACCACAGTCCATTAGCAGTGATGTCATCAGCACATACGGCAGTGTCAAGCGACAGAGCATGTTTTGGGCATGTCCCTGGACTAGTTTAGTGACATGATCAAGGGTACATTTTCCACCTGCATAGCTCCATCCTGGCTCTACAGCCTTCCTCGTGTCTTTGTGAACAACCAGTGTAAACGCAAAAGTATCTGAGACAGATCTCAACTAATGTAGAAACTTTATTTTCCCAAGGTTAAGGACACACCTGTGTTAACCTCCAGGAGTCCTGGCAACATCCGCCCAAGGTGGTCGAGGCCCAGCTTGGTTTTACACATTTTAGGGAGGCAAGAGACATTAATCAATATGTATAAGATATACATTGCTTCGGTCTGGAAACGTATGACAGCTTGAGGCAGGGAAGGGGGCTTCCAGATGGGGTTGTATTATTTTGAGTCTCTGATCAGCCTTTCACTGAATACATAATTTACATGTGAAAGGAGGGTAGAGAAATAGTCATTTATTCCTTAGTAGGGCATAAACAGAGGAGAAGAAGCAACCGGATATGCATTTGTCTGAAGTAAACAGAGGGATGACTTTGAGTTCTGTCCTTTCTTTGTCCATAAGGAATCCCCTTGCAGGCAAATTGTGAGGGGGGTATGAAGCTTTTTTATGGTTGTAGGTGTCTTATTAGGGAATAAGATGGGAGGCAGGTTTGCCTGATGCAGTTCCCAGCTTGACTTTCCCTTTTGGCTTAGTGATTTGGGGGTCCTGAGATTTATTTTCTTTTCACATTAGTATAACTACTTTTCTTTTTAATTCCTTTTCTACTTGTATGTATTACAGCTGACTTACGCTAATTGCAAAAAAAAAAAAAAAAAAAAAAAAAACCTGTGATTAACGCACCATCCAACTAGAAGGCAGCGTTCTTCGATGATACCAAATTCTCCAGAATCTAGTAAACAGAATTGCCTGAAAAGGAGGCGGGTACCTTCTTGGGGAATTTCTCATGGCAATGGATGGAAACTGGTCAAAGGATTTATGGCCAGACTGAGCTCTCTTTTACCCATTCTGTTACTCACCAAGACCTGTTAGGGTTTGTGCTCCACAGGGAGTGTTTGAACCTGAGCAACTAGAGAATTCAGAAAGACATTTTCTGAGATGAGGAAAGCAGGCGGGAATAAGGACTTGGAGTTGGGCATTTAGATTTTTGAGACGCCCGCTATACCTCTAATTGGCAATATCCCGTGGGCAGATGGATCGATGTGTGTGATTCTGGAGTTCAGGGAAATCGTCTGAGTTGGAGACGCGAATTTGGGAAACAGGACGAGGTTACTAGGCAATGAGTTAAATCAATGAAAGTAGACTGGGCCCTGGCAGGTAACCCAAGTAGAAGTCGAAGAGATGAGGAGAGCAGCACAGGAGACTGAGAAGGAGTGGTCAGGGAGGAAGGAGTTGAACCAAGAAAGGGATGTTCCAGAGCCAACAAAATAAGAATTTCTTTTCCATTTACAAAGGTAAAATTAAAATGTTTAATAAAAAGGGGTTGGTTGTTATTAAGTGGTCCAAATACTGTCTTATTTGTAGGATCAAAACTCTACCATGGCAGTAGAAAATTGGAAATGTTACTCCTTAAAAGGGGTAGGCACTGCTGCCCTCTGCTGGTCACGTTGTGCACTGCAAATTCCAAGGGCGATTGCTCTAGGCATCTTTACTCCTTTAAAATAGCTCACGCTGTACAAGCTAGAAAGAACCTCACACGACATCTCTTCTAACGTTTGCATTTGACGTATGGACAGTGCAGGTTCAGCCAGAAAAGTTGTGTGAAAGACCGTTTATGTAAGTTCATCAGACTTGATTCTTAGGTCTCGTCCCACTGTTTCAAGCATCCCTCTCTTTCACTCCCCTCAGATATGCGATCAAGTAAAGCACAGGAGCTACTCTGCACTTCATAGCAACTCAGCTGTCTGGCACTCTGATGTTTTTAATTACAAGCTTTATGACAGTGTTTCTCAACCCTCTCCACTGCCTCCACCTAGTGGCAGAAAGAAGAAAACGTGTGTACCTCGGAAGTCTGTGGTCTCAAAGCTTCGGAGAATCACTGGTTCAAAGTCTTAAGCTTGTTTTTGTTTTTATATATTTTTGTACTTATTTGTTTGTTTTAGATACAAGGTCTCACATTGCACTCCAGCCTGGGCGACAGAGCGAGACAATTCAGGATCTATCTAGTAAATAAAGAAATATCAGTAGTGACTGTTTTATATTGTGGCTGTAGCGCTTTCGAGGGATAATTTGAGTCTGTTCTGCTTTCTAATGCATGGTTTACTGAAACCTCCAACCCCCGAGCTCAAGCGATCTTCTTGCCTCAGCCTCTCCAGTAGTTGAGCTTGATTTATTCTAAAATTTCATAAAATTTTGCCATTTGTTTCCACAATATGGCCATGTGTGCTTTACTATAAAATATTTTCATCGTTGGAAATCCTCATAAGCCAGTTTGAGAAACACAACCCAAGAAAGCAGAACAGACTCAAATTGTTCCTCGAATACTCCTTAACCACAAATATAAAACAGTCACTGGCTGAGCGTGTTGGCTCACACCTGTAATCCCAGCACTTTGGGAGGCCAAAACGGGTGGATCACTTGGGGTCAGAAATTCAAGACCAGCCTAGACAACATGGTGAAACCCCATCCCTACTAAAAATAGAAAATTAGCCAAGTGTGGTGGCAGGCACTTGTAATCCCAGCTACTCGGGAGGCTGAGGCAGGAGAATTACTTGAACTCAGAAAGCAGATGTTGCAATGAGCCAAGATTGTCCCAGTACACTTCAGCCTGGGCAACAGACCAAGACTTCCATCTCAAAAATAATAATAATTATTAAATAAATAAATATATAATAAAATAAAGCGGTCCCTATTGATATCTCTTTATTCACTAGATAGACTGGAATTGACTTAAATTCTGATTTGTTTCATCAAGGATTTTTTGCATTAATTTTGATTTTTTAAGTATTGCATTAAAATATTCTTTATCTTGACTATTGAGGTTGGGGAACCTCCTTAAATTTTATGACCAAGGCAATGCCTCACTCGCTTCACCATAGTCTGAGCCATGTATCAGGGGCTCCAGTAACAAGCAACATGAATTTTGAACACCTAAGACTTCCCTCTTCACTGTGAAGATCAGTTGGGTCCTGCAAACAGTATAATCCATACATGAAAATGCACAAGGTTCCAACTACAACCAGGAGCAAAAAACCAATGGTGAAGTCCCAGCCCTCCAAGCCCCAGCTTCCTGAAAGAAAAGAGAACCCTGGGTTCTGACCAGGGGGCCAGAGTCATAACAAAGATGGAATGTGAGCTTGACATGGAAGGGGTGGCACCACCTGGCTCAGTAATGAAAGGCTTCAGGTCCTGAAGCAAGAGCTCAGCGCATTCAAAGATTAGAAGGTGGGTCCCAGTAATAGGAGCAGGGAAAGAGAGAAGGCCCAATAAGAAACAATTAGACAGAAGGGAGGGGTCAGGGCAAGATCACACTGGAGCCACTTAGAGAGCTCATGAAAGTCTCAGTGCCCAGTTCCCACATGGAGCAGGCTTTGCAGAATCTCTAGGCATCAATCTGGGCACCAGTAGTTTTCAAAGTTCTCCAGGAGATTCTATGCACAGCAGCCAAAGATGGACACCGCAGATGTTGGCCCAGGAATCATGACAATGAGTTTTAGGTGCAATAAGAAACCCTCAGAGAGTTTAAGAAACCCTCAGAGAGTTTAAGCTGGGGAATAATTTGATTTGTTTCTTGTTTATGATTTTTAAAGATCAGTCTGGTTACTGTGTGCAGGACAATAATCCAGAAAATCTGTTGCTAATGAACTGCTTGTCTGTAAATTTGCTTCCCCTGTAACTGTATCTAACCAACAAAAGTAAGTACTTACTAAGAACTTACATGCCCAGGGACATGCATATAAGTAATTCATATACAGTATTTTATTTACTCCTCATAGCAACTTTATAAGAGAAATGTTATTATTTCTACATTTCAGATGAGAAATTTGAGGCTTGGGGACAGTTAAGTAATTTACCTAGTGTCACACGCAGTTCATAAGATGCAGCGTTAGGATTCTAATTCTGTCTAAGTTGATGCTCCATCAAACACACCACGCTTCTAACTAGAAAGAAACATGTTGGCTAGAGGATGCTGTCATCAAGTTTACAGGATTGTTAGATTTCTAGGCACAGATTAATAAATCAACATGTTGGTTTGCAATAGAATGAATCTATTCAGCTCTGAAACTGCATCCAAGGGTTCATGAGCACACAAATCTAAAGTGTGCTCTCAGCTCTGCTACATTTATCAAGGCAGATGCCTAGGAGGCCACCCTCTGAGAACACAGATGGACAGTACACCTGATTCCTAAGCCACACATCAGCTTTACCATCTGAGGCTCTCTATTCACAGTCAACATTTATAAAAGAAATAGTCATATGGATCCTTTTCAATAGACAGTGCTGGCGAAATTGAATTGCCATATGCAGAAGAATGAAACTAGACCCCTATGTTTCATCAAATACAAAAGTCAACTCAAGATGGATTAAAGACCCGAAACTACAAAAATGCTAAAAGTAAACCTTGTAAAAATGCTTCTGGACATTGATCTAGGCAAAGAATTCAGGATTAAGATCTCAAAAGCACAAGCACAAAAACAAAGATAGACAAACAGGACTTAAATAAACTAAAAAGCTCTGAACAGCAAGACAAATAATGAATAGAGCGAACAATCTGCAGAATGGGTGAAAATATTTGCTAACTATGCATTCTGCAGGGAACTAATATCCAGAATTTATAAGGAACACAAACAATTCAACAACAACAAAATAAAAATAACCCCACCAAATAGTGGGCAAAGAACATGAATAGACATTTTTCAAAAGAAGGTATATAATATGGTTTGGCTCTGTGTCCCCACCCAAATCTCACCTTAGGTTGAAATAATCCCCACATATCATGGGAGGGACTCAGTAAGAGGTAACTGAATCACAGGGGCAGGTTTATTCCATGTTGTTCTACAAGATCTGATGGTTTTATGAAGGGAGTTCCCCTGCACACACTCTCTTTCCTCTCTTTACATAAGACGTGCCTTTGCTTCTACTTTGCCTTCTGCCACGATTGAGGCCTCCTCAGCCATGTGGAATTATGAGTCCATTAAACCTCTTTTTCTTTATAAATTACCCACTGTTGGGTATATCTTTATTAGCAGCATAAGAACAGACTAATACAGTATACAAATGGCCCACAAGCATACAAAAACAATGCTCAAATCACTAATCACAATGAGATATTATCTTACAGCAGTCAGAGTAGCTACTATTAAAACATCAAAAAATAACATGTTGGCAAGAATGCAGAGAAAAGGGAATACTTACACACTATTAATGGGAATGTAAATTAGTACAACTTCTATAGAAAACAGTACGGAGATTTCTCAAAGAACAAAAAATAGAACTACCATGTGATTCAGCAATACCACTACTGGATATCTACCCAAAAGAAAGGAAATTATTATATAAAAAAGACATCTGCACTCACATGCTTATTGCAACACTATTCACAATAGCAAAGATATGGAATCAACCCAAATGTCCATCAACAGATGATTAGATAAAGAAAATATGCAGGGTGTGTGTGGGTGTGTGTGTGTGTATCACAATGAAATCCTATTCAGCTATAAAGAAAAGAATAAAATTGTGTCCTTTGCAGCAATGTGGCTGAAACTGGAGGCCATTATCTTAAGTGGATAATTCAGAAACAAAAGGTCAAATGTCACATGTTCCCACTTATAAGTGGGAGCTAAATAATGTGTACACTTGGACATAAAGTGTGGAATGATAAACACTGGAGATTGAGACAGGTGGAAGGGTGGAAAGAGGCTGAGTGATGAGAAAATACTAAATGGATACAGTGTACATTATTTGGGTGATAGATACACTAAAAGCCCAGATTTCACCGCTACACAGTATAGCCATGTAACAAAACTGCATCTGTACCACAATTTATACAAGTTTTTAAAAGTCTGTTTTGTATTTTCTATGAAATTACTACTGAGAATATTATCCATTTGGCAGCTCCTATGCAATGCCCCAAGATAGAAATTGTCTTCAACTTTGATTCAGAACACTTAGAAAGTAGAATTTTTTCCCCTAGACAAAAGTTAACACATTATCTTTTTTTAATCAGTTTCCAAGTAACTTAACACATTATCTTTTTTTAATCCAAGTTTCCAAGAAGCTCAGAACCAGATTTTATGTTCAATCAAAAACTGCTTATTTTAAGTGAGGTTTTATAAGTTACAATGAAAACCACTTTTTGGGGGATATATATATATATTTCTACAAGTTTTGGCAAATGCATAGCTATGTAACCACAACCACATTCAAGATTTAGGGCGGGTCCATCATCCTTTAAATTTCATTTGTGCCTCTTCCTTCACCCCAGCCCCTGGCAACCACTGGTTTTTTTTTCTGATCCGATTGTTTACCTCTTTCTGAATGTCATATAAATAGAGCCACGCAATGTGAAGCCTTTTGAGTGTGGTTTTGTTCACTTAGCAGAATGTATTTGGGATCCACCCCATTTCATGTATCACTAGTTCACTCTCTGTTGCTGAGTAGTATTCCATTGTATGGATATGCCACAAATTGTTTATCTAGTTAACAGTTTAAAGACATTTGGCCATTTCTAATTTTTGGCTGCTAAGAATCAAGTTGCTGTAAACATTTAAATACAAGCTTTTGTGTGAACTTAGAGTTTCATTTCACTTGGGTAAATGCCTAGCTTTGGGACTGCAGAGTCATCAGATAAGTGTATGTTCATAAGAAACTGCCAAACTGTTTTCCAAAGTGGCTGTGCTGTTTTGCACTCCCATCAGCAATGAATGAGCGTTCCACTTGCTCGAGCCTGGTATTGTAACTTCACTATATACCTTCTCTGATGAAATAGCCATTCAAATTTTTGGTCACGTTTTTATTAGGGTGTTGTTACTACGGACTGTAAGAATTCTTTGTATATTCTGCATACAATTTCTTTCTCACAGTTGCGTTTTATGAATATGTTCTCCCAATGAGTGGCTCCTTTTATTTTCTTTTTTTTTTTCTTTTTTTTTTTTAAATTTTTATTGCATTTTAGGTTTTGGGGTACATGTGCAGAACATGCAAGATAGTTGCATAGGTACACACGTGGCAGTGTGTTTTGCTGCCTTCTGCCCCCTCACCCATATTTGG
>CM052654.1:58851451-58906193 GCA_028533165.1 Leontopithecus rosalia
CAACCCAAATATCCATCAATGACAGACTGGACTGGGAAAATGTGGCACATACACACCATAGAATATTATGCAGCAATCAAAAATGATGAGTTCGTGTCCTTTGTAGGGACATGGATGAATCTGGAGAACATCATTCTCAGCAAACTGACACAAGAACAGAAAAGGAAACACCATGTATACTCACTCATAGGCGGGTGATGAACAATGAGAACACATGGACACAAGGAAGGGAGTACCACACACTGAGGTCTATTGGGGGAAATAGGGGAGGGACAGCGGGGGGGGAGCGGGGGAGGGATGGCATGGGGAGGAATGCCAAATATGGGTGAAGGGGCAGAAGGCAGCAAAACACACTGCCATGTGTGTACCTATGCAACTATCTTGCATGTTCTGCACATGTACCCCAAAACCTAAAATGCAATAAAAATTTTAAAAAAAATTCTTAAATATTGACAATATCTAAATGCTCTCTAATAACTACTGAAACGAGAAAACTAGAGCAAACATTTATGAACGTGCTTGTACAATGCTGGCATGAGTTTTGTCAGCCAAACTCCTCCCTTAGGGAAGCATATGAAGAATAATTTATTTCTTTGGAAGTAACACTGCCAAAGCTGGAAAATTACAAAGTACCAGAATTATACAGAGAACTAGTCTTTCCTAAAAAAAGTTTCCTCTGTGGCATTAATCTGTAAGAAACTTTTTGTAGGAAGAATGCCCCAAAGTCTTACCTAATAAATTTTCTGAACCAAATAAATGTGCTAGAACAAAGTCAGTGTGATGTGTCACAAGAAAACTGTGAGAATTCTAGAATCCTTCTCAAAGAAGCCAACACCTCACATTTAGAACGTACCCTTGCACCAAGTGACCACAATTTAAAAAAAAAAAAAAAAAACTCTTAAGAAGACAAAAGGAAAAGACTGAGAAACCAAGCAATAAATACTCTCCTGGAACAAGAAAACTTCTCTCTGAGTCAAATCCAAACCAATACACCCCTGACTTGTCACAAACTCTTTGGTATTCTGCCCCCAACAGACTTCAAGACAACTGTATATCCTATCAACATTGGCAAAACCACATGACTTAAATCTTCCTGAAACACAATTCAAGCGGGCAGATGAAGATAACAACCAGGAGTCCTGTAATCCCAGCACTTTGGGAGGCCGTGGCGGGTGGATCACGAGGTCAAGAAATCGAGACCATCCTGGTCAACATGGTGAAACCCCGTCTCTACTAAAAATACAAAAAATTAGCTGGGCACAGTGGCGCGTGCCTGTAATCCCAGCTACTCAGGAGGCTGAGGCAGGAGAATTGCCTGAACCCAGGAGGCGGAGGTTGCGGTGAGCCGAGATCGCACCATTGCACTCCAGCCTGGGTAACAAGAGCGAAACTCCGTCTCAAAAAAAAAAAAAAGAACAAAGTAGACAAGAACATACCACAGGAAAAAGTGCAGGATCCTACACAAGCAAAGCTCAGCTCCAACTCTAACGTAGATTTCCAGAATACGCAGTATCACAAAATAAAATAGCAAGTCACTCGCAATATTGTCCGAAACTTGAATCACCTCTTCCCGCCACACAGTTCCACCCCAAAACCTGATCTTCCAAACTCCGCACCTTGTCAGCGGCCCTGCGTCCACTTGGTACCTCATTCTCCAAGCTAGAAGGCTACATTATGATCCTTCAGCGCTCCCATGTCTCAGCCACACATCCAGCAACACGTTCTAAATGTTCAGACTCCTCAATGCTGACAAAAAAGCTTCACCTCCTTAATAAACCATCGAAAGCTTTAAATAAAAAATAAATAAAATAAAATAAAATAAAATGAGTAAATTCTTATTTCTAGAATCTTCTATTTAATATTTTCAGACTACAGTTGATTATAGGTAAGTAAAACCCCAGAAAGCAAAACCATGGATAAGGTTTTGCTTATCCATGGTTTAAACTTTATCATTTGCTAATATATACACATATACCTACACGCATACATATGCACATATATTCACACACCTATATGTGTAAGTATACATGCACATACACACACACACACACACACACACACACACACACACACACATCTACTAATGTTGGAATAAGTTTGGTAAATAAGATGCATAACTTGTTAATGTCCTACAAAGCAATAAAACCACAAGCATTGGGGTTATCTTCTCTACTAGATAAAAATAGAAAAAATTTCATAAAGTTTTCTCTAGGTTAACATCTAACTTTTTGCAATGTAGTTTTTAATCAATCATAAATAGAAAACAAACAAACTATTTCTCTAGTGAATCAAATGTCCTTGAAAGGATAGTCATCTTTTTTGCTTTCTTTTTATTTTAAAGTTTGAAATAATTTAACATTCGTGATAGTTTAACATTCATGATAGTTTGTGACTGTATATTTTGACTTGTTCCTTCAAACTTAATTTGTATTTTTATCTATTATGCTTGTCTCTTGATTTTTTATTCACTTTTTGCAAATTTTGCTAGATTGGTTTATTCTTTTTGTCAATTTCTTTTCCTTCTAGTGGTATGGGAGGTTTTCTGTAATCCCATTACTAGTGAATGCCTATTAAGCTGGCCCTTTTTCTTTCAATCACTATTCCCACGACCTGAAGCATGAGGGTCAAGCTGTCTGTAACCAGCAGAGATGACCCAGGTGTCATTCCACTCTCCACTGCCCACCCATCTCCATTCCCGGCCCCTGATAACTCTGAAGTATGGCTTTTCTGGGGTTCTGTGGATTAAACTAGAAACTGGCAGCTTCAAGGGATCCTCTTATTTTTGCAATGAAATAAGTTTCTAGATTCCAGTTTCCCTATGAATTCAATGACATGGTTTAAATCTCTGTGGTGTACTTCAAAATTTTTCTTCTAATAGGACCTCTCATGATTCTCCAACTACTAAATAAATTCATTATTATTTTTATATTTCTTCTGTCATTGCAAAGGAGGCTTTTTTTTTTTCAGACGGAGTTTCACTCTTGTTACCCAGGCTGGGGTGCAATGGCATGATCTCGGCCCCACCGCAACCTGCACCTCCTGGGTTAAGGCAATTCTCCTGCCTCAGCCTCCCGAGTAGCTGGGATTACAGGCATGTGCCACCATGCCCTGCTAATTTTTTCTATTTTTAGTAGAGACCAGGTTTCACCATGTTTACCAGGATGGTCTTGATCTCCTGACCTCGTGATCCACCCGCCTCGGCCTCCCAAAGTGCTGGGATTACAGGCGTGAGCCACCATGCCCAGCGCAAAGGAGGTTTTGAAAGAATGGAGAACATGCTAATCAACTCAAAAATCCTCATTATTCCTTGTTTCCTTCTGTTGTTCATTTGTTGTTTCTGTTGGGCTGTCTGCCTCCTATCCTCCCTTTCAGACTTGGAACTCTAACTTCAGCCAGGATTATCAGGGTCTTTGCGGGTCTGAAGAACCAAGCCCAAACTCATTGACTTCACAACTGCATCCAGAGCCAGCCTGACCACAGGAGTTGCCCATGATGAGCTTCTATACTTTCATATGAGAAGAGAACATAGGGTGCCAAGTAGGCAGGCAGGGAGGGCAGAGAACTCTAAGGCAGAGCTTGAGGGGCTCATTCCTCTTGCAAAATGAAACAAAAACCACAGCACAGAATATGTAAATGTTGATGGCTGAATTCCTCCTAGGCTAGTAAACCCTTACACAATTGCTGCTATCTCTTCTCTTTCTCTCAAGGAAGGCAGTCAAAAAATACCCGCAGCCTTACTCTCCTCTTGGAAACAAGATGAACATCTACATTTTCTATGTGGGACCAGAATCTCTTTTCATATTTATGGCCCACACATTTGCATATGGCCAGACAGAGGACTTTGTTTCTGCCAGCACATCTGTCTTCAAATAAGAGAGGAAACAGACACAACCCTGATGCAGCAAAGAAGCAGCTCTTTCTCAAGTGACTTCCTCTATCTCGCTCCTTCCTGGCTAACGGGGCACCCTTGATTCTCAGAGATCCTGGACAGACATCCACCCCTGACAAGTTCTGGAAAGAATGACAACCAATCAGGTTCTAAGCACCACTGGATGTGAACCACAGAATTTCCTCCGCTCCTTGTCAGATATCAGCTTACTTCTGACAAAGAAATATATAAAAATGACAGAGTTACAATCTTAAGGAGGAGTCAAGCTAAAGCAAAAAGAGCCACCTGCTCTGGACTTCAGCATGACTGCTGAGCTCAAATACATAGAGAGAGAGAAAGAACCACAAACTTGAAGATGGATATCAGCCTCAGATACTCCCAAGTCAGGTAGGGAAACTGCCATGGTTTGCCCTCAAACCTTGCAAAAGGCAATATTATGCCATTGTGTCCCCTGACATACCACACGATTTACTGTATGTTACTGATGTGAGGGGAACTTCCTAAATTGGCTAGTAATTATCTCAAATAAAAGGCAAAAATGATGTTTCTTGAAAAGTTACACTTAAGGAACATTGCTAAAAGAGCTTATCAGTAGTGTTCAAGATTATTTGTAGATGTGCATTGAAATGTGGACTCATGCTCTCTCTCTCTCCTCTCTCTCCCTTTCTCTCTCTCTGCTCCTTGCCTCCCTCCCTCCATGCCTTTCCTTCCTCTCCCCTCCACAGCAGTTCAGAATTTTTTTTCTGATAATCTAACTTTGCTGAGGGTTCAATGTAAAGCAGATTCAGTGATGAGTTGGTTGGAATGCTCCTCAAGAAACTGTATTTCCATCACTCTTATACATGAAATCCAGGAACCTCTCAGACTATCTTATTGACATTTTGCCTTTCCTCAACAAACCAAGCTTATCAACATCCATCATAGATGCTTTGTAGAATGGTAGATCCTGGCAGAGCCTCACAGATGCTTAGACACTGTTTGCTTTCAAAAACCGAACCACACATATCCTAAGGATCTCAAATACTTCTCATGATTTTCATGATCCATTTTATGTTACAGCAAATATCACAACAATCATTCCTATAGATCACCACTGCATGTGATCAGTAAAATAGTTTTTGCCCAAGGGTACTTAGGATAAGCATCTTTTGTTGGTTAAAAATACCGCTTCACAATAGTTATTCGGGTGCACTGTCCATACTAGGTTTCCAGTTAGCTCACTCGGGAACACAAATCCCTCCAACAGCTCAGGCATCTTTTTCATTCCCGTTTCTATCCCCTACATCTCCTTCATTTGCAGAAGACTCTCCCCTACACTAAATCAGGAAAGCTTTTGCCTTGATTTAAAGACTACAGAAAAGTATTGGACGAAGAAAACTCACACGTATATGTACATATCATTTAAAAAGCTATGTTTATGCATTGCACAGGAATATTGAGAATGATACTAAGCAATGTCAGAGTTTACTTTTTTTTCAAAACAGTATTTTTATTATTTCTAAAAACTATAAAATGAATATATTCACATAACCATTTTGAAATCAAATAATCTCTGATATATAGAAGAGTAGGAAGAGAAAGGGTCATTGTTCCTCCTCTGCAATCCCAGGAAATAACTACCAAGAACAATTTATGTGTCCTTTAAAAATCAGCCTGCATTTATATGCAGATATAATCAATTTAGATGGAATCATGATATCTCACCACACATACTCTTCAGTGACCTGCATTTTCACAAACACCTTCCATGTAACTATACAGAAACGTACATCTTCCTCTTATTGTCTGCTTTGTGCTACATTGTAAAGCTCTATCATAGTTTAACCAAACTCCTATTAATGAGGATTTTAGTTATTTTTTCGTTTTTCACCTTTTAAACAATATTTCCATGCATAGTCTTTATATACATACCTCTGGGCACACTTACCCCAGTCTGAGTTTCTTTTACTTTCCCCCGTCCCAGCATTCCCTGCCATGCTGCTGCTTCCGTTGGGTAACTTTACTCCTGGAGTACAATCTGCGTATGGTGCAGTTAAGTACATGGGCTCTGAGTTTAGGTCCCAGTTCTGCCACTTACTGCCATAAGCCAGTTCCTTGACCTCTCTGCCCTCAAGTTTTTGCACCTATAAAGTAAAGGATAATATTAGTTCCTAGTTCATAGAGTCTTGGGAATTGTTAAATGTGATGATCAATGTACAATGTCTGGCACTTAATAAGTGCTCAATAAATGTCACCCTTTATGATTGGCATTGCTTGTATGTCTGCAGAGAAAATCACTTTATGTTCCCTTTAAAAAAGGACTATGCCCTTGGACAGCCAGTTGGCACATTTAAATTTCACTTGCCAATGGTTCTCTTCACCTCTAACTTGATCCCTCTCATCCCTCGTCTTCTGGTAAGACCAACTGCTGATTCTGCTATTCAAGGCAACTAGCAAAGCTGCAAGTGACAGAATCAAATAAACCTATCTTTAATCTTTAAAATTATAGACATGATTTCTGTTGTTAAACGCACTATTGTAGTGGTCAGTATTAGTCTTTGGTCTATGATAGCATCTCTGATCTATTATTGATTTTCAATTATTTATTGTTTATTTTAATTCATTCTGAAAACATTTGTTAAGCATTTGCTAAATAAATATACTGGACTGAGCCTCCCAAATACTTGACAAGTAAAACATCCAACAGCTTATAATTTAGTAGGGTAGAAAAGAACTGAAAGCAGATTAAAAGTAAGTAGGCATTCTAGGCCCAGTGACCTGTCTCTGTACTCTGTAAATTCAGGTCACCTGCTCAGGGATAATCTGAGAGAAGGTCCCTCTTCAGCTGAATCTTGAAAGACAATTAGCAGTTCACAAGCCAATCCAGGTGGACAAAGGTGTTCCCAAGCAGAGGGAGTGTTTTCTAAAGGCTGGATGCCATGGAAAAACTGTGAGGAGTTTAGGGAGGTGGGAGTAATGTATGGAAGGGGTGGAGATGGACAGTTAGAGCGACACAAGACTGTAAAAATGGAGAGCTGGACTCAAACAGAAACGCTGAAAAGGTCTTCAGTGTTCTTGATGAGACAATGAACAATATGAACCTCATATTGTTCATTATGGAACACTGGGACTCCATGGCAGCTCCAAAGACGGCCTGCACCTGGTTCAGCTCAGTAGGAGCTGAGATCTACCTGTGCTGTGACAGCGGACGAACCAACCAAGTAAAGTCTACTTTTCTACTCTATTAATCTTCACTTTGGTTGCATATGTCATCCATAGTTACATTTCAAAATGCATTTCAAAGTTATGAGTCTTAATTTGATATATATTTAGTCTACCTTTTTTAAAATAACACTGCAGGAAAGGAGAAGTTAAAACAGTAAGACAGCATTTAATTATTACTCACTGAGAAGCTGATGATTTCCATAGTTACACTAAATGAAGTTTATCCTTTGCAAAAGCTCCCCAGACCACCCCAAAAGAAAGCACAAAAAAGTGGCCATTTTTTAATTGCTTGTTTTTCTTTGTAATTTACACTCAGTTTACTTTCTAACAAATAAATAATAAAAAGTCCAGATGTGGCAAATTGCTAAAGAAAGAAACCATCAGGCCCTAGACATAAATATATTCTCTTCTTGGATTTTAGATCTCACAGAAGAAAATAAACATATGCTATGTCAGAGAAGCCCCAGCACTTCCACACCTGCCAGAAAAGGGAGTTGCACTTCAGCAGCTAACCCAGGACTCTGTTCCCCTTCGGTGAGAAGGGTTTTTGTGCAGCAAGACTATGGAGAGCTCTCACTGTGGTGGACGTTCGGTAAAGGGACCAAGCTGGAAATCAAACGTGAGTAGAATTTAAACTTTCCTTCCTTGGTTGTCTGTGTCTTCTGTACACTGTCTATGAAGTGATCTGTAAGCTGAGTCTGCAGTCAGACTCTGATATCCTTCAGGGAAAATATGGAGATGAAGTCTATAGGCAAACTCGAGAATTGATTGTACATTTTCTACGAAGAGCAAGCAAGATTCAGCCAATGGGTGAGAATAACTTGTCTAAGTGATAGCTTCAAAAATGTCCTGGGGAACATAACATGTTCTGGACAGAGGCTTGGTCAATTGTCAGAAAGGGAGTTTTTGTGTAGGAGGGAGGTTAAGAGGAACCATTGTGTGTACACTTTCGGCCAAGGGACCAAGCTGGAGATCAAACGTAAGTACTTTTTTCCGCTGATTCTTCACTGTTTCTGTCTAATTGGATTGCCTTGTGTTTCTTTGTGTGGATTTTCATTAGTTGGATGTCAGGGATCTAACAAACTTCATTCCCAAGTTAGGTACAGAGGAGGGGAAAATGTTCCACAGTAGGCTAGCTTGTGGCTGATTTTTAAGATTTCTAAATTCATTGAGGGAAGGAGGCTTGCTGACCTTTTAGGGAGGTTTTTGTAAGGGGAGAAGTTAAGTTGAATCACTGTGATTTACTTTTGGCCCCGGGACCAAAGTGGAAATCAAACGTAAGTACATCTATCTCAATTATTGAGACACATGACATTTTGGTGCCATTGAATCATTTGTGCAAGTTTTGTGATATTTTGGTTAAATAAACCTGGTAGCCTAGAAGTAAATAGCGGGGCACCAGAAAATCAACTTAAAAAGCTGAGCAAAGAGACAAATCACTGGATTCATGGGGGAAATGGAAAAGAAATAGCTAGATTTTTCTCTGAATGAGCAGCGTATCTCACATGATTGGCTTCAAGGGAGATTTTTGTTGAGGGGAGAGGGTAAGATTCATCACTGTGGCTCACTTTCGGCCAAGGGACCAAGCTGGAGATCAAACGTAAGTGCACTTTTCTAATGCTTTTTCTTATAAGGTTGTAAATTTGGGGAGTCTTTATGTTTGAGAGATTAGCTCAGGTCAATTCCAAAGAGTACCAGATCCTTTCAAAAAGTCAGATGGATAAGGGTCTGAAAATTAGTTCATCTTAAAGAATAGCAAAGAGCTAGTTAGTTAAATGAGGCATCTAAATCGCAAGATTTTCTCTGCATCAGTCAGGCTAGTGATATTAACGTCAAAAAGAGATTTTTGTTGAGGGGGAAGTAATTAAGCTAATACTGTGGAACACCTTCGGCCAAGGGACCCGAATAGAGATTAAACGTAAGTAATTTCTCGCTATTGCCTTCTGAAATTCAGGTCTGATTGCCAGTATTGACTTTTAGAGGCTTAAATAGGAGTTTTGGAAAGATAGGTAGATGAGGGCATTTCAGATTTCCCATGGGTTGCCAAAGTTAAACTCAGCTTCAAAAATGGATTTGGAGACAAAAAGATTAAATTGTTCTAAGCTCAATGATGCTAAGCAAAAAAAAAAAAAAAATAGTGTAACTAAAAAGGAACCCTTGAATTTCTACGGAGCAAAAGTAAATTCATTTTTGTTCACTCTTGCCAAATATTGTATTGGTTGTTGCTGATTATGTATAATACAGAAAAGTAGAAAAATATATTTCTTAGTCTGTTTTCTCCGTTTTGTTTGATAAATTATTTTGTCAGACAACTGTAAAAATCAATAGCATGCCCTAAGAAAAATCAAGAAAAAGTAAAGTGTACCTATTTGCCATGTAGAAGAGGCAACTTACTTGAAAATCAGCAGCAATGTCGTTTTTAGAGTCTGCATAAGGAATAAACTCAGAACGACACATTCTGTATGAATAAGGGCTTCACAGATAAAGCTCATTTTCTAAAACTCTGATTTGTACATCAGATTAAAAATGAAATTATCTCGTATTGTAATGGTGGAAAAGTGGTTATTCCCAAAAGCTCAAAGAAAAGCATTTAAATGCAAAAAAAAAAGTAAATACTTGCATTTTTTTAAATGATCCCGGGTCTGTAAAAAAATAAGAAAGATTTTAAAGAGTATGTTCTTTTAGTACCCTCTGTTACTACTTGTCTACATTTTTATTCTGCCAAGAAGGCCACAGCACCACGAGCTGTAGACAGAGCCGTGGTCTTTCATGATTGAATGGCTTTGGTGGCCATAACACCGCGCTCCTGGGGCAGCCGCCTTGCCGCTAATGGCCACGGCCACCCCGCATCTGCTGGATTAACGCTGCCATAGGCGGTTTTCCTGAGGCACAGTGATACAAATAATGCCACTAACGGAAAGAGAAGAGAAATGTAATAGGCACTAAGCTGGGAAAACTAGTGAAAAGACTAACTTATTAGAGACTTCAGAAAGAAAAGCCATATTCATTATGATATCTCATTAGTGCAAATTTCCATTAGGGGATTGTAAAGAATTTAAAGCTTTTTTTTCAGAGCTATTTAATTATTTCAATATCCTCTCATCAAATGTATTCAAATAACAAAAGCTCAATCCAAAAAAAGAAATATGTAATTCTTTCAGGGTAAAATTCACACCCATAACCTGGCCACTCAGGGCTTGATCAATTCACTTTGACTGAATCTGGCATTAAATGGCATTAAATATCATTAAGTTATATTAACTGATTTAAAAATAAGATATCTTTGGGACCATATTTTTAATTTTCAAAAATGCCCATGTATGATTATATTTCAGTTGTACAAAATATCTAAACCTATAGCAATGTGATTAATAAAAAGCATATTTTCCCGTACCTTAATTCTGTGATAGGAAAATTTTAATCTGAATATTTTAATTTCATAACCTCAAAAATAGCTAAATGATTTGTCATTGTGTTGCCATTGTTTATCGCAGCTGATTTCAAAAGTGATATTTAAGGAGGATTATTCTGGTGTGCAACAACTCAGACTATTTTAGGGACCTTTAAAAGTGCTGTTAAAACTAGCTTACAACAATTCAAAACTATATAACTGTCTTAAACTATTTCACAATTATTTTAGAGCTTTTGAAAAACTCTTTTAAAGACCTTTAAAACTCCATTAAAAGCTAGTAAGATATCTTGAGATAATTTTTGTATCAAATACATTAGTTGTTTAATGTTTAAATGCCAGATGAAAATCGTGAAACTCTCAAGAATTCACCCAGATAGGAGTATCTTCACAGCATGTTTTCCCTGCCTACATTCTAATGATCACATCATTTTACCACCATGGTTATTTTATACAATTATCTGGAAAAAAATAGCAACAAAAGTTAAAAGACAAGAAAATATCAAACATAAAAGTTCATTCAGTCTTTCATGTTAAACTGCTTGCTTAGAGTGAATTTAGCTAAAAAAAAAAAAAAAAAAAAAAGCTATTCCTCTTATCTGTTGACTTCTCCCTATCTGTTGACTTCTCCTGGCAAAAGATTCTTATTTTTCATTTTAACTGCTGCTCTCCCACCCAACGGCTGGAATCCCTGTGGAAGGGGATTTCCAAGAGGCCATCTGGCAGTTGCTGAGGGTCAGAAATGAAGCTAGCCATTTCCTCTTAGGCAGGTGGCCAAGATTACAGTTGACCTCTCCTGGCATGGCTGAAAATTGCCACATATGGTTACAGGCCTTGAGGCCTTTGGGAGGGCTTAGAGAGTTGCTGGCACAGTCAGAAGGTGCAGAGGCTGGCACCACCAAGGCACAGAGGTAGGGCTCAGGGCCTGCTCTACAGGGGAGTTTTAGCTCAGCCCAGCCAAAGTGACCCCTGAGAGCTTGCTATTGCATCATAGTCCTAGAAGAGGCACAGGGGAAATAAAAGCGAACAGAGGCTTTCCTTGACTCAGCTGCTGCCTGGTCTTCTTCAGACCTGTTCTGACTTCTAAACTCTGAGGGGGTCAGATGACATGGCTTCTCTTTGCTTAAAGCATTGAGTTTACTGCAAGAGGCAGCTGAATGAAAGAAAGGTAAGGTCAGAAAAGCATGCAGATGCCTTGGAACAGCTGCAGAGAGCTCCACAAAAATGATTTAAAACTTTCTTAAGGAAGAGGGGGAAGCTAGGAAGAAACTCAAAATCAAGATTTTAAATATGCTTCCTGGCCTCATTGCTATAATTATCCAGGATAAGCATGCTGTTTTCTGTCTGCCCTTAACATGCTCTGTGATTATCTCAAAAAACACACCCATGTGCAGAATTTTGTTACTTAAACACCATCCTGTTTGCATCTTTTCCAGGAGATGTGGCTGCGCCATCTGTCTTCATCTTCCAGCCATCTGAGGAGCAGGTGAAATCTGGAACTGCCACTGTTGTGTGCCTACTGAATGGCTTCTATCCCAAAGATGCCAATGTAAAGTGGAAGGTGGATAACGCCATCCAGTCGAGTAACGTCCAGAACAGTATCACAGAGCAGGACAGCAAGGACAACACCTATAGCCTCAGCAGCACCTTGACGCTGAGCAGCGCGGAATACCAGAGGCACAAGGACTTCGCCTGTGAGGTCACCCATCAAAGCTTGACCTCGCCCCTCACGAAGAGCTTCCGTAAAGGAGAGTGTTAGAGGGAGAAGTGCTCCAGGCCCACCACCTGCTCCTCAGTCCCAGCCTCTCCCCGTCCCATCCTTTGGCCTCTGGCCCTTTTCCCGCAAGAGACCTACCTGTATTGCTGTCCTCCAGCTCATCTTTCACCTCATTCCTCTCCTCCTTCTTGGCTTTAATTATGCTAATATTGGAGGAGAATGAATAAATAAAGTGAATCTTTGCACATGTGGTTTCTCTTTCTTCATTTAATGGTTATTATCCATTGTTTTTCCAACTACTCGATTTCTCTTATAAGGTACTAAATATGTAGTTGTCCTAAGGCATACCATAATGAAATTATCTTTCATTCTGTGTTACAGTATCATCCTCTGCAAGACACTCCTCCCTCAAACCCACAAGCCTCCTGTCCTCACACCTCAGTCCCCTGAGCCATGGTAGGAGAGACTTTGTTCCTTGCTTTCCCCTCTTCAGCAAGTCCTCGAAGTCCTTTTTAACAATGACAGTTCTTACAGTCATATAACCTTTGATTCCATTCAATCTTCCCTGAGAACCTACCAAAGCAAATTTTCAAAGGAAGAAAACTGCTATAAAGAAAATCATTCATGGCATCACAATAGAAAATAAAAACATGATAAAAGCTACCTAAATGAACAAACAATAGGGAGTTGTTTAAGTCCATGATGGTACTTAGACTTAATGGAATGTCGTGCCTTATTTACCCTTTTAAACACGTACTGGCGGAGACCTGTCTGCCAAGGGCCTTATTGAGTATTTTCCACAACCTAATTTAATCCACACTATACTGTGAGGTTAATAACATTCATTAAAATGTTACAAACGTTCTATAAAGCTGAGAGATAAATATATTCTGTAACTCAGCAATCCCACTTCTAGATGACTGAGTGTCCCCACCCACAAGAAACTATGCAGGAATGTTCAAAGCAGCTTTACTTATGAAAGCCAAATGTCCAAAAATTGGAAATAGCCCAAATGTCCAACAATTGAATGGGTAGTTAAACACTAAACTTTGGTATGTTTATATATTAGAATACCCAATTAGGAGAATTAACAAACTACAACTATACCTACTCACACAGATGAATCTCATAAACATGGTGCTACATAAGAGAAACTCAAAGCAAAAGATATGTTCTGTATATTTTCACCCATATAAAGTTCAAAACCAGGTAAAAACAAAATTAGATATTTGGATGGAAATTACTCTTAGCTGGAGGTAGGGTGAGGTAATACCTGGGAGAAGACAAGAAGGGGCTTCTGGGGTATCCGTAATGTTCTGTTCCTCATTGTGGGGTTGTGCAGTTATGATCTGTGCATTGTTCTATATATACATTATGCTTCAAAATAACTTTATAAAAAGAACATCTTATGTCCAGTTAATAGATAGAAGAGGTGGCGAGAAATAAGTAATACATCAAGACCACGTAGCTGGTAAGTGGGGGCCTGGGATCAAATAGCTGCCTGCCTAAGCCTGCCCAAGCCTGCCCTCTTGAGCCCTGAATGAGGCTGCCTTCCAGGGCTCAAGGTGCTAGACAAAACAACAGACCTGCTATTTTCCTGACATCTCTGCCCTGTTTGGCTAACTAGGAGCACACGTACATGGAAATGGAATGAAACAGACCTTCAGCAAGGCAACAGAGAACAGAGTTAACCCTGCCCAGATACTGGAAACCCATGTATGAATGCTCATGTTTGGGAAGGGGGGAAGGACACATGTAATACCAACCTTGACTCTTCCTCATTCTGTGGGGCACTCTGGCCCTGCCCCTCTCAGCCACTCATCCAACCAACACACCTTACTAAGCACCTCTCTCCACCTATACTCCAAAGAGGGTTTAAAGTAATTAACACAGCATCCCTTCCCTCAACTGACTGACAATCCCTTTGTCTTGCACTGCTTTCCTTTCCCCTGTCAG
Source organism: Leontopithecus rosalia (assembly GCA_028533165.1). NCBI lineage: Eukaryota > Metazoa > Chordata > Mammalia > Primates > Cebidae > Leontopithecus > Leontopithecus rosalia. The sequence continues at coordinate 58,865,627 of CM052654.1, forward strand.
TACTGGAACAGTAGGGAAGGCCAGTCATAGGAAAAACTGCGTAAAGAAGCACCTTGCCTTCCTTCCTCTTGAGAATATTGATGATTATCAAATCTTGGAAACTTTAGAGGTTTGAGTAGGGGTCAGAAAGACCCAGTGATGTCCGTTCAAATGACATGAACGTGTTCACTCATCCCTGGAGGCCAAATTGAACGATCAAAGGCAGACATAATCCAGTTATGAATTCAAACCTTCTTCTCAGAAGGCAACACTCTGAAGTGAGACCCACCCATAACCCAAACAAGTGAAAACAGGTGCTGCAGGTGGAATTGTGTCCTTCAAAAAGGTATGTGCAGCTCCTAACTCTTGGTACCCATAAATGTGACTTCATTTGGAAATAGGGTGTTTTTAAAGGTATTAAAGTCAAAACTATGTCATACTGAAATGTTCGTGAGGATGCAGTGAAAATGGATCATTCATATATTACTGGTGGGAATACAAAGGTGTAAAGTTACCCTAGAAAATTGTTGTTAGTTTCTTGAAAAACTAAACAAAAGACACCCACCATATGACCCAAGAATTGTAATCCTTGGGAATTTGCCCCCAAGAAATAAAAACTTATGTCCCCAGAAACCCATACATGACTGTTCACATTCATGATTATTTGTTCTGGGCCAAAGCTGGAAATAGCCAACCCATCCCTCAGTAGGCAATTGATCAAACAAATTGTAATATACCCATACCGTAGAATATTATGAGACAATGAAGAGGAATGAAGTATTGATACAGAGAACAAATGGAGTGATTCCAAAGGACTTTCTACTGGGTGAAAAAAGCCAGTTTCAAAGGGTCACATACCATGTGATTTCTTTTATGTAACATTGTTGAAGTGACAAAATTATCAGGATAAAGGACAGATTCGGGTTGCCAGGGGTTAGGGTGGTAGAGAAAGAAGAGTAGATGAGAATATAAAGGGAGATCTTTGTGATCATGGGATAATTCTGTATCTTGATGGCAGTGGTAGTTACAGACATGTAGACTTGATAAAATGACATAGAACTGTATACACTTATTTTGTCAATGTCAAATTCTTGGCTTTAATATTGTTTTGTAATCACATAAGAAGTAACTGTCAGGAGAAACTGGATGCAGGGCACATCAAACCTCTGTGTTTTATAACCTGTCTTTGCTACTTCCTGTGAATCTATAATTATTTCCAAATAAAATTTTTTTAACTTTTTTTAATGCAGGATTTGTGTGGGCCCTAAATCCAATGACTGGTGTCTTCATATGGAGGAGGAGATTGGAGATGCAGAGACACATAGGAAGAATGCCACATGACCAAGGAAGCAGAGACCAGAGAGATGCAACTGGGAGCTAAAGAGCACCAAGGATTGCTGGGAGCCACCAGAAGAAGGGAGGTGTGAGATGTCGCCCCCTCACCTGTGGAAGTCTGACCTGCAGACCTGACTCAACGACAGATGAATGAATGCACTTTCATACCATTACAGTGATACAAGTGAGCTAGGGATGGCCGTAGGCTGCGTTCAGAAGACAAAATGCAAGCAATCCACCAAGACCCCATGTACATCCACGCATTTATTCGTAACAGAGGTTCTAAGTCAACACACTTGTAGATAATTAACATGGTTAAAAGAGTGGTTTTACAAATGATAAAAGCTTTAGGTTTGGGGCCCAGAGAAAATACTATTAACAGGTTATTCCCTTTTGATCCTCCCTGGAGAGGGCCATCCAGCACAAAGTTAACATGAGTAAACAGATAGAGACAAAGGGATGTGGGGTAAATAGACTTACGCTGGGGAAAGCCTCTTCTCTATCTTCTCCCTAACTTAACGGACCAGCCAGCCGCCTCTGGCCTGCCTTATAAAACCTTTCGGCCTTCCAAAAGATGTGAGACTAATCTGTAACTTTTCCCAATATATCTTTGATATTTTGCCAACCATCCCAAGTGAATTCCAACATTGAGGATGGTTTCTTTTTCAGAGCCTCCAGAAAATGCTAACTCTGCCCTTGCCTTGAATTCAGATTTCTGCCCCCAGACCTGTAAGAGTATAAACTTCTGTTTTTTTAAGTTTCCTAGTTTGTGGTATTTTGTTAAGGCAGAGCCAAGAAACTACTACAATGGGGATGGCTGAGAAGAAAGTGTATCTCCCAAAAGCCCCCAGCACGGGTTCACCTCCCCAAAGGTGGCTGGCCAAATCCACTCACAGAAATCAGGCTCCACAGGCCTGAGAGTTACTCAAATCCAGAAAGTTCAAGTCAGCATGAGTCAAAAGCCAAACAGACAAGAGATCCAGGCTGCTTCTCCGGAGACATGGTATGCTTTTGGCTCTAAAAATGAATTTTGGCCTGAGAATGCCCTTACTCTGCATGTAGAGCCTGTGTGGCCCTGAGCAAGTTTCTTAATCTGCATGGGCCTCCCTTTCTTACCTGTAAGATGCAGATAATGATGGTATTGCCTCACAGGTAAAGAATTGTGAAGATTAAAAGAGATAGCACCTGTAAAAAGCTCCCACTGTGGGGTTGTATGAAAAGCTTAGTGAGTGCCAGCTATCGAGTGAACACATGTGCTTTCATTGATCTTCAGGGTAGGCTACCTTTTTGGCTCCAAAGCTCCCTGGGTCCCATGGTAGATCTAAGGCAAAAGCAAAGCAAGAGAAAGAAAAGGAAAAGAGAAGAAATCTAAGAGGGAGAGAAAAAGAGAAGGGAGGAGAGAAAAAAATGAGAAAAATACCTCTGCCAAGGAAAACCAGGAAGGCTGTCCTATGACATGCCCCACCTGTGATAGTAAGGGTATCCTTTCTCCAGGTCAGAGATGGCAGCTCGGCACACCACGTGGCTCACCAAGCATGAAACAGCGGTCATTCTGAGAGAGAAGAGGCAGGTCCACACCAATGGCACAGAGCCACACATCAACTGTGGGAGAGGAACGATTCAGGGACATGAGGAGAACAGTGTATGGGTGCCGTGGAGACTAAGACACAGTAAGAAAAGTTAAAACCTCCTGATAGTGGGCAGTGGGGTTAGTATAACAATAAATGTTTAGTGTCACAAGATTGGGGCACTCCAAACACCAACCACCACCTCCACTGACACTCTTATCAGCCACCTACACCATCCCAAGTATGCTTGGATACACAATTCCCCTGTCCCTGCCTCACCCTGTCTGTGAGACAAGGAGCTTCACTGGTCACTTCAAAGTCTTTTTCTGGCTCTAATGTCTATACATCAGAGTGGGATCCTCTGTGGCTTCAAAAAAGGACTGTAGCTTTCTATTTTTAACTTTTTTTTTTCTGTGAAAAAAAGTTTTTAGAATTTGTCGTGTTTCCTAGAGTTGGTGCTGATACATTTCCTCCACAAGTCCCTGAGCAAGTCAGTAAGTTGAACATATTATTTGGGAGAAAAAAGAAAGGGAGAAGAGAGGAAATAAATTATAGAAGAACAATAAATGGAAGACAGAAAGAAATTGGGAAGGGAGGGGAGGAGGAGGTGAAGGAGGAGAAGGAGGAGAAAGAGGAAGCAAAGGCTGACTGACAGAGGGTAAGAAATGAAACAGAAAGAGGAAGGAGGAAGCCAGATTGATATTTGTGTGTTTCTTTGTCTTTTCACACTTGCCTTGTTCCAGGTATTGACAATTCCAAGATCTAACTCTTCAACTGCATCCCTTCAACCTATCAGCTCTCCTTGTTCTTTCTTGAAACCTGAGCCCCCAGTGAGCTCAAGTGCATGCCAGTTCTTTTCAACTTCCCATAGAAAGGGCCTCTTGGGCTGGGTGCCTGTGCTGGGGAAGGGGAAGCAGGATTTTTTATAACAGTTATCTGGATGGGATCTAGCATCTTACTCAACTAAATTGTCAACCATAGCAGCCATTGGAGAACCCAAGCCTGAGTCACTAGGACACAGGTCGCGGGCTCTGCAGCCCTTCCACGCACAGGTGCATGGCCACCAGGGGTCAAGTCAGCCATTACCATGAGCATGGAGAAACATAGTGAATAAATCATTCGGCTGCTTTCCCTACATCATCCCATGTATATAAGTGCCTGAGAAAATATGCTCACAAGTCATGATAGCAAGTTACTGCACTTCCGTGCTTCAGTTTTCCCATCTGAAACAGGGTGGAGGTCTTACTTGTAAGATTGTGGTAAGGATTAAATGAAACAATTCACATAAAGTTCTAAGCACCTGGCCTGGTATATACTAAGGCATCTATAAATATTCGTTATTAGAATAGAAGGAGTAACTCAATGAAATTTGGCTATTGATTTCCTCCTTGAACTTGCTCTTCAGTGATAACTCTTTCAGCCTCAAAGTGCTTGAACCTTGAATTAACTCACATATGTTCTAGGCTTGATATCTAATATCCTGCCACTAGCCACACAGAGCTATTGATCTCTGGAGATGAGGTCAGTCCATACTGAGATGGGCTATACGTGTAAAAACACACCCAATTTTTAATATTTTGTACAATAAATATATGTAAAATATTAATATTTTATACTGATTACATGTTGAGATTACTCTGTATATATTGGGTGCAACCAAATATATCATTAAAATTGATTTCACAGATTGTTTTTACTTTTATAACATGGCTACTGAGAATTTTTAAATTGTATATGTGGATCACATTATAACTGGCTATATTCCTGCATAATTCTAGACTATTCTAGGTTAATATCCAGATATCTAGATTATTCTAAACTACTAAACATATCCTTGAAAATGATCCCAAGCTTTACACAAAGGAGTTTTGGATCTTGACATTAAGCTGGCCCATGAAGAAATGAAATAGGGTTCCCTGGACTCACACGCAGCACCTCGGCAAGGATTAGAATAAATTTTAATCAAAGGACTTTTCTACTTCAACAGCCCCACCCCCGCCATTGTACAGATAAGAAAAGTGACAAAGAGATTCTTGCTTCAGATTATCGAGCTCCTAGAAGGCTGGGCTTGAATATCCTGATAGTTCATTGTCAATTCATTTTTACCACTCTCTCTCCTTCTACTCAATACTCTCCTGGAAATGCTCTCAATATTTTTTTCTTATAAATATGGGCATAGAAGTTATAACAATGTAAGCCATAATTACATAATTTCCCGAAAATACTACACCAGAACTCAAATATTGATATAACATTTTGTACAGAGTAAGAAGGATGTTGACCTAATATATTTATAAATACTCATATATTTGTAGATATGACATATGATGTAGGGTACTGGAAGGAGGGAAGCCACTCCCAAGTGCCCCCTCACAATGGCAGCAATAGTGGAGGATATAGAACAGAACAAGGTAAAATCCACAGTCCTTGACATTAGTGCTCTGACAATCCAATTGGACAGTCAAACAATGGATAAGGAAATTGAATTTGCCACATGAAACAACAGCATCAGACAGGAAAACAGTCTGGGGACATGTGAAACACTGACCAGTCATTTGTAGACCTCAATCACAATTTCTTCTTCTATTTTTTTCTTTTTTCCCTAAGCTGAGTTTTTCTCTTGTTGCCCCAGCTAGAATGCAATGGTGCGATTCTGGCTTACCGCAACCTCCACCTCCCGGGTTCAAAGGATTCTCCTGCCTCAGCCTCCCAAGTAGCTGGGATTACAGGCATGTGCCACAACACCTGGCTAATTTTGTATTTTTAGTAGAGATAGGGTTTTGCCATGTTGGTCAGGCTGGTCTCAAACTCCTGAGATCCGCCCACCTCGGCCTTCCAAAGTGCTGGGATTACAGGCATGAGCCACCACATCCGGCCATAATTTGTTCTTTCACTCAGTAAGTACGTATGGAATGCCTGAAATGTCCCATGTACCGTCTTTGATGCTGGGGATATCACGCAGGTAAAATTCCCTGCCTTCATGAAGCTTATAGTCTACCTGCAGAGATAAATGATAAAGACTGATAAATTTTTAAAATATATTATTTTAGATAATGATGGGGTAAAGAGAGCATTAAAGCAAGGAAAGAGGGCAGGAATTGTTGGAGGAGGGTTATAAGTTTTGATAGGATCCTCAGAAAAGTTGTCACTGAGAATGTAGCATTCAGGTAAATAATTAAATGAAGTGGGAAGTAAACCATGTGGATAAATAGATAAGAACACAGCAGGGACTGCAAATGAAAAGTCCTGAGGTGGGCGTGTGCTCATGACACAGGGATATAGGGAGGGCAGGTCATGTCGGGTTTTGTGGGTTACGGGAAGCATTTCTTTTACTCTAAGTGAGATGAGGCTGGTAGGCTTTGGGTAAAATAATAATATTGAGGCCAGGCACAGTGGCTCATGCCTGTAATCCCAGCACTTAGGGATGCTGAGGCGAGTGGAATTTGAGACCAGCCTAGGCAACATGGTGAAACCCTGTTTCTACAAAAAATATTATACAAAAAATTAGCTAGGCATGGTGGCGTGCACCTGTAGTCCCAGCTACTTGGGAGACTGAGGTAGGATAATCACTTGAGTCCGGGAAGGTGGAGGATGCGGTGAGCTGTGATTGTGCCACTGTACTGCCGCCTGGGAGACAGAGTGAGACCCTCTCTGGATAATAATAATAATATCATCTGACATATATTAACAGGATTTGTCTGGGTGCTCTGATGAGAATAACCCTTCAGGGGTGGGATAGGAACAAGTGCAGAAGCCCCAGTTGGAAGCTGTTACATAATCCAAGTGGGAGGTGAAGCTACTTTGAAAGTGGCTCTGCCAGGAAGCACTGCCAGTGTGGATGTGGGGAAGAGAGAAAACTGAAGGAGGGGGAGCTAGGGTTTCAGCCTGATAAATTGGAAGAGTAGAGTTGTCTGAACTGAAATGAAGAGGTCTACAGAACATAGGCATAGGTTTGGGAGCTCAACTTGAATCCATCTGGAATGGCCATTTTAAATTTTTGTTGGAATTAATTTTTGTGTATAGTATGAGGTAAGAGTCAAGGTTCATTTTTTCCATTTGAATGTGCAGCTATTTCAGCACTGTTTTTTACTTTTTTTTTTTTTACTTTTTTTCACTTATATATATATATATATATATATATATATATATATATATATATATATTTCATGAGCTGCTGAAATTTCCAGCACTATTCATGTAAAAAAGACTTTTCTTTCCCATTAGACTGCTTTGGTGCCTTTGCTGGAAATCCACTGACAGTGTAAGTTTGGTCTATTTCTATTCTATTTGATTCCCCTGATCAATTTGGTTATCCTTATGCCAACAGACACAGCTTTGATTACTGAAGATTTAGGAGCTCTGTTTTGGACATGTCAAGTCTGAGATGTCTATTAGACAACCAAGTGGAGATGTTGGGTGGACGCCTGACTATAAGAGTCTAGAATTCAGAAGCAAGAGGTCAGTGCTGGAGACATAAACATAATGTCATCACCACACCTATGGTGTAAAAAGCCATCAGACTGGGAGAGAGTACCTAACAAGTACACATGAAAAGAGGAACCCAAGCACTCAGCCAGAAGGCCCTCCAGCGTAAAGAAGTTGGCAAGACGAGGAGAAACCAGATAAGAAGATTGAAATGGACTGGCCAAAGAAGGAGAAGAAAAAAAACAGGAGAGTGGTGTTACCCTAGGATCCGAGAGGGAAAATGTTACAAAGAGAAAAAAATGGATCAACTGTGACAATTGCTGTGACAAGTCAACAAAGATTAGGAATGGAAATAGGCTATTGGATTTAGCCATATTGGGAATCACCAGTGAACTAGACAAGTGTAGTTTCTATAGAATGTCAAGGGCAAAAGTCTAATCCAAATGGGTTCAAAAGAGAATGAGAGCAAAGAAATTGGAGAGACAGTGCATGGACAATGCTTTCAAGCAGAGAATTAGAAAAGGGAAGGAGAGAAATGAAGTGGTAACTAGAAGGAGAAGGGGCTCTACAGACGGTATATTTTATCTTTTTTCTTTATTTTCTTATGTTTTAATATTTTGTTTATAGATGATCCTGCACAATATGCAGGTGAAGGTATATTTTAAATGGAAAGAAAAGATAGTATTTTTAAATGCTAATAAGAATGATTTGGTATAAAGGGAAAAGCTGGTGCTAAAGGTGAGAAAAGAGAAAATGGCTGGAGCAACGTTCCTGAGTAGGTAAGAAAGGTGGAGGTATCATCCTTAGCCAGGAACACAGAAACAAAGGAGAAAGAGGTGTCCAGGGCACAGATGCAGAGAGGTCCACAGGGGTGCTGGAAACTGTTTGTGATTTCTCCAATAAATGTGGGTCACTTAGATTTCGTAGGTTTAGAAGCTTGGGAAGATCTTGAAAATTGAAGTAAGCAAATAAAAGCTCTAAGGAGGATGAAACTAAGAGAAAAGAAGATGGGGAGAACATTGATTCTGACAGGAGAACATCCCTACCACCTGCCAGTTCCTTTCTTGTTGGCTCCATTTGAAGATTCTTTCCCTGAAAAGACCCCCCCATAGACACCCCAACAGACATGTCCTGGTTTTCAGAGACTCCTTGCTTCCCTGATTTCTCCCATACCTGCTGCCTTCCCTCTCGTCTTTCCATCCCACTTGCTCCTTTCCTGTTCTCAGATACACAATGTCCTCCTTTCTCCCTTACTTTTCCTTCCCTCGTCTCTGTCTCTCTCCCCAGTTCTTCTCATCCTTTGCATCTCTCCAATGACCTGCCAAGCTCTTCTCAGGGTCTGAATAGCCCTTACTACCCGTATCATATGGTTATTACTCTCTGTACAAGAAGGGTCTGTCTCCCAGCTCTGGATTCTTGCATCCCTGAAGCTAGCAAGATTCTCTGCATGCAGTCAGAAAAAGAGAGGGTCAATGGAGTGGGGAGGTAGAGAAGAAGAGGGGACTGACATTTGCTAGGACTGTCACCTGTATGACCCCCTATGCTGCCATATACACTGAGGTGTTTCTCATTAGCCCTGTCTCATAGATGAAGAAACAGACTAAGAAAGATTGCATAATGTGTTTGGGATTACAGAGCTAGTAAGATACAGAGTCGCTACTTAAACTCAGCTTGTCAAACCCAGGCTTCCATGCTTTTCCCACAGTTTGACGGTAAGTTCTGTGTTGGTTTCCAATAATATGTGTTTGTAATAATAACAGTTAGGTCTCAGTCAGCTCCTTTAAAACTAGTAAGACTGTCAGACTGAATGTTGAGAAAGGGCCTTTCATCTTTATGAATCCCTCTTTAAAACTATACAAGCTTTTATTCCACCATGGGTCTAAGAACAAACAAGAAAGAGCCCCCAATTTATAACACTGCATTAAAATATTGATGATCAAAATGAAAAACAAAATAGGCATAAGGGAGACATGTGCAATTGCTGACAGCTCTTCTATCACAGAATAACAGGTTTTTATTCTATGACAGTCATAATGAATACAGTGTCTCAACATTGACAAGCATCATGTCACTCAATCTTCCAGCAATCCCTGGAGAGTCACCAAGACTGAGACAACTAGGAGGAGTGTTGGTCTAATCTGGAAAAATAACTCATTAATCAAAGGTACCTCTTAGTACCCCAGCATCTTCCACCACCACATCCCAGAACTCAGGCCCAAACATGCCCCCAAACAGCCCCACCCCAGACTGGTTATTACAGAGTTTCATGGTTACTGGCCTGAGAAGATTAAAAAAAGTAATGCTACCTTACGAGGGAGAGTCCCAGGGACCAAGATAGCAACTGTCATAGCAACTGTCACACTGCTTTGGTCAAGGAGAAGACGCTTTGGGGAACCGAAAACAGAACCCTAGGCACAGCTGTTGCTTTCGCTCCCATCCTCCTCCAACAGGGCTGGGTGGAGCACTCCACACCCTTTCAGAACTTCCCAAGGCCCCATGCACCTGGGGCCCCCACAGCACCTGGCCAACACTGTGTCCAGCACTGGGATGGAAGGAACACTAAACCCCAACTTTGTCTGATGTCACTTCATCTAAATGCACTGCTCCATCTCCAGTCCTCCCAGGGTTCTCGCCTTGGAAAACCTCAGCCCAGACTAGTTAGTGTCCTCTAAGAGTTCTGATATGGTAACAGGTCCCATGCAGACTGCATGTGGGAATGAAGTTGTGGTCAAGCCAGTGCTTCATGAGACCCAGAGGTGTCCTGGAAGTATTTAAAAAACATCAAGAAACCATTTATGTTGAATAGTTTGGTCATCTCAGAAAAGAGAGGCTGCAAAGAATAAGGATGAACCATATATATCAACATTTCAGAATATATTCAGTAAACTTCCTAGAGCCCATGACAGAAGCATTCTCTTCCACCACATTCCCTTTCCATCCATGCATATAATCATCTGAACTTCTATTAACCCTTCTGTTGATCTTTCCTCAAGTCATCAGGCTCATTGTCAGCCCTTCTACACCAAACAACAACAACTCCAGAAATTAAAAAAAAAAAAAACCTGTTTGTATATCTGGATGTATGAATGTCCACTTTCACTCATTCCATAGAAATTTATTAGCATTTCCGTCTACCTGGCTCTGTACGAAGATCTGCAGATAACGTAGTCAACAAGACAGAACTCTTGACCTCAAGGAGCTCCTAGCCTAGTGTAGAAAGTAATCAGAAATTGCAACATGGAGCAATGGAGTTGAGAGGAGTGCCTAGAGAGCTCTATGCAAGCACACAGAAGGAGCACTTAACACATATTGGAGGCCAGAGAAGGTACACCCCTCCTGCCCCAACATTAGCCAACCTGGGAATTACCAAACATCAACAGTGTCTTCACAGATCATTCCAATGCTCCAGCCCTCTAATTGGGATGCCATGTGTTAGTGAGCTTTCACATGGGAATCTATCACCTTTTTATCCCCTGTTGGTTTGGCGTTACTTATTTATAATAAAGCAAAAACAATAAACCTCTAACTCAATATCATTGTGAACAGCAAATGAAATATTGTATATAATTCACTTCATACAGGGCATGGTGCAGAGAAGGTGCTCAATTCACAATCTTTTCATATTCTTAATTATTTACAGGTTCTTGAGTTCAATGGCTGAGCTCAGTGGATATTCTCCCTATAGTAATTCCACAAAGAAACCCTTCTTAACTTTGGGCTAATATCTTTTTGTTCCTTCCAATATGCAATAATACTTTACAATCCTTCCATCCATCCTTACCTGCTTAACACGTAAAAGTGAAAAAAGTTTCTCAATTCTGAAACCTGAAGAAACTGAGCCATAAAGTAAAGGCACTGTCAATATTGTGTCTCACCCACAGGCCTAAGGATCAAGTTGAGTTCATTGTATTTCCCTTCAGCCCATCCTGTCTGATGCCATGATAGAAATTTCAAAATGCTGCAAGATTAGGGTGGATGGTGGATTTCCCAAAAGACTGATATTTCATACAAAAAAAAAGAAATGTGCATCATCAGCACCAGTTATCAGTATATAATCTAAAGTGGTTCAGTCTATCTTCCCAGCCAAAAGACCAGTGAATTAAGTGTGTGTTTTGTATCTTTGTGGGAAAGGAAATTCTGGACTCCACGATGTGACAAACTCTTCTTGGGCTACATGCCAAATGAGACCTTCCCCCCCAACCTCTTGGTTCATGGGCAGGTAAGTGACAGCATGTTTACTGAAGTCCTCTAATGACTGGAACTAATTTGGTTTTTGTCCTTCATTGTGCAAAGATACAAATAAGAAAAAAGAATCATTGCAGATAGAGAAGAAAAAGAAAATAAGCAGACAAACAACTTGCGGAAACAGAATATATTCAACCCAGTCTCTTACAACTTCTGACCCCACATATACTGCTGGATTCTTTTATTCTACAGACATCTATGAGCCCCTGGTCCATGTGCTAGAGACAGGGAGGCAGATGAGGGAAGGTACACAAGGAGGAGGAGGACATGGCAACTCCTGTCCTCATGGTGCTGATCAGGATTTACAGACACTCACCATGAGCCCTTTTAGAGCTGCAGCCACCAAACCCAAGCCCAGATCTGTTCTTGGACCTGAATAAGAAGGATTTCTAACCTATTCCCATTCAATTTTCACTGTACTCTCTGTGTATTCTCAAGGATCCACAATTGAGTTGCCAATATATATTTTCCTTTGTCATCCACCAGACAATAATCTAGATGTGAGGAAATTCTGAATTAAGGATCACTAATCTAAACAAATAATCTACCCTGCCCTTCAATATTCCTCCAGATTTTTAATTCTTTCTATGCATTTTCTTGTTTTTCTTGTTGTTAAGAAACAGAAAATATTCTGCGGGTGTAAGTGTGGGTGTAGACAGCATTTTATTTAGAAAAATGATGTTTATCATTTAATTCCATTGTATGTGCAATTGAAGTAAATTTTTCAGAGGACCAGGGGGAAGGATAATATACAGACTTTAGAAAAAGAGAAAGAATAATTGTGATGGGAATAATGAGAAACAAGGAGAAAAGACAGAGAAACAGAGACAGACCAGGCAGGTTCTGAAGAGGCCCTCCCTAGGAGTGTCCTGGCTGAAGGCTTCTGAGAATTGCTGTGCACTGAGATGTTCATCAGCTAGTGTGCCACTCACTGCACCAGAGCTCCATTGCTGAATGACATAATTTTGATTAGAGGCTCCACTATATTAACCAGAGCAGCCAGAATTTGGAAGATTTCCTCAGGTTGTAGCAATAGCAAAGAGAGCCACTCCAGCCAAAGAGCTACAAGGTTCTGAGGCTTAATGCCCACCCCTCCCACCCATCCTTTTAATATTTTCAGTGCTTGATGGCAGAGGAAGGATCTCCTAAATTGACTATTAATAAAACTCAAAGTCCTTGAAACAGGAGGAGCTAAATAAGTACATGTAGAAAATGTTACAATCTACCCTTCCTTGCCCCCATGCTGGCACACACGCAGGCCTGCAGATGTGGATGTGTGCTGCTGCCCAGATACCTTCTGCAGATGGCTCTCTTCACCCTCAGCCTCAACTTGGTTTTCTAATTGAAAACACATTTCCATTAGAAACTCTGGTGCCTTGTTGCTCAGAAATATAGTAACCCCTAATTATGATGTAAGAAAAAAGAATGAGCTTCTTTTAAGTCTATATTCTGTAGTAAGAATTGATAAATAAAGTTAAACAGGTTCTTAAAAGTTGCATTTTCACTAGGAATACTTGATATGACAGTGGCAAATAGCATTGTTACCCATGTTATCAGATTCTTGACATATCCCAAAACAATGAGGGACAAATAGATTGTCAAATGTAACACTAACCAAGTTGTTAGTTTTATAATTCTTATGAGCATTTATCTGCAGGTATCTCTGAACATGAAAGCCTGGTCCTATTTCCAGCTGACCTAAAAAAAATCCCACCTCCCCTAAGAGACCGTCTGTGAATGATGAGAACCCTCCTGATTTTACCCAGAATTCACCCTCTCTTTGATTCCCCACAGCACTGTATTCACTACATACCATTCATCACTTATGTATTTAATTTGTCTAAGTTCCAAGTATTTCTATCTTTATTTCCTATTAAAATATATACTCCTAAAAAGCAAGGCCTTTTATCCATTATAGAAACTGTGCACCCAAAGGAATATTTGAGGACCACAACAGTAGTGGAAGACTTCTTTATTTTCACATTTCAGTCTATGATTCACCTACCATTTATTGAGGACCTAAACTAGAATTTTTACATCTTGATCTTTATACAATTCTCTATTTATTGTAGTGCTTAGCGGAAAGCATAGTCCCTTGGTCATGCAAGTATTTGTTGAATAAATGAGTGAATGAATAAATGAATTGTTGATGATTGATATATATTTATAGGACGTTTATGGAGATTGTTTTCCTGTGTGTGGGGTTGTTTGTTTGTTATTTGGATGCACCAGCTCACAGAGTGTGACATTACTAATCCAGTTTACAGATGAAGAAACAGGACCAGAAATATCAAGAGACTTGCCCAAGTGGAAAAGTCATCTCTCAGGTACGTGCCCACTGATTTCAAACCGTTTTGCTCCACACGATCACCCACCTGGAACAACACCATTAGACCTGGTGTTCCAGGCCTCCCTGAAGAGCCCTACTGCACTGGTAATCCACTTCCCAGCTGTGACTTCAGGAAGTGATCAGCTCACTCTCCTGCTGCCCTTGTGCAGCACATCCACCCTATGTTGCCCTGAGTTCCAAAGAATGCTTAATGTAAAGATAGGAGATGACATCTTCCAGAGCCAGCCAGCTAGAAATGAATTTTCATTTCACATGATGCCAGATAATTTAGTCCATCTCCACCAACACCACCCTCACCTAGCACCATGGCCACTCCTGCCAGCTCTATGTACACATGATGGACACTTACCCATAGAGTCAAGAGGATCAGTCCACTTTATTTGTGGAGTGGTTTGACCAGATGCAAGAGGTCATTGAGTTGTCCAGGAAAGGAGTGCCTAGTTGCCCTGAGTGTGTGTGTCTTTCTAGACAAATTTGGTAAACAACTTCATTTGATTATAAGAATAAATCTTTTTTTAAAAAAATAACATTCTTTATGAAGTTACTTCCAATATGCACTCTAAAAGAAATATTAGAGATATAAAAATTTCAGGGTTTATGTAAAATATTGATATTATTTTACTCAAGCTATGATTTCTATAGATAAGAGAAAGAGTCTCAGAATCACTGAGAAATGTGTTGTTTTGATGAGGGCCCTAAGAATGCAGGACACAATGAGGAAATACAAGCACACAGATATCACATCTATCCTCAAGGAGCCTGTTAAGAAGAAAAAATACAACCTTTGCCAAAAAAGAAAATTTTTGAAGGATACAAACAAGGGAAAATTCTATTAGTGCAAATTGGGCACTAACATTCTAAGAAGAGCCAATTAAAAGTAGCAGAATGATGAAGCTAGATTCGAATTAATCAAAAATTTGCATTAAAAATGAATTCATAGACTAGGAAGACTGGAGAAAAGGAGTCAGAAAAACCAGACTACCCTCTTTATTTTAACAAATATGAAGACTGAGACTTAGAGAAGCTGACTGACTTTCTCAATACTGTTAGTACTTGGGGTTGAACCCAGACTAGAAGCCACTTCTCGAGGCTCTCTGTCCATTTCTCCTTCCTCTACATTCTCAAGCAAAATTAGACAAGGAGGCCCTGAGAAGTTGGCGCATGGAGTAAGAAGGAGCCCCAAGTTTCTCTTTGGTGGCAGGAAAGACAAGAGGCCAGCGTGAGCTATCCTGTCTTGTTAACTTCTAATTCAAGGGGGAATGATTTGATCATTAGATTTATTGGTACAAACACCCAGTATTTTTTGGACTGGTTAGATTGGACTAGTTTATATCAGATTGGCTTGCATAGGGTTGAAATGAGTGACTTGAATCAGATTAAATACTAGAAGACCACCAAGGGTCACAGTTGTGTTGCATCTCTTCAAATTGTTTTATTTAACGAGAACCCACCTACTCAAGCTCTGGAAAGCCAGCCCTAAGTATATAATACTACCTACAGGGCATGTCGCTGCATGGAGTCCATGTGCTCCAGAAAAGTCAAAACACTTTTAAAGGAAGTTCACAGGGAGTTCTATTGAAAACAAAGGCTCCATCTGCCAAAGTAAAATGTAAATCACCTCTGGAGTTATCTGTTTGCTAAATTGACAGCTTTTTCTTAAAGGAATAGGTGCCTCCATTAGAGCTGACTCATTCATGGGAGAACGAGGCATTTTCTAAAGAAATGGCAGAACAAATCCCTGAGGCCTAATATCAGGGCTCCCAGAACCTCTCCCTTCCTTCAGATTCAATATCAGGTTAAAGGGAACTTGAGAAGAAAGATCCACAAAAAATGTAAATGGAAGAGAGAGGATTCCATCACCTACTGGATTTATTATACTTGTTTCTCTTAAAAAAAAAAGTTATTCAAATACAGAGATCATGATGAAAACCAGAGGGGAAATTCTGCCACAGAGAAAGATGGAACCTTCACCCAGGGACTGGCATATTACACAATCCAAGTCATTATTCAATGTGAAATTATTCAAAATGTTTGGCTTACGAAGAGAAAGTTCAATAAAAGGAATGTTTTTGAAATTCATCCATAAATTCATAACCCTAACACATCTATTTTTTAATTTCCCACATTATATTCTTTTCTAACATTTATCTGAATATCTTTATACAAAGCCATAGGATCATTGACACCATTCCTATAATTCTGTATTCAACTTCTTTCACTTGCTGTTGTTTCACAGCACTTCCTGTTGCTACTTATGCATCATATGGACCATTTTGGACGGTGCACATCATTCTCTCTTATTAACAGTGCATAATTCACTTAGCCTTTTCTCCATTGTTGGAACCGAGAACTTGTAGTCTTGACTTTTTCTTAGGATGATCAGCTATGCTGACACATCACTCTCCAAAATTTGACTCAGAGACAAAGCTTTTAAAAATGTACCCACTCTTCATTGGATACCTTGTCCTAAGTGTAGCAATGGAAGGATTTTCCTGATTTAAGCCATTTTCTGTTTCATATGTATTTGTTTTGTCTTATCTAAAATATTGCTAGCTTTTCTTCCTATAGGAGATAGCTTTTAAAAAAGATAAAATATTGCTAGCCTCTTGAGATCAGAAGGCTCATCTTAAAACTTATTTTTCAGCCTCAAAGCTAATCAATACCTAGAAGTCGTGAATGGAGAAAATGGATCTTATTATTTGACCCTAAGTGAACAAGCATTGTCTGAATGCCTAATGTGTATCACTTGCTAAACAATGCTAAATCCTCTCTCATATGATTCACACCATGAGTAAGGTATTATTATTCCTAATTTCCAAAGGAGACTGAGGTTCAGGGCCTATGGTCAGAGACAGTTGATGGTATCAAGGAAATGTGATGTCAAGATGGTGAGATGATGTGCTTTAACCAAGAATAAGTTTTTGTCCCAGCTACTCCTGCTGGAATCATATTGCTGGGAGAACTAAATTTCTACTTTTATAGAAATCGTAAATTTCAAAATGTAAGCCCTAGTCAGAAGCATGGACATAGAGATTATCCAACTAGGAGGGACCCTTGAGATTGTGAACAAAAGTCCTGTATTTTACAAATGAAGAAACTAGAGCAGTCAACTGACAATGACAGGAAGTCAAGAAAATGCCATGATGAGGGAAGAGATCATCATCATTTCATTAATCTAATCAACCGGCAAAGGAGCAAGGGAGTTTCCACCGTGCCACGTCACATGAAAGAAGGGCTTCTATTTTAAGAGCCTGGCTGTGCACCTGCTCTATCCAGATGGGCTTGGCGAAAGAAGAAATGAAAACTGACTTTTCTCACTATGGGCCTGTGGTGAGGGTCCAGGTCACACGTTTCTTAAGCAAAATGGAGGAGCCACATGTCACTGTTGTGTTCCCATGGGGGTGAGGAGCCTTTGCTCCTAAGATTCCTGATTTAGTTACTACAGACCTTGTCCTCATAACACCAAGGGGGAAAGTAAGACAAAATCCAGGCAGGATCTGTCGAACGCCCTGGCTCATGTGTAGTCCCACTGTATGCTGATGGAGCAGGAGGAACAGGAAGCAGGAGAAGGTGCAGCCCAGCCAGAGGGTAGAGGCAGGGGAGTTGAGAGCTCATGCTCCCTGCTCAGCATGTCCAGGAAAAAGAAATGGTTAGATCTTGGAATAAATTGTCAAAGAAAGCAGAAAATATTTTAATCACAATGTCTTTGGTTTAATAATAAACGTGCAATTAAAAGACTCTAAGCTTTAGAGCCAGACAGCACTGACTTGAAATCTAGCTCTGCCACACCTTGGGTGACTAGCCTTGCTCAAGTTACTAACACTGTCTAAACTTCAGTTTCCTCATCTGTGTTTTTTTTTTTTTTTTTGAGGCAGAGTCTCACTGTGTCACCTAGGCTGGAGTGCAGTGGCCTGATCTCGGCTCACTGCAACCTCCACCTCCCAGGTTCAAAACATTCCCCTGCCTCAGCCTCCCAAGTAACTGGGACTATAAGTGCCCACCACCATCCCTGGCTAATTTTTGTATTTTTAGTAGAGATGGGGTTTCACTGTGTTGGCCAAGCTGGTCTTGAACTGCCGACCTTGTGATCCACCTGCCTCAGCCTCCCAAAGTGCTGGGATTACAGGCTTGAGCCACTGCGACTGACCCCTCATCTGTAAATTTTAAAGAGAATAACAGAACACCTCTTTGAAGGTTATTATGAAGGTAGTGACAACATGATGGCACCTAGGGTGGGACCTAGGTAAACAACTCTTTTGTTACTTTTATCAACCTACATATGAACGTTGCTTTACAATTTTCAAAGTTTGGACAACATACTTTACTAATCTGTTTGTTCATATCAGAGAATAAGCAATAGGTCCTATCTTCAGAGTTCCACCAGTGACAGAGGCCACTCTGTAGTATCCTGCTTTTTCCAAGAACCTAACTCTCAAATTTGAAAGATTTTGTAAATGTTAGTTTTAATCATTCATTATACCTCCTTGCTCTATCAAAACCAGATGATTTAAAATCTGTTGTGAACAGTTATCAAGATCCACAAACACTTATTTCTTTAGCAGAAAAAAGAAAAAGAAAGAAAGAAAGAAAGAAAGAAAGAAAGAAAGAAAGAAAGAAAGAAAGAAAGAAAGAAAGAAAGAAAAGAAAGAAAACTGATGCAGAGCTAAGGAAATTGCCAAAATTTGTTAAGTAACCTCAGAAAATTCCATGCTAGCTGCCTTACTTCAAAAGTGAATTAGTATAGTTAAAATAAATTGAATAGATTTTAAAAGACCGTGATTGAAGTAAGATAAAGCTAGTAGCTCTGGTTTCCTTTTCTTAATTATTTTCTTCCTCTGATAATTCAGAAACCACTTCAGAATCTCACAACAAATTACTGCAGTACTATAAAGGGGTAAAAGTGTTGATGAATTAAGGCTGTATTTCATGAAACATCAAATAAACCTTCTTTTCCATATTCATATTTCTCTCTAAGAGTCTCTAAACTAAAAGACTCCACACTGTAAGGTGCTGTTGTGATTATGATTTTTTGGCCTCTGATTTCTGAACTAGGGTATTTTCCCTTTAGTCAACTCGGTTCCCTTTCTGCAGAAGAAGAGCAAACATTGGATGCTCACTATACAGTCATAAAAACAGCGAACTGAAGTCTTTCTCAGTTACTTCCTTGTTAATCGGGTATGTCACCGGGCCTCAGTTTCCCTGTCTGTAACATGAGTGGGTTGGACTGCGTGATTGTGAAGCTGCCTAACGCATCTAAAATGCTGTGCTATGATTTCTGCAAAGCAATAAAGAGAACTTTGAAGGTCTTTTCTTTGAACATGATTTATGATCTACAATGTGGAGATGACCACTTTAATATGAAAAGAGGCCTGGGGCCTGGCAGCATTTCTTTTAGAGACGAATTTTTCCAAATGAAAATTTCACCAAATGAAAAAGCATTTAGAGAGGCACTACTCTAAGGAAGATAACTGGCCAAAGAGAAACTGAAATAATAGCTCTGCCAGAAACAGACTGGGCCCATCATGCAGCTTGATCCACAACTCCCCCAGTGTGCATGGCCTTGGGCTTCCACAAGCCTTTAGGAATTTACCATTTAAAACATGTGCCCACCCTCACAGACACTAAGAATATACCTAGAGAGTCCAAGAACAAGAATAGGAGATGATCCAGATTATTTTGACAATGTAGTCGGAAGGAAACATAAATTAAATCTAGAAATCCCTGAATATCCTAATTAGAGTGGACAAAATTGCCAAGGTAACTGGTCTAGTTTCTCTTCATCTTTGCTGTGGATTCCTACTGAGAGATCGCTACTCCAACATACATGTTTTGAAATAGTTAAGTGGCCTAGGAAGTAAAACTTTGGAAAGTAGCACTGGAATTGAAAACAAACTTGGTTCTGGTCCTGCTTGGATGCGATTCTGACTGAGTCACATAACGCAGCTAAAATAAGTCTCAGTATAAAATTGGGGATAGAATCACCTGCACCTTCTACACAACGTTGAGTAATGGTGACACAAACAATGATCAAGAAAACACGTTTTGAGTGTATTGAACATGACCTTCTAAAGTAGCTAGCAGAGATGGTAGCAGAATTTTTTTCATGAAACATGGCATGCCTCCCTGTCCCTGCCAACAACGGGAACCAAAAGTGTTTTCTCTGTGTGTGATGGGCTCATAAGTCTACCTTCCTTCTGACTCCACATTCAGTGTCCACTTAGGACTGTGTAATTAGGAAGCATTTCCCTCAACTCCCTCTTTGAATACAAATCTGCAATCATAGAAGCAAAAAGTCAAAGTTTCCACTTTACTGTTCAAGGTTTGTGACAAAAAACTTACAGCATCAGACTATCAGATAGAACAAGCACCAGACCTGCAGCCCGGATGAGTCAATTACTCTTGTTTCTCAGTAAGAGAATATCTGTAGAATTCAATATCTGAAGCTTAGACATTCGTAGTAAATGTAAACACACAAGCATATATGTATGCCTATATTCTAATTCACCCTTGAGTACCTCTTTTTCTTTCTTTTTTTTTTCTGGTTGGAGAGGACAGCAATAGAGATGTATGGAAATAAACTGCAAAATAATCTTCACATGGTTGGAAAACAACACTTGTAAAACATTTAACTGGCATTGTAAATCAGTACAATCTTTTGAAAAGGGATTTAGTAACACATAACAAAAGTTGCTAAAATTCTGCTCCCCTTAACCTAATAATTTCAAGAAACCTAAAAGTCAATCATTATAAAAATTACACATGCTCCATGACAGGAGAAATGACCGAGGAAATAATGGGGAGCCAACCCAGTGGGGAACTTACAGTCGGTTTAGAGGAGGCCCCTGAAGTCTAGGTGGCAACATGGAAAACAAACAATTAACTAGGCATTTATAAAGTGCGGAATTCCATACCTCTTACAGTGAGCTCTATGTAGAAACATACGTATTTATAAACAAAGACTGAAAAGAGAACACAGAGAAAAATGCTAAGACTATTGCTGCATTATAGTGCAATATTGTGAATTTTTTTCTTTAAAATTTTTATTGTTAAAATTTTATTTTTATTATACAGTAAGTAATATTCAAGAATGAGAAAGGAGGCAGAACAACCTGCCAGCGTTGCATAGCAGAAGTAAGAAATAAACCTTCGCTTGATTTTCAGACTGAGATGGAAGCAGGCCCTCCCATGCCAGGCCCTTAGTGGATTATTCCACAGCCCCAGAGACCCTGCTCCTGCGGCCAAAGTAAAATACTTTCACTAACCAAATGAACATAAGAGCTAATTGTTTCCTAAAAATTTGAACTAAATGATCCAAAAGGTAAAATTTCCCCAATACTGATGAAATTTTAATAGTCACACAATTATCAAGAAAACACTGCAAGTTAATTGAACCCGAGCTTCTAACAACAGCTTCCAGGGATGGTAGCAGAATTCTGTTTGTGAAAGGCAACATGCCGTGTCTTCTAATGTTTGGCTTTTAAATTTACTGAAATTATTGAGTTAAACAGAGTGGAATTTTAATGGCTTTTGAAATGTGTTACTAAATTCCTTTTCAAAAGGTTATACTGATTTATAATGCCAGTTGAGAGGCAAATGCTTCTTAGAATCATAAATGATCTTTTATTGTCAAGTGCCATGTAGAACCATAAAAATAAGTTTAGATATTCCAGATTGAGAACTGAAAATACTTTAGATTCTGACAATTGTCTAAAATATTAATAAATTAACAAGGGTGTTCTGAGCACAGATGTCTGTTGAAGTTAAAGTCACTTCTCTCTAATTCCTCACTTACCTTCGTCTAGTTCCAGTCTTGAGAGTATGCAAAAAGGCAAAAGTAGGTATAAAAAACTGAAGAGCATCAAATATTTTTTATTTGATGATTGAAAAATGTTTCCATTTAACTTTTGGAAAGGTAATGCATGCATTTAGTAAAATATTCAAACAGTGCCAGAGAGTAGCCATGGGAAGTAATTCTCTCTACCACTCCATCTACCCCAGGCTAGGAAATGTTTAATAAAATATTTTGGCTCTAAAGTAGGTTTTTAACCCCAAAACTGATATGTTCAAATAGACATAGCAAGAAGCTAGAGCTTAGAGGTACAACTTATATAAACTCTCCTTTCAGAGCCAAATAGTTCTTGAACTACTTCTAAAATCAAAACTTTCAGAATTTTAGAATTATCCTTACTATGAAATTCAGATAATAAAAGTGTTCATCATTTTAATTCTAGAAAATTACTCAAAAAATAGGCTCTAGAATGCAGTCTTTTACTTATATGAATATATTTGGGATCATTTACTTATTGTCATTATTTTTACTCAGATGCAGGCTCAGAATTAGAAATAATCCAGTGAGGTTCCTATAGAAAGGGGCATACAGAAAATATATTTTGCCTGTGAACTGAATTTATAATGAGAACTTGTATGCATGCAATTAAAAACAAAATCTATAAAGTTACTTAGAGAAAGGATTTTCCTTTTCTTCTCAAAACTTTTCATAACAAATATAAAATTTCATATGCACACATGTCCTATGATACAGCAATCTCTTTTAGGAATAAGAGTGTATTATGATGAATTTTTATTGTAAATTTCAATAAAAAATAAGAATGTACTAAAAACTCAAGAAAATTGTACTTAAAAAAGGACCCAATCTCCTTTGAGTGTCACCCCAGAAAGCACAACTCTCAGCTCTGAAAGGTCCCAGAAGAATGTCCAAATCAACACTTGAAAGCATTATCAGCCCAAGATAATGCTTATTTACAGCAATTCAACTTTTCTCACCTTCAATAATTTACTTTGATGAAGTTCTGCTTCTTCACAATTAAAATTGCATCCAGGGCCCTGGTTACCCTTAAAAATTATATTTTGCTGACACATCTTTTTATTTACATTTCACCTAAGTAAACTTTTTCTTGAAATGATTTTAAGTCATTATCTAAAACAGAAAAGCACAGTTATACAACCTTCTATGTGTATTGGAGGAAAAAGGGGTCACACAAATAAAAGTGCACTCTCTCGAGTTGGGGCGGAGGCAAGAGGAGGGGGTTGAGAAAGACACACCAGAAAGAATTACATGAAATTATCCGTCCTCCTCACTGGACCTCCCTTGGATTGTCCAGTAATACCCGCCCCCCCAACACACACACACACACACACACACACACACACACACACACACACACACACACAGAGCAAACTGTGAGGGACACACAGCCTGGGTGGGACTCCAGGAGCCGGCTCTTACCCCAGAGTTTCTGCACAGGCAGCAGGCCGGCAGCGCGCACTGTGGGAGCCCTAGTGGCAGCCCAGGGAGGCTTCTTGTAAGGCTGCAGCTGCATTTTGGCTATGTCCAGTATTTGGAATTTGACCTCCCCCAGGAAGCTTCCCTGCTCCCTAGGATAACCTGCTCTGACCTCTGATGACCTGTCTGTAAATTTCCAGGGAAAAGCATCTGCCTGAAGGGTCTATGAAGGGGTTTGAGGCAAGTAGGGATCCCAGCCCAGCTAACACTTGCAGCCATGAGATGGCTTTGTGTACCTAGGAGAGCAAAGATGAGGACTAGGCGAGCACAGGCCCCAAACGTTCACAGTACACATCTCACAGCAAAGAAATGTCCTCTGGCCACATCATAATGCAGCTCTAACTATAGCTGGTGCTTTGCTGGTTTGTGGCCTGGGCTGGTCTCCCAGAGCCAGTGGCTTTTGGTGAGATGGCTCTAAGAGACAGCAGAAACTCTCATATACGAAGCCATGCACGCAGCGATTTGAGTCTTACTACGGGAAAGCCACGATGGGTTTTACGGAGCATTAACTGTGATACGCTGTCTAGGGCTGAGAGCTCTAAGCAGTGACCACTGGCACCTCCGTGCAAGTGCCCTTAGGCTACACATAATGAACACAGTGAGGCTCTGGGCTCAATGGACACCTGCGCCAATCACCAAGGGCCCTCGAGTGCCAGTGGTGCTTGGCTTGGCTTTCTCATGCGTCCTGCTAAGGGCCTGCCTGAAAAGGGAGGAAGGGTCAACTCTGAGATGGAGGCTGACAGAGACAAACCTCTTGGGGGCAGGAACTAGCCGACAAGGAGACACTGGCCCTAGGATCTTGCTCTGAAATGCACGGAAATCCCAGCCACAATCCGCCCATCAGGGAAGGCCTTGTGCTAGTCTGGAGCGCCCCCTGCTGGCCCATGCAGCCAGGACACCAGCCCTTTCAGGGCCACCGACTAAAGCTGGAAGGAGCACAGGGACACACAGCATCTAAAACTCGGTTGTTTAACAACATCCCATCCATCCCCACAATACACATTATCTTTTTTGTATTATACTTTAAGTTCTGGTGTACATGTGCAGGTTATGCAGGATTGTTACATAGGTATACACATGCCATGGTGGTTTGCTGCATCCATACCCCGTCACCTAAGTTAGGTGTTTATCCTAACGTTATCCCTCCCCAATCCCCCACCTCCTGCTATCCCTCTCCTAGCCTCTCTCCCCACCCCCCAACAGGCTCGTGTGTAATGTTCCCTCCCTGCGTCCATGTGTTCTCATTGTTCAACACCCACTTATGAGTGAGAACATGCAGTGTTTGATTTTCTATTCTTGTGTCAGTTTGCTGATGATGGTTTCCAGCTTCATCCATGTCCCTGCAAAGGACATGAACTCATCCCTTATTATGGCTGCATAGTATTCCATGGTGTATATGTGCTACATTTTCTTTATCGAGTTGATGGGCATTTGGGTTGGTCTCAAGTCTTTGCTGTTGTAAACAGTGCTGCAGTGAACATACCTGTGCATGTGTCTTTGTAATAGAATGATTTATAATCCCTTGGTTATATATCCAGTAATGGGATTGCTGGGTCAAATGGTACTTCTATTTCTAGATCCTTAAGGAATCGCCACACTATCTTCCACAGTGACTGAACTAATTTACACTCCCACCAACAGTTCCTATTTCTCCACATCCTCTCAAGCATCTGTTGTCTCCTGATTTTTTAATGATCACCATTCTAACTGGCATGGGATGGTGTCTCAATGTGGTTTTGATTTGCATCTCTCTAATGACCAGTGATGATGAGCACTTTTTCATGTTGGTTGACTGCATAAATGTCTTCTTTTGAAAAGTGTCAGTTCATATCCTTCACCCACTTTTTGATGGGGTTGTTTCTTTCTTGCAAATTTGTTTTAGTTCTTTGCAGATTCTGGTTATTACCCCTTTGTCAGATGGGTAGATTGCCAAAATTTTTTGCCATTCTGTTGGTTGCTGGTTCACTCTGATGATAGTTTCTTTTGCTGTACAGAAGCTCTTATGTTTAATTAGATCCCATTTGTCTATTTTGGCTTTTATTGCCATTGCTTTTGGTGTTTGAAGTCCTTGCCTATGCCTATGTCCTGAATGGTATTGCCTAGGTTTTCTTCTGCCACAAACACTCTTTCCATTTATTTAATTTTAATATTGTTCAGGTTCTTTAGAAAATACAGAAGAACCTAGGAAAGTAAAAGCCATATATAGCCCCATCAGCAAAAGTAATTTTAATATCATTTAAGATGCATCATGTTTATCTAGTCAAGATCATGCTGTGTGGTGGTCATTGTCCATCTACTCAGATCCATTTCCTGTCCAAGGTTCCATTAGCAACTGGCTTCTGGCTGGATATGGCCAGTGGGAGACACCAGCAAGAGACTGGGTAGTGAAAAGAAGGGATAAGGCAGAGTACTTGTCCCTCTCTCCGCTGCAGGGAGGATTTTTGCATCAATAGCTGCATCTCCTACATGATTCTAGCTGCCACCAAGTGCGCAGCCTCTGGGCTCTCCCAATGCTACTTTCTGCAGCCCTGGGGGTGGAGTGGCTTCCTGGTGTGACTCATCTCTGGGCTGCTTCCATGATGATTGGGTCTCTGCTCTTCATCACCTGTGAAGCATTTCCCACAATAAATTTCTGTTGTTTGAAATGTCCAGGGTGATTTATTTTCCCCACTGGATCATGAGTGATGTCATGTGTATAATTTCTGGTTAATTTATTACTTAACAATGTACCACTCAATATTTTTCCATTAAGGTTTTCCTATAATCGTCAGTTTTTTTGTTTTCATTTTTTCAAGATGGAGTCTTGCTCTGTAACCCAGGCTGGAGTACAGTGGCACCATCTCAGCTCACTGCAACTTCTACCTCCCGGGTTCAAGCAATTCTGCCTCAGCCTCCTGAGTAGCTGGGATTTATAGATGCCTGCCACTGTGCCTGGCTAATTTTTGTATTTTTAGTAAAGACAGGGTTTCCCCATGTTGGCCAGGCTGGTCTCGAACTCCTGACCTTGTGATCCACCTGCCTCAGCCTCCCAAAGTGTTGGGATTACAGGCATGAGCCACCACACTCGGCCAATTATCAGTTCTTCAAGACCTTTCTTAAGGGTTGCTTCTGCTTATCTTATTATGTCACATCTTAATTGTCTCGTTTCATTGAAGTTTCCAATTTTTACTAAAATATGAACATCTTCGTGCACAAATTTCTTTGCTTACACTGATTCCTGGAAGTGACAAAGAATGACTCATTTTAAGATCTTAGTACATATGGCCAAAAAATCTCCAGGAAAAAAAGGTTAGGTCAATTTACTATCCCACTAGTGTTTCTTCTGCCACAAACACTCTTTCCATTTATTTAATTTTAATGACTTGTTCAGGTTCTTTAGAAAAAACAAAAAATATAGGAAAGTAAAAGCCATATATAGCCCCACTAGCAAAGAAAAGTTAAAGAAAGCTTGTCTCACCATACTCTGCAGCTCTGATTAGATAAATTTGCAAATTGTAAAGGCAAAAACAAAAAGGCATCTGGTTGTTACCGTTTTAATTTAGATGTGTTTTGTTTTTATCGTGAGATGGAATATTTTTCAGGAGTTTATTACCCACCTGCATTTCCTCTTTGGTACATTATCCTGTTCATTTTACTGTACAGTCCTTAGTGATTGTCTTATTGACCAACAAACCAGTCAGCACCCTTAAAAGCAAACAACAGAAGCCACCTCTGGGTAAATTAAGCAGAAAGAGCATTTATTAAAAGGGTATCATGCAACGCCAAAGTGAATGGGAAGTCTAAAAAATTAGGCTCAGAAAACAGGTGAAAACAAAGGTAGCTGGTAAGCTGGAAATATGGCCAAGGTCCTACCCTAAAATATTCTGGGAAAAAATGTCACTCTTGATGCTGCTGTCTAAATGCTATTCCTGGCACTGCTGCCATCCACCACTGGATTGGATGCCACCAGCTGAATGAACTTTAACTCTTCTTGAATATTTGTCTTTCCCTTCAACAGACAACTTGCAAACTCTGCATTCATTCCTTCCCTCATCAGGAAGTGGAATCTATTGCACCACCTCTTTGAATCTAGACTGACATTTTTGCCTTACTGTGAGCAACAGAAATGGTAGGAGAAGCATCTCTCACAACCAACACTTGCTGTACCTTGAATCTGGGAAGAAAACATTCCATCAGCTTTAAAGAAAGTCCTAAAATAAGCTGGAAAGCCTCCCTGAACCATTTCTATAGACTCATAACTGATGCCCTGGCCCAGACTCTGTCTGCCCTGTTCATCCTAGCCTCCTCCCTGCAGCCAGCAATGGCTTTGATCATGCTACTCCACTGCCTAAAGCCCCACTGGCAGGTTAAGTCCAGAGTCCTTGGCAACGGTGAACACAGTTTTTCGTTACATGGCTCCTGCCTTCCCTTCTCTTCTCTCAACACCTCCCCAGAGCCAGCATTACTTGTCAGCCCTCAAAGTTCCTCGAATGTACCTGTACCAACCACATCCTCACTCACCCTTGTCTTTGCACATGCTATTCCCTCTGCGTGGATGCTCCTTCCCTCCTCACTCCTCCCACCACACTGCCTGCCTGGTGGCCTTTTAGCCTTCCTTCCAGATTCAGCAGCTACAGAAATTACTAAGAAAGTCATACGTGTGTATATATATATATATACATATATATATATATATATATATATATACATATATACGTATATATATATATATATATATATACATATATACGTATATATATATATACGTATATATGTATATATGTGTGTATATATATATATATATATATATATATACACACAAACGTATTTTTTTAAAAAGAGGAATTATGATGGTAGGAAAAATTTTATATATATACCAGAAGAAAATAAAGGAGGAACAGTGGAACGACAACAAAAATGAGACATTTGTCCACACAAAAAATTTATGAATGTTCATAAGAGCATTATTCATTAATAGCCAAAAAGCAGAAATAGAACAAGTGGCCATCTGCTGATTAATGAATAAATAATATCCCATGCAATGGGTCATGGGATATTATTCTGCGATAAAAACATAATGAAATACTGGTACATGTGACAACACAGATGAACCTGAAAAACATTATGCCAAACAAAAGAAGAAAGATACAAGAGACAATATATTGTATGATGCCATCCATATGAAATGTCTGGAAGAGGCAAATCTACACAGAAAGTAAATTCATGGTTGCCTAGGGGGATCTAGGGGAGGGGGAGAAGGAGCATTCTATGAAAATAAGGAGTTATTTAATGGACATTTCATCTCTTTGGGGTGATGAAAATCATCCATGGTGGTGACGGTTATACAACTATGAATATATTAAAAGCCATTAAATTATATACTTCAAACAGGTGAATTGTACAGTATACTCATTATATCTAAATAAGACTGATTTTAAAATTTTAAAGTTTAAAAACTTTTTACAGCCTGGGCAAGATGATGAGACCTCATCTTTACAAAAAAAATATAAAAATTATCTAGACGCAGTGGTGCACGCCTGTAGTCCCAGCTACTCGGGAGACTGAAGTGGGAGGATCATGTGAGCCTAGGGAGGTTGAGGTTGTAGTGTGCCATGATCACACCACTGCACTGCAGCCTAGATGACAAAGTGAGACCCTGACTCTTAAAAAAAAAAAAGACCCCCTTCCACACTCTCTCATGGAAGCCCATCTTCCCCTCCTAAACTCCATGTGTCTCTCTATTCCCTTACACTCAGTGTGGAAGCCGCTTTCCTCTCCTGGATTCCATATTTTTGGATTCGCTCACTCAGTGTGAGACTTAGATGTTTCTTTCTCTCTCCTCCTGTTTCGCTCTCTCTTTAAATAAACCACTTTCTCCAAACAAAAAAAAAGAAAAAATGAAAATTTAAATATCTTAAAAAGATTCAGGGGAAACTTTATGAGGTTTCCCCTGACTTCCCCAAGTAGAAGATACACACGCGTGCACACACACACACATCTTAAGTAAATCTGTACAGCATATCACATGGACAGATGCAATTATTGTATGATATTTCCTTTAGTACATTCCAGAACAAACACTGCTAAGTCATTTTAAGGAAAATTTCATTCTGGTAAAAACTCATACATGGATCCCCATGCACCCATGGTTTTTCTCTCCTTCGCACACTCCCCACCAATTGTTTTCAGGGAGCCATTTTGCACAACTCAATGTTCTTAATCCCAAACCCCAAAGAACCTAGAAAATACAAGTCTACAGCTGTGAAACAGTAATTTAAAATGTATCGAGTGTTTTATATACAAGTAATTTTTTATATTTTTGGTATGAATTAGTTCATTTACTCTTCAAAAGAATACTAACAGATACTATTATTTATAGCCATTTTACAATGAGGAAATTGAGGCTTTCAGATGAAACAATGTCCTCCAAAAGCTAGGAAGCAGGAGAATGGAATTTCAAACTTAGGTTACTATCTTCATCAAACTTAATCTTTTTCAGAAAAAAAAAAAAGAACAGTATATTGCAACCAAAATATTCATTTAACTTAGAACCTGAAAGGATGGGTTTCTTTTTCCTGGAGTTAAGGTTACTTACAAGGTCAAAATGTCATCTGCTGGAAGCACAGATGAAAGGTTCAGTTCAAATTGAGGCTACTGAGTGGACCTCCTGGGGTAGCCTTCCAATTGACTCAACTCTCTGTGGGTTCCAGAAACATCTTAAGACTATAGAACTCCAGACTTGCTCCAAGAAATTAGAGTCTTAAATAAGTCGGAGTGGGGCGATGCGTGTCCCTCTTGAATTCTAGCTCCGTGCTCTCCGATGCCATAGGCACTCACCACAAGTGACCACGGAGCGCTTGGAAAGTGGCCAAGTCAAAATGAGATGTGCCGAAGGTAAGTACACGTGGCATTTTGAAGACTTCAAAGAAAAAATATGAAATACTTATGTGTTAAAGTAGTAATATTTTAGATATTTCGTTAAATAAAATACTTTACTATAAATGAATTTTGCCTGTTTCTTTTAACTTTTCCAGGATGGAGACTAGAACATTTAAGACTATGTGGCTGGCATTTCTATCAGGCATTGCTGTTCCTGTTCACACCTGTGCTGCTCTGGGCCCAGCTCCTTGTGGGCTCTCACCTTGTGAGTGCTTCTCATGGGTTCACAAAGAACCCAGTGGCAGCATCACTGGCACCGAGGCGGGCCAGATGTAGCTAAGCCCGGAGTACCAAGCCCTGGAAACTTCAAAACTCACTGGTGACTGGAAACTGGTCTCACCCTTCACCAAAAACAGCTTCTGAAATAAAGGAGGATGCATGCCATTTCCCTATTTGAAACTCAAGTTGGAAAATCCCCAAACCTGGGAATTCTCAAAATGCATTCTCTCTGCAATCAGGGAGCATTCGGAGATATTATTGCCGCTGGATTGAGCCTGAACGAGATGCAACCAGCCAGGACTTCAGTTCTGAGACAGAGCTGCTTCCTCTCCCACCTTGCTGCTGAACAGATGGTTCTCAGTGATTGGACATAATAGAATGGGGTTTCAGCACTGATCTTATTCATCATCAGTCTACATAATGCATTGTCCGAAGACAGCAGGCTTTCCTTTCCTGGGAAGTCTTTTCTTTCCCTCTTTGGATTCTGCCTCCACTGCACAAGCCATGTGAACTGTCACACTTCCATCCCTCTCAAAACTCCATTACAGATGTTTATTTGCTGAAGCCAACTTGGGCACATTTGAATACTAGGCTATATTGGAGTGTTTTGCTGCCATGCAATACAACCCAGTTACTAAAAAAGCAAAGGCATTGAACCTATGTTTCAAATCTCAGCTCATCTGATTACTGGGTTAGTGGAGAGTGAAGGCTGATGCAATCCTAAATCTGGCAGCTTCAGCTACTAGGTGTGACAGGAAGTGAACAAAGTCAGGCATCTGAGAAACAAGTCACAAGAAATGGTTGTCATGGCACCGATGAAGTCTGAGGGCTGGTGACATCTTGGGGTATCTGGGACCTGACTCCTGCACCCCAGTGTTAGGTACACACAAGTGCTCAATATCAGTTAGTCAAAGGGACTGACAAACTCAGTGTCAGTGAAAGGGTGAAAGAGTTGTTTATAGAATGCCCAGGCTCTCTGGATCCTAGGGGATTCTGCCGTATCTTCAGAGAGAGCAATGTCGCCCTTGACGGCTGGGAGCTGGCCCAGCTCTATCACTCAGACCTCAGTGTTGCTATAAGCTGGCCTGGCACCCACAGCCAAGCCATGATGTCCTCGTGTGGAACACAATTTCACACAATATCAACATCAGACAAGGCCAGTCTGTGACTAATGAAGACAAAAACAAGCCCTTAATCACATAGACAAACATTGTCTACATCACAAAAATTGCCCAATATCACTAATGAATAACTTCCTTCTTTACCAATGGTAGCTTTAGGCTCACTCCATTCTTCTTACCTTCTAGGTAAGAACAGTTAAGATATCCAGTTATATTATTAGCCCTGCTTCCTGACAGGATCCAATCCAGAGCTAAGCTCTGCTTCCTTGGGCCTGAACTCTCTAAGTTCTAAGGCTGAGATAACTGCAGCTGCCCACAGCGTGTAATTTCCCTTATTCAACGGGTAAATCCAACTTTGTTCAACTGTGTGTGTGTGTGTCCTGAATGATCTTTGGCTGAAAGGAATTGACAGTCCTCAGCCATAAATGCCCCTTCGCAGAGTGGCAATGCCTCTGGTAGCCACTGTGCCTAAATCACAGGGAAAAAGGAGGAAAAAGAAAACCGACAATGGAAAAGAGAAATCAATCGTTGTCATGCTCCATTCCAGAGTGACAAATAAAGATGACTTCTACAAAGGCCACTTTCCTGTGGCCCACCCAAGACTATACACAACGTTCTACTCCTTCCTACTAAAGATGACAGAAATTGATTATCATAGGATTAACCATGAGCCTATGCACACAACCCAACCATTCACTAACTCCAGTACTTTAACAAATTAGTTGTTACTCAAGTTACAACTGATGGACACAATTAAGGAACACAAACCATTCAAAGCCCTATCCACCTGCCCTGTTCCTCCAGTTCATCATTCCTCTGTCAAGGTGCCTGTCAGGCTCACCAGGATGGAAGCCCGTGGAGCACAGGCAGATCTTAACCATCTGTGTCCCATCCTCTCCCTCCCACTAGTGCCCAATAGGATCTGGCCAATGATGAAAGTCCAAACAGTTTGATCAATGAAGAATATAAAAACTTAATGAGAAGCTGTAGCTGAAACCAAATTGAATAGATTTTATTCAAATCAGAGTGATTTTCCTCCTTTGATACTTCCCAGAGTGTGACTGCGTACCTTGGTTATAAACATTTCCCAAAAACAAAATGTGCAGCTCACCCTTGCCCGGAGATTCATCATTAATCACATGTACTGGCATGTGGGTCACATGAAAAAAACGTTTTCTAACTTATTCCGTTTAACTCCCCAGAAAGATCACATTTAAAGAGTTTTAATGAAGAATCTTAAGTCAAAATGTACCTTGCTGTATGTGTGCCTAAAACATAGGTGTTTTGTTTTCTTCAAGAGAAGGAAAACCTAACATCGACATTCAAAGGAACTGCAGATCCGTCACAGGTGCGAATGCTTATGAAACCCACAGAAAATTTACATGTGATGTGGTGCATGCAGGTGTTTTTCAGAAATTCAGCTTAACTTTGTTGTTTATCTTTATTCCTAAATTTAATCCATGCCACAAGACCTTTAAAGACCTTTAAAGGATTATTTCAAAAATTAGCTTTATCAAGATTTCTCAGCTAAGATATAATGCCCGTTTTGTGTAAAAATTATAACCCAAACCAAATAAAAGAAAAATAAAGCACTCCTAACAATAGGTTTCCTAACAATATGTAAGGCGACTACTTTTAAAGAGTATTTTGAGAGTAAAGAGGGAACTCTGAAAGAAATAAGCATCTTTAATGCTTTCTCTCCTGATTAACTTTTATTCCGCAACTTGATTTAGCAAGAATTCAGATGCCAACAAGTCTGATCGTTACTATCCAAGCTTCAAAACAGAGAGTAAACTGAGGGAAATGACTGTTCCAAGTATTGTGCAAAGTTCGTAAGTAGAAATCAGGGCTCTCAGCATCAAGACCTTTCAACAAGAGGATGGATTCCTTTGAGCCTCATCTAGAATGCTCACCGAGCTGGTCAGGCCTTTCCTTTCCCTATGAGGCTCTTTTTGGAGAGTTGACTGTTTATTAAGCAAATTGCAGATTAGAGTTGGGGGCGCTAATAAGGAAATTCAGGTTACCTGTTTTGCTGATTATCAGTTTCCATGACTAAAGAAGTTTTGACTAATATAAAATGTGGAGATAATCTGTGACTTTTGTTTATCTGTATTAGCTTTCATGAACAAAGAAAATTAATACCTTGCCTGACAAAGGGCTATAGCATATTTCCTTAGATAACTGACATATCTGGAAGATAGCTTTCCCAGAAATAATGGAAATATTTACTTATTCTTTGGTTCAAGATTTCTTGAGTGAATTCCACCCCATACAGATGATACACACTGGGTGGGCAAAACTGATTCCCCTACCTCTTGGCTTTCCTTCTGTGGCCATTTAAATTCAAATTCTAAAGTAAAGACAAGAGAGTCAAAATGGCACCACACTGTTTTATTTCAACCTGCAAACAACATAAAGAGGTAAGGACTTCTGACACCAAATCATGCAAGAAGTAACAGAGAAAAATATTAACAACAAAAAGTAAATCATTTAAAAAAAAAAGTACTTCACATTTCACAGGAGTGCTTTGGCAGTACTGGCAAGCATTTCTGATCAATTTCTTTCAACAGTAGGGCTATGAAGAAAGCCCCAGATCTCAGCAAAAGTATAACCACATTTTCCCCCCCAATAGTTTACATTCCAAGTCATTACATACTACACCGCTCCACTCCACAGTTTTGTAAACCTGATCTTAAGATGTAACCAGGTATTATGTGTGCTCACAGTGAAAACTAACTAAAAACAGAAAGGCAGGTGGGATCACGAGGTCAAGAGATCGAGACCATCCTGGTCAACATGGTGAAACCCCGTCTCTACTAAAAATACAAAAAATTAGCTGGGCATGGTGGCGCATGCCTGTAATCCCAGCTACTCAGGAGGCTGAGGCAGAAGAATTGCCTGAACCCAGGAGGTAGAGGTTGCAGTGAGCCGAGATGATGCCATTGCACTCCAGCCTGGGTAACAAGAACAAAACTCCGTCTCAAAAAAAAAAAAAAAACACAGAAGATAGCAGACAAGTAAACAAAGTTTCCAGTAAGGCATCAGGAAATCACTGCTGGCTGAGCCCCTTATTTTATCAGCTTAAAGAAGTTTTGATTTTTATTTCTCAGCAAAACCCAATATTCAGAAGCTTTACCAGCAGACTCAAGTCAAAGGTTTTAAAGACAGTCCACCTCTCCATTTTTTTTTCTTGGTAAAGGTTTCATATAAAACATGAAATCAAGTTCTACTTTATTAAAAAAACTGAATATTTTAATAGTAAAAATATATTTTTATATTTCTCTTTTTAAAAAGACACTTAATAACAATACTTCATAAGACTCGATTTAACTCCTCCTCCCACTCCCTCACCCCGTCCCTCACAACCAGTTGTCCACCCTGGCAGAGATACATTAAGGCAAAGGCTCCTGGAGAGGTACGTCCACCTTGGCTGTGGGCTGGAGACTCAAGATGAACACACTCTGCTCCTCGCAGGGTCAAGAGAAAGGCTTCTCCCTCACGTTAACTGAGCCATCCTGCATCCCGAAATAGACTCTCTCAGCCATGTTGATGAATAGGCCTGTGTCCACCACACCTGCAGGACAAAGGACAGAAAGAAACATTATGTTTCAGTCTCCCAAAGCAAAAGAGACTCAAAGACGGCAGAGTCATGAGAAGCAATTGTCATACACAGCACTGGATGAATGACAAATCTAAAGCCTTTCTCTCCCACAGAGCAATGAAAAGAGATTCTGATTATCTTTATTTCTTCTTGCCACCTCTTTCTACCCCCCACCTTGGCTTTCTTTCTGTACTCAAACATGCCAATCTTTCTCCTTTCCTGAGGCTTTGTTCATGCTGTTCCCTCTGCCTGCACAAGTCATCATCAAGCACTTCAAGGGGCTGGCTCGTCACTGTCATTCAGACATATCAGATGGCAAGTCATCCTCTAGAGATCCTCCATGACTACTGCAACCAAGAAGCCCCACTACCAGTTATTATCAATCACACCATCAGCCTTGAAAGATTTCCTCAGAGGGGGAGGAGATATTTGCAAAGCATAATACCTGACAAAAAACACACATCAAAAATATAAACGTATAATCAAGAAAAAGACAGAATCCCCATAGAAAAGACTTGAACCAAGTACCTCAGAAAAGAAGCTATCCAAAATGGCCAATAAACATTTTAAAAGATGCTCAAATTCATTTGCTGAAAGGAAATACAAATTAACATTACAAGATACCACTACACCCACCCACCAGAGTGAGTGTAATGAAATTCTGCTGGGATGCAGACACTCATACTCACTGACAGTGGAGGCTGAGCTGGGAAAACCACTTTGGAAATGTTATGAGTACATCTTCCAAAGCTGAACATATTCATACCTAAACACTCAACAATTCTATTCCTAGATATGCAACTGTTAGGCATATATATGGTCATCAAAAGACATGTATAAGATGTTCATAGTGGCACTTTTCCTGTTAGCTAAAAACTGATAATATCCAAACGTCCACTGAGAGTAGAACAGAGGCTGGGTATGGTGGCTCATGCCTATAATCCCAGGAGTCTGATGGAGCTCCAGATGGAATTGATGGAACCCAGGAGTTCTAGACCAGCCTGAATAACACAGCACAGAGATGGCAGCTCTACAAAAAGAACACAAAAATTAGCCAAGCATGTTGGCACGTGCCTGTAGTCCCAGTTACTTGGGAGACTGAGGTGGGAGGATCACCTGAGCCCAAAAGCAGAGGTGGCAGTGAGCCATGATTATGCTACTATACTCTAGCCTGGGTAACAGAGCAAGTTTTTGCCTCCAAAAAAAGAAAGAAAAGAAAAAAATAATAGAGTAGAATAGAGATATAAACTTTTTTTCACACACATACAGATGATGGAATATGATTCAGAAATGAAAACAACTACACACAACCTTTACCAAAAATATTTACATACACACACACATACTTCAATGACATAACACTGTAACTGTAAGAGAAAAGATATGATGAACCAGGTATGCAGGGAAACAGACACCTGCACACACTGCTGGTAGAAGGGCAAGTGAATACAAGCTATGGATGGCAATTTGGTTCCATCTAAGAAAAAGCAGAGACACACTAATCCTTTCAACCAGTGATTCCCTGCTAGCAAAAATCTGCAAACATAAATGACCACTAGTGGTGATCCAGTTTAGTAATGATGTTATATAGCTAAAGTGAAATACATGCAGTTATTCAGGGGAAAAAAATGGAGCAAGGAAGCTCTTTGTAAGCCAATAAGTAATAATCTCCAAGATAGAAAAAGCAGAAAATAGAACATGTATAAAGCATGCTACCACTAGTGTAAAAAGGGGTGGGGTGGGAGGAGTTGCAATATGTGTGTTTATGAAAGACTGTTCAAAGGCCACACAATTTTGGTAACACTGGCTGCCTCCAGATAGGGTAACTAGTTGGTCAGAAAAGTGACGAACAGGACTTGCCACTGTTTAACTCATAATTTTAAACTACATAAATTCAAAAGGATAAATAGAACAAAAACTTCCAGGAAAATGGCAGACAGGGACAGGACTAACGTGCAGCTCCTCCTTGGATGGACAGAACAGCATGTAGAGACTCACATTCTGAACATTTGCTCCAAGAACCTCCAAAGGAACACACCAGGAAAACCAGAAGAATTCACAAACCCTTTGAAAGAAGTGGCTTGCTGCGGCAAACTCCACAAGACAGCCAAAAAAGTGTGAGTTCCCAAAGTGTGAGAGGGGAAAAAGTCTGCCTCTGAACAAACATCCCCACTGGGGAACCTGAAAAATTCATATCACAGGAGAAGGATTTAACCTTACCTAGAAGTGAAATGGATTTAGAGAGCTGAGTAAACTATAAAAGTAGAAGCAGGAGCAGGAAGAGCCCTGTGGGCACTCCTGGTCCCCAGCTCGAGCCCAGGGAAGTCATCTCTGGCTTTAACTCACAAGGGTCCTTGGGGAAGGAAAGTCAGCCAGCAGAATTTGGGAGGTGCCACAGGGTGAAGGAAGCTTCTAGCTGAACTCTATAATAATTTCAACTGAGCACAAATTTTCCTGAGTAGAATCCAGTGGGGGGCAAATGGGATGTGCAATAGAAGTGCAGAAGCCACAGCCGAAGGTGCGTGCGTGCAGGCAGGCAGGGAGGAGCAAGGCCTGAGAGGCCTGCTTGCTTTCTCAGCAGGGAGGCTTGTAGCCTGGGTCAAGATCTCAGCCCTGCTCACCATGGTGGATATAAATGCAGGGCATGATGGGAGTGAAACGGGCCTTGCTGGCTGTGTGGCAGTTGGGTGAGGCCTGTCACTGCTGGCTTTCCCCTATTTCCCTGGCAGTCTACATGAGACAGAAGAGGCAAATCGCCCTGGCAACACAACGCCATAGCAAGCCTCGCCCAAGGAGAGTCTGACTTAGACCCACCTAACTCTGCCCCAACCTGATGGTTTTTCTCTACCCACCCTGGTAGCCAAAGACAAAACTCTTGGGAGTTCTATGGCCCTTCCCATCACCTAAGAAACCCGAATACTTATCCTGGCCAATGTAGGACAAGCTTGTATACCCTCTATACTACCGCAGCTGATGCTTTCTTGAATGCACCACCTCCTCACTGAAGGCCAACCAACTCAAGCCATTACAGAAACTCTTAACAGAACAACCCTGCTCCAAAGAAGGGGGAAACAACAGCTAATTCCAGTGCCTGCAACATCTTTGCTAAGAGATCCTGAGTCTGTCCACATGACAACTTCATTGCTAGCATAAACCAGCATTCAAGAAAACCAGTCTACTAAACAAAAATACAACCAGGGACTCCTACAGAATCCACTTCACTCTCCTGCCACCTCCACCAAAGCAGGGGCTGGTATCCACAGCTCAGAGACCTAAAGATAGATCACACCACAGGACTCTCTGCAAACGTTCCCCAGCACCAACCTGGAGCCCAGTAGCCCCACTGGGTGGCTATACCCAGAAGGGCACAACCACTGCAGTTCAGCTCTCAAGAAGCCTTATCCTTAGAGGAAGAGCACCCCATCAAGGGATCACCCCATTGGACAAAATAATCTGAACAGCATCCCTTGGGTTCCAGATCTTTCCAATGAAACAGTCTACCAAAATGAGAAGAAATCAGAAAACCAATTATGGTAATATGACAAAACAAGGTTCTATAGCACCTCCAATAGATCACAGTAGCTCTCCAGCAACAGATTCAAACCAAGAAGAAATCTCTGAACTGCCAGATAAAGAATTCAGAAGATTGATTATTAAGCTAATCAAGGAGGTACCAGAGAAACGTGAAAACCAACCTAAAAAAAATTTTTAAAGACTCCAGAGAAACAGATATGATAAAGAAAAGACAATGAAACTTCTGGAAATGAAAGACACACTTGAGAAATGTAAAATCCACTGTGAAATTTCAACAACAGACTAGAACAAGTAGAAAAAAAGAACTTCAGATCGAGAGGAAGATGGCGCTCTAGAAGCAACTCACCACTGGAGCTCTCAGTCAAGACACAGAGGGTGAGCAAACACCGCATTTTCAGAGGGGTCTTTATAGCCCACAGAGCGGGGGAAAAGCCCAGGTGTAAGAGGCACGCAGGACTCAAGCGCAGCGCTCTCCGCTGGCACGGTCAGGCAGCCGGCGCCTCCGCGGCGGCACGGCGCACAAAACACACGGGTCTGGGTGCCCTGTTAAACCGGCAATTTGAGACTTGGGAGGGCAGATTGCTATGTTCATCTGATTGAATGGGTTTTGGACAGTGAACTAGACCAGGAGATTTCTGGGAGTTGAATTGTGAACCAGCACAGCGGGTGGCTGCACGGGAAATCACACAGATCCCAGGGCCCTTTCCGCCCGCGGCTGAGGCACCTGGGAGAGAGTCAATGCTACAACTTAAAAAAAAAAAAAAAAAAAGCAAAAAGGCTCGGAGGCAGGGAGCCAAGTGATCAGGCTCGACCGGTACCACCCCCACAGGGACAAGCAATAAGGCGATTCGGAGTGCCGGGGGTTGAGAGTTCCACTGCAGGAAGAGCTGAACACATGACTGTGCAGCTCTGTGGGGGAGGGGCGTCCAACATTGCCTAGAGCTTCGGCCCCTACTGAGGTACCCGCCCACTGCTGACGCAGTCAACCGTTGCCGAGGCAACCCGCAATAACAGAGAGACTCCAACGACAGGGCAGTGCCCACATCAGCAGGGCGGAGCCTACGCCAGTAGGGCGGAGCCAAAAACAGCAGGACGGAGCCCACAGCAAAAGGGCGGACCTCACACCAGCAGGGCGGAGCCTCGGCAGCCAAATAGCGACTAGACTGCCTCCTAGCTGGGCAGGACAGCGCAATGGATACTCACAAATAATACCCTAACTCCCCGAGACAGAGCATCTGAGGAAAAAAAGCGGTTTCATCAGTTCTGCCACAACAGACTTAAACGTACTTGCCTAGCAACACTGAATGAACAACGGAGCTCACAGAACAGCACTTGAGCTCCTATAAAGTACAGATCGTCTCCTCAAGCAGCTCCCTGACCCCTGTATACCCAAAGAATCACCTCAAAAAGGACTGATCAGACTGACATTTGGCGGGCATCATTCTAGGACAAAGATGGGCAAAGAAACTAGTAGCATCCCTCACTGTTCTGCAGCTGCTACAGGTGTACCTCAGGCAAGCAGGGCCTGGAGTGGACCTCAGCAGTCTTACAGCAGAGGGGCTAGACAGTTAGAAGGAATATTAAGAAACAAATACTTCACCATCAACAATCTGGGCCTCTACCCAGAGACCCAATCGAAAAATCAGCAACTACTCAGACGACAGATAGATAAATCCACAAAGATGGGAAGAAACCAGCGCAAAAAGGAGGAAAACACCCGAAACCAGAACATCTCACTGCCTACAAAAGACCAAAACTCCTCACTAGCAAGGGAACAAAGCTGGACGGAGAATGAGAGGGATGAAATGACGGAATCAGACTTCAGAAGGTGGGTAATGAGAAACTTCTGTGAGCTAAAAGAACATGTTCTAAATCAGTGCAAAGAAACTAAGAACCTTGAAAACAGATATGAAAAAAA
Organism: Leontopithecus rosalia; assembly: GCA_028533165.1. NCBI lineage: Eukaryota > Metazoa > Chordata > Mammalia > Primates > Cebidae > Leontopithecus > Leontopithecus rosalia. Next base: position 58,906,144 of record CM052654.1, read on the forward strand.
ATTTGAGGAAATGATAATAAGAATGGACAACTTAGAGAGGAATATGAATG
>CM052654.1:58906693-58930330 GCA_028533165.1 Leontopithecus rosalia
ACTGGACTGGGAAAATGTGGCACATATACACCATGGAATATTATGCAGCAATCAAAAATGATGAGTTCGTGTCCTTTGTAGGGACATGGATGAATCTGGAGAACATTATTCTCAGCAAATTGACACAAGAATAGAAAAGGAAACACCATATATACTCACTCATAGGCGGGTGATGAACAATGGGAACACATGGACACAGGGAAGGGAGTACCACACACTGAGGTCTATTGGGGGAAATAGGGGAGAGACAGCGGAGTGGGGGTTGCAGGGGATGGATGGCATGGGGAGAAATGCCAAATATGGGTGAAGGGGCAGAAGGCAGCAAAACACACTGCCACGTGTGTACCTATGCAACTATCTTGCATGTTCTGCTCATGTACCCCAAAACCTAAAATGCAATGAAATTAAAAAAAATAAAAATAAAAATAAAATAACAATAAAAATAAAAATAAAAAAAAGAACTTCAAAGCTCAAAGACAAGGCTTTCAAGTTAACCTAATCCAACAAAGACAAAAGAGAAAATAATCAAAAGAATAGACAAAGCCTCCAAGAAATGTGGGATTATGTTAAACAACCAAACATAAGAATAACTGATGTTTCTGAGGAAGAAGAGAAATCAAAAAGTTTGGAAAACCCATTTGAGGGAATAATTGAGGAAAACTTTGCTGGTCTTGCTAGAGATCTAGACATCCAAATAAAAAAGCTTGAAGAACACTCAGGAAATCCGTTGCAAAAAGATCAATATAGTCATCAAGTCATCTAAAGTAAGACAAAGGAAAGAATCTCAAAAGCTGTGAGGCAAAAGCATTAAGTAACCTATCAAAGAAAGCCTATCAAATTAACAGCAGATTTCTCAACAGAAGTCCTACAAGCCAGAAGGGACTGGGGTCTTATCTTGAGCCTCCTTAAACTAATTATAAGCCAAGAATTTTGTATCCAGTGAAACTAAGTTTCACAAATGAAGGAAAGATACAGTCATTTTCAGACAACTGCAAAGGGAATTTGTCACTACCAAGCCAGCACTACAAGAAATGCTAAAATTAGTTCTAAATCTTGAAACAAAAACTCAAAATACACCTAAATAGAAGAACCTCCTTAAAGCATAAACTTCACAGGGCCTATGAAACAATATCACAATGTAAAAAAAAAGGTATCCAGGAGACAACTACCATGATGAATAGAACAGTACCTCACAACTCAATATTAACGCTGAACGTAAATGGCCTAAATGCTCTACTTAAAAGATACACAATGAACCGGGCACGGTGGCTCACTCCTATAATCCCAGCACTTTGGGAGGCCAAGGCGGGCTGATCGCCTCAGGTCAGGAGTTTGAGACCAGCCAGCCAAACACTGGCAAAACCCTGTCTCTCCTAAAAATACAACAAAATTAGCTGGGCGTGGTGGTGGGTACCTGTAATCCCAGCTACTTGGGAGGCTAAGGCAAGAGAATTGTTTGAACCCAAGAGGCTGAGGTTGCAATGAGCTGAGAACATGCCATTGCACTCCAGCCTGGGTGACAAGAGTGCAACTCCATCTCAAAAACAAAGATATACAATGGCAGAAAAATCTACCAACCAAGTATCTTCTGTCTTCAAGAGACTCACCTAATACATAAGGATTCACATAAACTTACGGTAAAGGAGTAGGAAAAACAGAAAAGACAAAGAGGAACATTATATAATGACAAAATGATCAGTCCAACAGGATAAAAGGATAAGTCCAACTATATTTAGTCCAATCCTAAATATATATTCACCTAACACTAGAACTTCCAAATTTATAAAACTGTTACTACTAGGCCTAAGAAATGACATAGATGGCAACACAGTAATAGTGGGAGACTTCAATACTACACTGACAGCACAAAACAGGTCATCAAGAAAGAAAGTCAACAAAAAAACTACACCCTGGAACAAATGGCCTTAAGAGATATCTATAGAACATTTCACCTAACAACTACAGAATATATATTATTTTCATCAGCATGGAATACTCTATAACACAGACCATATGAGAGGCCACAAAACAAGTCTCAATAAATTTAAGAAAATCTAGATTATATCAAGTACTCTCACAGACATAACTGGAATAAAATTGGAACTCAAATCCAAAAGGAACCCTCAGAACTATACGAATACATGGAAATTAAATAATCTGGTCCTGAATGTTCTCTGGATCAACAATGAAATCAAGATGAAAATTTAAAAATTATTCGAACTTAATAATAATAGTGATACAACCTATCAAAACCTCGGGATAACGCAAAAGCAGTGCTAAGAGGAAAGCTCATAGCCTTAAATGCCTACACCAAAAATTCTGAAAGCGCGCAAATAGACAATCTGAGGTCACAATTCAAGGCACTAGAGAAACAAGAACAAACCAAACTCAAAACCACCAGAAGAAAACAAACAAAAATACAAAAGATAAATGAAACAAAAAGCTAGTTATTTGAAAACATAAACAAAATCGACAGACCATTAGCAAGATTAACCAAGAAAAGAAGAGAGAAAATCCAAATAAGCTCAATTACAAATGAAATGAGAGATATTATAACCACAGAAATACAAAAGATCATTCATGAACATCTTTATGTGCATGAACTAAAAATCTGGAAATATACAATGCTCCTAGACTAAAGCAGGAAGAAACAGAAACTCTACACATATCAGTAACAAGCAGAGATACTGAAACAGTAATAAAAAAAAGTCAACAAAAAAAAGATCAGAACCAAGTGGATTCACAGCTGAATTCTAACAGACATTCAAAAAATTGGTACCAATACTACTGAAACTATTCCAAAAGATGAAAAAAGGGGGAATCCTCTCTAAGTCATTCTTTGAAGGCAGTATTACCCTAATGTCAAAACCAGGAAAGATCATAACAAAAAAAGAAAATTACAGACCAATATGCCTGATGAACACAGATGCAAAAACCCTCAACAAAATACTAGCTAACGAAATCCAACAGCATATCAAAAAGATAATATACCATGATCAAGTAGGTTTCATACCAGGGATGCAGGGATGGTTTAACACATGCAAGTCAACATGATACACATATAAACAATTAAAAATAAAAATCATATGATCATCTCAATAGATGAAGAAAAAGCATATGACAAAATCTAGCTTCCCTTTACTATTAAAACTGTCAGCAAAATTGACATAGAAGGGACATACCTAAAGGTAATAAAAGCCATCTATGACAAACCTACAACCAGTATTATACTGGAAGGGGAAAGTTGAGAGCATTCCCCCTGAGAACTAGAACAAGACAAGGATGCCCACTTTCATCACTTCTATTCAAAATACTACTGAAGTCCTAGTCAGAACAATCAGACAAGACAAAGAAAGGGCAACCAAATCAGTAAAGAGAAAGTCAAACTGTTGCTGTTCACTAATAATATGATCATATACCTAGAAAACCCTCAGGATTCATCCAAAAAGTTCTTAGATCTGATAAATGAATTCAGTCAAGTTTCAGGATACAAAATTAATGTGCACAAATCAGTGGCACTGCTATATAACAACCACCACCATGCAGAGAATCAAATAAAGAACTCAACCCCTTTTACAACAGCTACAAAAATAAAATACTTAGGAATATACCCAACAAAGGAGGTGTAAGATCTCTACAAGGAAAACTACAAATTACTGCTTAAAAAAAAACACACACAAAGAAATGGGACCCATCTCATGCTCATGGATGAATAGAATCAAGTGTGAAAATGACAATATTGAACCAGGCAAAAACAATCTACGAATTCAATGCAATTCCCATCAAAATACCACCATCATTCTTCACAGAATTAGAAAAAAAAAAATCTTAAAATTCATATGGAAACAACAAAGAGCCCGCATAGCCAAACAAGACTAAGCAAAAAGAACAAATCTGGAGGCACTACATTATCTGACTTCAAACTACATTATAAGATCACAGTCACCAAAACAGCATGGTACTGGTATAAAAACAGGCATACTAACCAATGGAATCAAAGAGAGAAGCCAGAAATAAAGCCAAATACAGTCAACTGATCTTCAACAAAGCAAACAAAAAGATAAAGAGGGGAAAGGACACCCTATTCAACCATGGTGCTGGGATAACCAGCAAGCCACATGTAGAAGAATGTAGCTGGATCCTCATCTCTTACCTCATACAAATAAAATCCAAGATGGATTAAAGACTTAAACTGAAGATCTGAAACTATAAAAACTCTAGAAGATAACATTGGAAAATCCTTTCTAAACACTGGCTTAGGCAAAGACTTCATGACCAAGAACCCAAAAGCAAATGCAACAAAAATGAAGATAAATAGGTGGGACTTAATTAAACTAGAGAGCTTCTGCAAGGCAAAAGGAACAGTCAGCAGAGTAAACAGACAACCCACAGAGTGGAAGAAAATCTTCACAATCTACACATCTGAAAAAGGATGAATATCTAGAATCTACAAGGAACTCAAACAAATTAGCAAGAAAAAAACCCCATCAAAAAGTGGGCTAAGGACATGAATAGACAATTCTCAAAAGAAGATATGCAAATGGCCAACAAACATTTTTTAAAAATGCTCAACATCACTAATGATCAGGGAAATGCAAATCAAAACCACAAAGCAATCCCACCTTACTCCCACAAGAATGGCCATAATCAAAAAATCAAAAAATAATACACGTTGACATGGATGCAGTGAAAAGAGAATACTTCTACACTGCTGGTGGGAATGTAAACCAGTACAACCACTATGGAAAACAGTGTGGAGATTTCTTAAAGAACTCATAGTAGAACTACCATTTGATCCAGCAATCCCACTACTGGGTATCTACCTAGAACAAAAGAAATCATTATATGAAAAGACATTTGTACACACGTTTATAGCAGCACAACTTGCAACTGCAACAATAAGGAACCAATCTAAATGCCCATCAACCAACAAGTGTACAAAGAAAATGTGGTGTATATCTAGATATACATACACACACACACACACACACACACACACACACACACACCATTGAATACTACTCAACCATAAAAAGGAATGAAATAATGGCATTCACAGCAACCTGGATGGAGTCGGAGACCATTATTCTAAGTAAAGTAACTCAGAGACGGAAAGCTAAACATCATATGTTTTTACTTATAAGTGGGATCTAAGCTATAAGGATGCAAAGGTGTAAGAATGATACAATGGACTCTGGGGACTCGGGGGGAAGGGTAGGAGTGGGATGAGGAACAAAAGACTACACATTGGGTACTGTGTACACTGCTTAGGTGACAGGTGCAACAAAATCTCAAAAATCACTACTGAAGAACTTACCCATGTAGCCAAAATCACCTGTTTCCCAACAACGATTGAAAAATTTTAAAAATTTAAAAACTTGCAAAGACAGCTCCCAATAAACAAATAGAACAAATAACATCGAGTAGTGATCCAGCAACAAAAAGCCAACAGAAAGAGCAAAGAGCTGCTGAACATAAATAAAGGTCCCTGGTACCAAACTGTTCCTATGCAACTGGATCCTTCCAAAGATAAGCAAAGTAGCCACTCGAGACCCACTTTTTTCAAAATGTCCACAATATAAGGAGAAAGGTTCTACTGATCCAAAAGAGAGTCAAACCAGGTTCTGAAAAGGATTTAAGGAAAGAGCAGAGATGAATGAGCAGCAGTCTAAGGTAACACTTTAGAGCAACTTCTCTTTAAATTACTGAGACATTGGGTGTGACTGGCCTCCCCCAACTCCCCAATAAAATACAGTGAAAAGCAGAGGATGCTAAATGTGAACCTAAAGGAAAGAACTCCAGTAGCCCTGGCTCTTCAATAGAGTCACTCCGCTCTGGGTGGAACCCAACAAAACATCCAAGAGTTGTTCTCTAAGCGCCCTCACATACTGCATATGAATGCACAAGGAAACAGGGATAAACAGAGAAACTCACCCTGCTTCTCTTCTCCTGATATTGGTCCAACCATGAATCTAATGGACTCAATCAGGAAAAGAGAAAATAAGAAAAGATACAGCAAACCACTCTGATCATCCTGTAGATACCGCATTATATAATAACTAGCCTCTTTTATCATTTTCCTCACTCTAAGTTCCTAATAAAACTCTGAACTTCTCTAGGATGCAGCTTCTACACACTTTTGTTTGAAGAATCACATATGAGGAAAATTTCCTTACAGAGGATATCCCAGAATCTTAATCGGCCAAGAAAGGTCTAACCAGGAGCAAGAGTGCCACCTCGTGGGCAATGCAAGAAATTCACCTATTTGAGCCCTTTCCTCCCGGGGCTCTGGGTTTGTTGGCGTTATCACCAAGGGCAAGCTCTCCCTTTTTTTTTTTTTTTTTGAGACGGAGTTTTGCTCTTGTTACCCAGGCTGGAGTGCAATGGCGCTATCTTGGCTCACCTTAACCTCCGCCTCCTGGGTTCAGGCAATTCTCCTGCCTCAGCCTCCCAAGTAGCTGGGATTACAGGCATGCGCCACCATGCCCAGCTAATTTTTTGTATTTTTAATAGAGACGGGGTTTCACCATGGTGACTAGGATGATCCCGATCTCTTGACCTCGTGATCCACCCGCCTCGGCCTCCCAAAGTGCTGGGATTACAGGCTTGAGCCACCGCGCCCGGCCAAGCTCTCCCATTTTACAAACAGTGATGTGCAAATCTCCTCTCCCTCCTACCTCCCTGGCTCTTTAGTTCTTCCATTAAAAAAAGAACACTAACAAAGAGAATGAGTATAAGCCAACTCATCTTTTTGACTGAACGTGGTAAAAGACTGTCAAAGACCAAAACAAAATAACAGACTAAGTAGAATTGGGGCCAGGCAAGGGCAGCTCACACCTGTGATCCTGGCACTTTGGGAGGCCAAGGCAGACCTTGAGCCCAGTTCAAGACCAGCCTAGGCAACATGGTGAAACCCCGTCTCTACAAAAATTCAAAACTTAGCCGGGCGTGGTGGTGTACCTCTGTAGTCCCACCCACTGGGGAGGCTGAAACAGGAGTACTGTTTGAGCCCAGGAGGGCAACGCTGCAGTGAGCTGTGATCACACCACTGTACTCCAGCCTGGGTGACAGAGTGAGATCCGTTCTCAAAAAATAAATAAAGTAGAAGTGGAAGAATTAGTTTTTCATTACATAGCTTATATTCACACTATTTTCAATGCCAACTAGCACAGGTGTATCTCAGAATCTTAGTATATTTAATTAATGGTAACAATAGTACCTTTCTTTCAAAGGATATATTCAATCAACAAACACATCCTCTTCTGTAATGGGTACTATTTTAACTCATTTAATCTACCCAACAACCTTATGAGCTAGGAACTAGACACTAGAATTAACTAACCCCTTCTATACAGGAAGGAACTCAGGCACAGAGATGTTAACTAACTGCTAAGAGGTAACACACCAGAGCACAGCTAGGTTAGGATCCTCATCCAGAATAGTCTGCTCCACTAAACTGGCCTGACAGGTTCTGTCAGCCAGTTCTGGTCCAAGAATACTCCATGATAAGGAATATTGCCTGATAGACTCTTAATCTCACAATATCCTAAGAAGCTGATACCTCTCAAGACTGCCTCCTCCTTTTATTACCCTTGTACGAGCCCACTTCCTCCAGCCTGGATTAGGGCTCTAGCCTCATAACTCATCTCTACGCTGCTCACACATCCTTCAGGTAGAGCCCCATGCTGGCTCTTACTCCATAACTGCCTGGCACAGCTGCATTAGAGGCTTCCCATGGCTCTAAATGTTCATTTCACATAGCCTCTCCTAACCTGGTGCTTCATAAGTGAGCACTGAACAATGAGGATCTAATGGCAGACAACTTGGGGCGCCCATCTTGGTGCTGCTGTCTTTGGGCAAATGGCTTAACCTTCCTCGGCCAGTGTCCTCCTCTATAACTATCTCATCAAAGTGGGAATCAAAGGAAACATTTTTAGACACTTAGCACCATGTCCAGTTTACATTATGGTATGGCATGGGTGAAGAACGACCTCTACACTATAGAATATCTTCCCATTCCCCACAAGAAGACAGTTTTTGTACACTCTAGACTCTTAGTATTCCTCTAGTAGAATTTAGCACATTCTGTCTTACTTGTAGGCATGGCTTCTACACAGACACACACAGATTTCTCCAGGTTTACATCAACTCTCCTTGAGGACAGATTACATGTCCTCTAGATTAAAGTATCCCCTGTAACACACAGGACAACATCTTGCCTGTGGCCATGCATCCAATGAATGTGGATTAACTGAGCCACCTTTCCCCCCTGCTTAAGAATAGAACCCAGAAAAAGAGGGCACAATCCTGCTCCTGGAAGGACAGGTTCTACCCAGAGATAATTACTTTATTTTAAGGCAAGCCCCCTCTGAACTTCCATCAGCTTCAGGACTATCCCAACTCAAACAGGCTGTGAAATGCACAGGTAACAAAGCTACTAGGTAAGCAACAATTGTTGGGGGAAAGGAATACGGCAAAGGAAAACCCCAAACATGGTATAAAGGGAATTCTTCTTTCCAACCAAGCCTTACAAAGCCCATGTTCTAAATCTGTGGCCAGATTTAGAGGCCAGTTATGAAGGGCATGGGTGTATATGCCTGGTGAATGCCACTCATGTTACCTGGTATCATTTTGATAGCTGTGTTCACTTCACTCCATTTGTGTACCCGGTCAAACTTCCAGTCCAAGATAAAATTCCCATTATCTGTCACCACAGGACCCTAGAAGATAATTTTCCACAGTGACCAAGGATGCAGATACAGGTAGGCAGAGAAGGACAGGAAAGGAGAAGGGATAACCAAAGACAAGTATGCATTTTAACCAGCTCCTACTTTGTGCTTTCTAGAAGGTGTGTTATGAAATAGTAATAAGCAGGAGCTTTGAAATCAGACTTAGATCGGAGTCTTTTTTTTTCTTTTGAGATAGAGAGAATACAAGCCTCTTAACAAAAGTATCAAGTTATTTTTACTTACATGAGCTCCCACTATGACCATGTGAACATGTCACAATTATTACCACATTCCTATCTGATTTCTGGTCATTGTTCTTACTTTCTTAAGTTACTCCATTCATTGTTCTTACCTACTTCCTTAAGTTACTAGTTGGCTAATAAGAAAAAGGGCAAGAAACAAGAGTTCAAAAGATAATAAGAACACTAGCAGCAACGTGGCTTTCAAACAAGAACTCTGGCAGGGTCAAGGTCAAACAACTTCTCCATTTCGTGTTGCATTTATTTCATGCGCCGACAGTCTCAACATCAGTCTGAACGTCAGAGCACTGTACAACCACTAGGAATAGAACTAGTTTATATAAAAGTCACAGAAACACTGGGGACAAAATATATCAAAATAAAAATGTATCAGGGTAGGGTAACAGATCTTTTCTATAACCGCCAAACTTTTTATGTAGTTATATATGTAACTCTAGTTAGCGTTTGGATTACTGTCTTTGCTTGTTTAAGTTTAAAAAAGGGGGAAAGTTCTGTGCAATCCACTTTAGAAGCTAAAGAGAAACACGAAAAATTTGGACCATCTGGAGTGTATTCATGGGGAAGAGTTCACATACCCCAAGAAATTCTACTTCTTGTCACATTTAACCACAGAATGAGAGGAAAAAGGAGGGAGAAAAGAAATTACATCATGGAACCTAAAAAACTTTCTGCTCCAAACAGGTTCCCAAAGCCAGTGTTTAACAGCTGCTAATCAGGGTGTTTTAGGCCTCAGGCACAAAGGTCAGATCACCTGACAATGTCAGAACCTGAGGGACAGAGAAAATCATTCCCCTATCTTTACAGAGTAGATGCACTGTATTAAGTGTGGTCTTGTCTACATGAGTTTGAATACAGAAACTAACACAAAGCCCATTCTCTAAAAATAATACATCAATTTAAAAAAATAAATAAAACTCAACTGCCTGGTGAAGGTACAGAGGACCTAACTAGAACAGAAGGGAAGATACCACACTGAAAACCTGAGTGCACCCAACACACCCCGGGGCCCAGTCAGGCCACTCACAGCCTTGTTGACAGCCATTCGAAGTTCAACCACGCCCCCAAACTTCTGGCTCACAGCTCGGCTCACCGGGACGTAGGCCATTGGGATGACCTCAATGGGGATTCCCTTGTGCCACTGATCACCAAGATTCTTCGAATCTTTCCTGGAAAGGAGTCAAAAAGTACAATAAAAGTTAATAAGCTCAACAGTACAGGCAAACACCAAATTCAGGAATGGGATTAATTAGATAGGAAGGCAAGGAAAGTGATCAAGGGCAGTATACATGGGGCTTCAAATGAATTAGCTGTTTCACTATATAGGAAAAGAGCTATCTGAAATAAATATGATAAAAATGTTAAAATCTGTTATTGCCAGCTTGTGGGTATGTAGGCATTTAATATTTATGCTTGTCCTATGGCTATACTTCGCAAGTAAATACACACATACACGTATTTGAAATTAACATGCTCAGCACAAGTGCTTTTGACCAGACTCCTTGAAAGAGCATCTGAGAGCCCAGTCAAAGACCATCAATGACACCAGTCACGTGCGGCAAACCCTGACCCAAGAAGAAGCAGAGCATGCTGAGTCACTACTGGTAGGCAGGGCACACCCTGCTTCCTCTGAGGCTCCCTGTGAGGATCCAGTGAGTGACATGACACATGAGAGCATGTTCTGCTAACAGGGTGACAAGCTGTTTTCCCCCTTCCACTGAACACATGAAATAGTGCTAGAGATCCTGGCTGCAGATAACAGTGATGCAATCGGTAACATCAACCTTCAGCCTAGAAGCAGAACATAAGGTCCCCTAGATACTTTACTAAGCCCTAGCCATCAGTCTCAGAGAGTCAGAGTCCCCGCAGCTCTCCATTTCACTAAAATGAAGATGAGGCTTGGGGGTCCAATCTATCTCGTCAGTTGGCAGTTCAGACACCAGAAACTGTACCTGAAATCAGCAATCACAATGAAGCGACTAGCATAGCCAGCCACAATCTTCTCCTGGGTTAGGCAGCCTCTGCGGATAGGAAAGAAGGAAATGAACACAGAAGTAAGACAAAAATCTCAGTTTGGGAACTAAGGTCAAATATAGGAATCCCAAATCTATTCAATCCTGACACTTAAAGAGAAATTGAACTTTTAATTTTTAAACGGACAGCCCCAGTGCCATCATGCTGCTGCCAGTACACGGACTACAGAAGCATTACCCTGTGTCTAGGAGAAACCTAGAAAGCAGACAAGGTTCCCATTCAGGCAAGGCATAATTCCATCCAAATGCATCTGAGAGGAAGCATTGTGCTCATGGAGACGTCAACTGAAGATGACATGAATGGGAATGGGAGGGTCTAGAAGCTGAGGAGGGCATGCTTTGGACAACCTGCCCTATAGCCTATTTGCCAATGAGGGCGATGAAGTGGAGAGAGCCCAGAGCACTGAATCAGCAGATGTGGGTCCAGTTCTACCTCTAAGATTTAGCAGCTAAATTATCTCACTTCTGCAGTTGACAGGAAAGTGATTTTAAATGCTGTATCACTCAACAGTCTGCTTGATTATAAGAACCAGCAGAACAGGATTTCACCTTTTTCAACTTATCATTCCCATGACTTCCCAAATCAGTACTGAAGAAATTCCCGATTAATGTTTTCCAAAGGAACAAATAATACCCCTAACTGCTCACAGAGGTTAGCACAGCTTTAAAGCAAAAGTCACACATGGGTACCCACAGACCTAACAATCTAGCCCAGTATAATTTTGATTTGTCTTAAGTTTTTAAAGTTGCAATCAACAAAAGGACACATATCCACAGAGAATCCATTACGATAAATAATCTCACTAAAGAGGCCCAGGTTGTCACTAAATTGCTGCTAATGACCAGAAATGCTGAGCTGGTTCTAAGGCCATATGCTATCAGCACCCTAGGAAAAAGACAAACTTGAATACGTCACAAAGGCAATTTGTTTATTCTGTATCCATACTGCTTTGCTAAAGATTAACTGGCAGATACTCTTTAGCATGAAAGTCCCTCAACACTCACCCGCCGCCCTTGATGAGATTGAGATCAGCATCTACTTCGTCAGCACCATCGATGGCAAGATCGATCTGTGTGGGGGGAAAATAAAGATACAGAAACCACTGGAGGGGAGGCTCTGTGCTACGTCTGAGCATGCAATAGCTCCTCAGATACTCAGCAGCCCTATTAGCTAATTCCAGTACTCCCATTTAACAAATCAAGAAATTGAGCTGCAAGAGGTTAAGCTGCTCCACTAGGATCAAAGGGAAACAGCACAGAGCTTGGGACTCTAACCTGGTACAGTTTTTACCCACAGACTATGTTCCCTTTTCTTGTTAAGGGGCTTCTCTGTGGACAAGCTGCAGTTATTCAGAACATGCATTTGCAGTGTGGTACCACCGCCACAAGAGGCAAATATTGGTTGTTGGTGGGGGAATAAAAAATCTTAGACATTACAATGAGTTTTGGCCCACCAAAGGGCCAATATAGTAATATCTGTGCTACTAAATTCCAATGAGGGTGAGGAAAATGCCAAAAAAAAAACTGATTCAGAAGTTTCTACTAACTGTGAGCAAACTCACAGGCAATTTCAACTGGACATCAAGATCAAATGAAGAGATACATAAGGAAGTTGATGTGTTCCTGAACTGGAAATTATTTGGGGCATTGCCACTGAGACCACATTTGTCTGGGCTCAATTAGGAAGCTCCACCACAAGCCCCAAAAGCAGTTGAGGGGCAAACGAGTTCATCTAGCTTTCAAAATTCAAAATCAAGGAAGTGGCACATTTCTCATCACTCATGGTACTCTGCACAGTGTAGGAACCCCAAGTGACACGTTTCTCATCACTCATGGTACTCTGGACAATGTAGGAACCCCAAGTACATTTCTTTTTTTTTTGAGACAGAGTTTTGCTCTTCTTACCCAGGCTGGAGTGCAATGGCGTAATATCGGCTCACGGCAACCTCCGCCTCCTGGGTTCAGGCAATTCTCCTGCCTCAGCCTCCTGAGTAGCTGGGATTACAGGCATGCACCACCATGCCCAGCTAATTTTTTATATTTTTAGTAGAGACGGGGTTTCACCATGTTGACCAGGACGGTCTCGATCTCTTGACCTCGTGATCCACCCACCTCGGCCTCCCAAAGTGCTGGGATTACAAGCGTGAGCCACCGTGCCCGGCCCCCAAGTACAAATTCTATTCATGGTACAGTTACTAAATTGCTTGGTATGGCTGGCATGGCACAGGTATAAAAATACAGTTCCTACTGCAATAGGACTACTAAAAAAAAAAAAAATACAGTTCCACATGGGTCACGCTTGCTTCTAGCCTTTTACAGATTCCAGCCTTTGTCTGAAGTTATAGCTGGCACTGCCCTCCCCAAGTCTGCATTGACCCCAGAGCCAGGCTGCACTGTGGCAATTCTCTGGGGTATGGAAAGTGGCAACCTTTTCTGTCTGGGCTCCAGGCCCACCTTCAGCCCAAACCACTCTCTTCACAGCTGCTGAACACATGATCAGCCTGTGCCCCTGACTCTGCCCACAGAAATCCCCAAGTCCTTCCCATAGTTCCTACTAACCCCTGTGAGGTCCATGTGTACCAAAGAAACGTGGGTTACCAGGTCACCATCAAGTCTCAACCCCCAGACTGGTTTTCCAGGTGCCAATAAACTACCCCACTTTTCCTATCCAGCTTTGTTTTCCCTCTCCCCACCAGGCACCAATGCTGTCCATTCACTCTGTCTAATCACCCCAGCCAGTCTGAGCAATGTCCATACAGCCACACACCCAGGTGGAGCTGTTCCTGTGGTTCCCACCTACCACTCTCTGGAATGTTCTCTACTGCCCTTGCCACTTGGCCTTTACAGCTCAATTCAAACTTTACCTCTTCCCACGAAACTCTTCTAACTGGCACTAATCTAGAATAGGTGTGTCTGAGTTCAAATTCTGCTTCTGTCACTTAAAAACCGTGGCCTGAGGAGTATGACTTGCCCTCTCAATGTCTTTTTCACATCTATAAAATGGGAAAACTATGGTACCCTATCTTCAAGTATACTGGAGATAAAACAGTTTAATACAGGTACAGCAATTAGAAAAGGCTGGTACATAATAATGGCTCAGAAAATGCCAGCTAGAGTGTGTGATGCTGCTCACCCTCACCAACTGCAGACTCCTCTGGACTGCCCCTGTGTTAGTCTTTACCACAAAACTTACCATGTTTTCAAATGTCCATGGCTGCCTCAGATGAATCTTCTTTACCTCCACTTAGGGGCAAGCTCCATGAGCTGGCTCACTCTTATACCTCTGTACAAAGATGTCAAGAAACCCTCGACGCAGCCCTGGGCCCACTTCCCTTCACTACATTCACACTGACCCTCCCATGGTTAAACCACAGGGAACGTGATAAAAATGAACCACCTCAGCACTTGTGACATCAGCCAGAATTAACACTCAGGGTCCCAGGAGAAAACTTAATACAACTGACATTTTCCCTAGATTTGACAAGATATCTGGAACCCACAAACAGGTGACAGCCATGAAAAAGTGAAGAGAAACACTCGGCAGTCTGCCTCTGAGTGACGATCTTACCTCTGGGTGTCGATCCAGGTCACTGAGGGTCAAGCCATACTGCAGGATGAGCTGACGGGCCTGGGGAGGACAGGGAAGAGCAACAATGATCATTTACTTGAGCTCATGGCAAGGATTCTCAGCATTCTTTTGGATTTAAGTGTTCCACGTCCTGCCCAGGCTCTCTCCCAAAATCCAGCATGGCCCACCAAGAGGTGGGAGATCTAGCCCCATGAATGGTAAAACTAACTGCTGATTAGCTGGAAAGAGGCAAACAGCACAGCAAAGACCATGTTCCAACGCAAAGCTAAGAGCTCCTCCTCAGTGACTCACAACAAAAGAGAATGCCATGGCATCCTAAAGCTTCTGGCAAAACAAGCGTGATGAAAAATTCCTAACAGAACCAAATCCACAAAATATCAAAAAAGCTTTTAAAGCAATCCAATGGTACAAAAAAAAAGACTGAGGAAGATCATTATGAATTGACATGGAGTGATTTCCAGCCCATACTGTTAAGTAAATATGAAGAAAAGAATACATACACTTAAAAATGCCAGAATCCAGAGGAACTAAGTGAGGAAGTCGGCAAATTTAGCACAGTGGACTGTGAGAGATTTAGGATGTTTGTGAAAAAGTCAGCACCACTGACTTTATAATCATGCCTCTGAGCTAACCTTTTTAAAAAGGCGACAAAAGGGGAGAGTGGTGGTTACAGCCATCACATGGCTCTGAGCAGGATTTGTGGATGGAATAAAGGTCTCAAACCTTCATGTTTGAACACCCAAGTCCCAGTGAGTGATGAAGGTTTATGTTCGTGTCACTGCTTATAATGCACAGAAACAAAGGATGGCAAATTTTTTTTAAAGACATACCTTCACAACATTTTCCAATTAAAATGAAAAGCACCTGAGATTAACAATCAGCAGGTATAGGTTCTAACCTTAAATGAGCTAGCCCTGCGACCCCTGGCAAGTTTTCTCATCTATAAAAAGGTAGAGACAGATGAAATGACCAAGGCCTGCCTTCTAATGTAAAATCCTAAGACTCTAAGACTAAAGCATAAAGAGCTTGAAAATTGTAATGTTGGATCCTGATTCAAACAAACTAAAAAATATATTTTTAAAGGATAAGACAATAGAAAAACTCTGAACCCCAGATCTGATGTTATTAAAAATTATTGATGTTATTAGAAATTATCGCCTTTTGTTAGTATTGCTGTGACGTTCAAAAGACTCCCGATTTTTCAGAGAGACATATGAAATATATTCAATGAAATGACATTATGCCTGGAATTTGTTTTGAAATAACAAGAGGCCAGAGCGCTATTTATATATGGATGAAACAGGATTGGCTGTGAACTGATAATTATTGAAACTGGGTACTGAGTACACGGAAGTTCACTTTATTGTTCTCTCTTTCTAAACTTTGAAATTTTCCGTAATAAAAAGCTAAAATAAAATGCTGGCTGAATAGCAAGTTAAAAAAAAAAACTTTATTGCTAGATTATATCTTCATTCTTAGATTTCTCCAAAAGTACTATTAGAACTATGCAGCCATTAAAAAAAAAAAAAAAAAGGGAGACCATGTCCTTTTCAGGAACATGGATGGAGCCAGAGGCCATTATCCATAACAAAGTAATGCAGGAACAAAAAAACAAATACCACGTGTTCTCCCTTGTAAGTGGGAGCTAATAGAGGGTAACAACACACACTGGGGCCGACCGAAGGACAGAGGGTGAAGGGTGGGTGGAGGGAGAGGATCAGGAAAAATAACTAAGTGGGTACTAGGCTTAACACCTGGGTGACAAAATAATCTGTACAACAAACCCCCATGACATGAGCTTACTTATATAACAAACCTGCATATGTACCCCTGAACTTTAACGTTTAAAAATATAAAATAAAAGAAGCATTAGAGAAACCTAACTTCAGATCTGAGACTATAAAAATATTGGAGAATGTCCTGAAAGATGGCCCCAATAATCCTCACCACCTGATATTCATCCCTTTGGGTTATCCCTTCCCACGCTATCCCAGAGTTGGTCTGTGTGACCAATGGCAGGCACAAAGCAGGGTGATGATATGACACTTCGGAGATTATAACACTGCAGAGGGAGGGCAAGGGTAAGGGTGCAGAGTGGCATACTTCTCTTTCTCTCTCTCCTGTCTCACATGGGGTATTAAGCCAATCACTAACACAACACTAACAGCTGGGCACTGTGGCTCATGCCCATAATCCCAGCACTTTGGGAAGTCGAGGTGGGTGGATCATTTGAGGCCAGGAGTTCGAGACCAGTCTGATCAACATGATGAAACCCTGTCTCTACTAAAAATACAAAAATTAGCTGTACGTCATGGTGCCCACCTGTAATCCCAGCTACTCAGGAGGCTGAGGCAGGAGGATCACCTGAGCCCAGGAGGTGGAGGTTGTAGTGAGCTGAGATCACACCAATGCACTCCAGCCTAGGTGACAGAGCGAGACTCTGTCAAAAACAAAAAAAAAAAACCACACCGCTAACTGAAAAGGACATTTCAAAAATAGCTGTCATGTCCTGGACAAGGAGTTGGCTCTCCTTCCCCTAAAAGGTACATTATCTCTACTTCTTCTCTACCATATACTTACATGAATGCAGCATTAATTCTTTGAACATCTGTGGTGTGCCAGGGACCACATCAGACACCAAAGATAGTAACACACACTCTCCGTGCACAAGGGCCTCTATATTCTTACATAAATGTATATATCTTAAATCGGGGTGTCCAGTCTTTTGGTTTCCCTGGGCCACATTGGAAGAAGAACTGTCCTGGGCCACACATAAAATACACTAACAGTAACAATAGCTGGTGAGCTAAATAAAAGAAAGAAAAAAAAACACACACACAAACACACCCTTATCTCACTGTTTTAAGAAAGTTTATGAATTTGTGCTGGACCACATTCAAAGCCATCTTGGGCCACCAGTTGGACAAGCTTGCCTTACATGATCATTTTAACCAGCTGAGCTATGCCTTCTCACCACAACCACCAGCAAGCAACCCCAGTACCTGACCAAAGTCTGCTTTGTGAGCACTGTCTATTTCTGCAGCTGGGAGGCCCACTGTGATTCCCCTGCATATCCCCATAACCCCACCCTCAACTTCTGCAAGCCCTGGGATTCTCCCATCTTCCCCAGCAGACAATAAGCAACAACTGAAGGGGAGCATCTGTACTCCCTTAAAACAGTTCTGTGCCCCCATTCACAACATGGGGCTCAGGAATTCTGCCAGTTTGTGAGGATGAACAACCGAAGTCTGGGACCCTGTACAACGACTTCCAAGATCCCACTAGGATGGGACACTTTAAGTCTGTTCCCATCAGCAAGTTCTCCAACTCTCCCTTCTCCCCACCTGTGACTTGCCTCCCCCAACAGGACCTCTCTGAGTGGTCCTGCAGCTCTACAGAGAAGATTACAAATGGCAGTAGCCTCATCTGTCCTGTTAGGTTGAACTGTGTTCCCCCAAAAAAAGACCTATTGAAGTTCTAAGCCTCAGTACTTCAGAATGGGACACTTTATGGAGACAGCATCTTTAGAGAGGTAATCAAATTCAAATGAGGTCATTAGAGTAAGCTCTAAATCAATATGACAGGAGTACACAGAAACAAATGTGAAGGTGCAGGCAGAGATTAGGGGGATGGGCCTACAAGCCAAGGAATACCAAAGAAACCAGCAACCCACCAAGACAGTTAGGAAGAAGGCATAGAACAGATTCTCCTTCAGTCTCAGAGAACCAATTCTGCCAACACCTTGATCTCAGAGTGCTAGCCTCCAGAACTCTGAGACAATACACTGCTGGGTTTTTTTTTTAAGCTACTCAGTCTGAGGAACCTTGTTATGGCAGCCTTAGCAAACCGATGCATGAAGTTCAACAAACAACATGGGGGTTTTAACCTACCACTGGCTCAGTGAGCATATGTAGCCCCTGGTGCTCTACTGAGCTGCATCTGCCAGACACCAGAAGCTTCCAACTGGCAAGCAAAAGGATCTCCGGAGTGTGTTGAGTAAACACCCCTGCCTGCCTCTTCTGACCAGCGCTCTGGAAAGTGCAAGGGAGCAGGAAAGCTAATAATGATTAGCTTGTGATTCTGAAGCAAGGCAAGAAACAAACCCCACAGCTGGTACCTCTAAACATCTCTTGTGATTAGGGACAGTGGCACATGGCAGGCTAGCAGTACTTCTGTTTTCCCTTAATTTCACAATAAAACCTGAAAATGTAGTTTTATTATTTCACAAAATGTAGTTCTCAGGTTTTATAGTGCTGACATAGCAGAAGGATAAACATTTTCCCTTCTATCACCTAATCAAGGTAGAATTGAAGGCAGAGTGAGCAATAAATACTGTTTTTGGTTTAAACCAGTTCTGGCTTTCCAGTGCTTTACCTTCTTCTTTATCTGTCACCTTTAAAATTAAAGGCCTTTAATTTTAAAGAGCAAATCTACCAAAATCATTTAAATCCCTGCAGGTTTACTTATTTAAAAAGTAGGGCATGAAACTGTTGGGGCTCAGAAAACAATACCTTAAAATAAAAGCCTCAGAAACACCCTCAGGAGCTGCCAGGTGGGTGCGGTAGCTCACGCCTGTAATCCCTGCACTTTGGGAGGCCAAAGCAGGCAAATTCAACCTAACAGGACGGATGAGGCTACTGCCATTTGTAATCTTCTCTGCAGAGCTGCAGGACCACTCAAAGAGGTCCTGCGGGGAGGCAAGTCACAGGTGGGGAGAAGGGAGAGTTGAAGAACTTGGCTGCTGTTTTTTCCTCTCCTAGGTCAGGAGCTCGAGACCAGCCTGACCAACATGATGAAACCTCATCTCTATTAAAAATACAAAAAAATTAGCTGGGTATAGTGTCACCCACCTCTAATCCCAGCTACTTGGAAAGCTGAGGCATGAGAATCACTTAAACCTGGGAGGTGGAGGTTGCAGTGAGCCGAGATCAGACCATTGCACTCGACCCTGGTGACTCTCTCTCTCAAAAAAAGAAAGAAAAGGAAAGAGAAAGGGAGGGAGGGAGGGAAGGTGGGAGGATGGAAGGGGAGGAGGGAATGAAGGAAGAAGAAAGAAGGAAGAAAGAACAAGGAATAAAGAGAAGGAAGAAAGAGAAGGAAAGGAAAGGGAAAGGAAAAGAAAAAGAAAAGAAAAATACCTTCAGAAACAAAAATTTCTCTCAATTTATCCTGCGCTCTTGACTCTGCTGCCTCATGCTCCCCTGAGGACAGCCATAGAAACTAGAATCCTTCCTCAAAGGTCACAGAAACTACAGCCACTTTCCTTTTCCCTTTCCCTCAAAGACAGACATAAAACTGTGAAAGGAAAATAAATCTTGGGGCCCCAAAATCACTCAAGCTAGGAACTGCTTAGGGCAAATCTGCCTCCCATTCTATTCAGTCACCCCTCTGCTCAATCTGACTGCATCCTTAGGAAAGACTAATCAGAAACTCAAAAGAATGCAGCCATTTGTTTCTGATCTACCTATGACCCAGAAGCCCCCTTCCAGCTTCAAGTCTTTCCACTTTTGCTTCAAGTTGTCCCACCCTACCAGACAGAACCAGTTTATCTTGCATATATTGATTGATATCTCGTGTCTCCCTAAACTGTATAAAACCAAACTGCTCTGACCTCCCTGGGCACACGTCATCAGGACCTCTTGAGGCTGTGTCATGGGTGTGTGTCCTCAACTCTGGCAAAATAAACATTCTACATTAACTGAAACCTGATTTTCAGGGTTCACATTTTGGTAACCATGGAGAGATTCTGAGTGGAAGTACCCGACCTTGACAAATCTCCTATCAGTGCTTGGCACTAGCATGAGCTAATTTTATGGCTCAAACCAACAGGACAATTAGCTGAGGTCTGGGAGTACCCCCCAAGAGAATCTCTGATCTCCCCAAATATAGTCAAGATCTAAAGTTTATCTTGCTGTACAACTCCCCCTTTTTTTGGAGTTTTACTTGCTTCCAGCAAGGAAGGCAAGATTTCCTGTTTCCATGACAATGGAAGGCAGGTAACTCCTTCAATGGAGTTTGAGCTCACTCCCAGCAGGGAATATGAATACAAGTTTTATTGTTTTTTCTGTTTGTTTCCTCCTGCTTCTAGAGTGGTAGAAAGGAATCTTTGGCCTAAGACCCATCCCGAGGTAAGTCGCTGAATTAGGGTTACAGCCAGCTGGTCTTAATTTCTCCTTCCCATTAGAGCACACCGTGATAATACTGTTACGGTTTTTGTTGTTGTTGTTGTTGTTGTTTGTTCCGGTCTTTCTCCTAACAGGTTTGACCAACTCTACCTGACTTGGATCAAATATTAGTAAGAATTCCAAATGTATGGGTAACAACCTTCTGTAATTTGGCTAAAATTCCTCACAGAGGCAAAAGGGGAGAAAAACGAAAAACAAAGTGCGCTTGGTTTCTGTGTTTGCTTCCTGTCTCAAACAAACAAATGTTCTTTCATTTACTTTTCTTCTACCTTATACTCCTTCCCCCTTTGCCATCTGCAATACCAAAAAAAATTTAGAGGTTTATAATGACTTGAACCCCTTTAAAGAATTCAGAACAAAGGTGCCACTCACCCCTTTTGGCGTGTTCTGCTTTCTTTGTGGAGTTCCAAGAGGCATGGACAGATTCTTCTTAGGTCTAAAGCTCTGTTTTCCTGTATTGCATGACCTGACCTCTCTGGATTTAGGGGTACCAGAGATTACCTTGTACCATAAGAGGATTTGACCATGGTGCATATAATGGAGGACGAGAGCTACAAAGCAGGAGTCGCTGAACACAGTTTACAGGAAGTGGTCTTGGCTGCTGTTTTTTTCTCTCCTAGGAAGGTGTTTAATGATCCTAATGCTAGTTCAGAAATGCATCCTAAGGGGGTCTTCTCTATTTCTTTTTTCTACCAAAATTAATCTTGATTTAGCTTGTCTGTGCACACTGGAGCGAGAAACTGAGCTGTTGTTTTCATAGGTAAAAGAGAGACTGAGTTTTCTCAGCTCCAAAGAGAAAGGGAATGTTGCTCCTCCCAGCCAAAAGGCAACCCTGGTGACCAGGGGCCTCACGGGAATGTCTGGGGGGTTGACACCTGCGCCCCCCAGCCCAGCCCGGCGACAAACAGCAGCCCCACAGGGAAATCCCTAACAAGGTAATTTTTTTAAAAGGTTCACCCAGGAAACACACATAAGGGCTGATCACCCAGCATTTGAGCTCTCTCAGAGGTCACAGAACTCTGGAAGAGAGAAACTGAAAAACCTAAGAGTGCAGAAATGACTCAGTGCTGACACTCTGTGGAGTCCTGTCCACAAGCAGCACACATTGATCCACCACACAAAAATCCTAGGCCAGCCGGGTGTGGTGGCTCACGCCTGTAATCCAAGCATTTTGGAGGCCAAGGTGGGCAGATCACCTGAGGTCAGGAGTTCAAAACCAGCCTGACCAACATGGTGAAACCCCATCTTAAAAAAAAAAAATCCTAGGTCACAGCTCAGTTCCTCCTTTTAAGAAAAAAAAAGTGGGAAACAATCTAAGAATGAGAAGAAAACAAAAAGGACCCCCTTTCAAGCACTCGGTAGGTTTTACGGCACCTCTACTTGCCAGAGTTTATGTAAAATGGAAGTAATGATACAAGATACATGAAAGAAATTATTTAGGCAGATAATGAGGACAAAAAGTCCTTGGCAAAGTTTCCTTTCTAACAAAAAATAGCCGAAGAAATTATTATTTTTTCCTAACAAAGAGCAGTCTGAAAAATTGAGCTACAAACACAGATAAGCAAACTGGAAGGGAATGCTGGCAGCTGCGTCAACAGAAAATGGATACCTGGGAGCCAGGCATGTCCACCATGGAAGCTCCATCTTCTCTGTTTTTGTTAGTGCATGTACAGTAAGAAAGAAATGGGCAAAATGGCACAGGTCAGGCAGAGAGCCCAACTGCATAATAAAAGATTAGAGTGGGGACTGCCAGAAGTCCGTACCCTATGCAAATGGCATACCTGGTCCTAACCAGTTTTCCATGTCCTATATAGATCAGATACCACCTCACCACCAGCTCATCTATAAAACCCCCTGCATGTCACCACAAATCTAGCAACCCATTTTTCAGGACCCCTTTCTGTAGCAGAGCACTACTGTCTTTCTTTCACCTATTAAATTACCACTCTTAACCTCACTCTTTGTGTGTCTGTGTCCTTGATCTCTGTGGCCGTGAGATGATGAACCTTGGGTATTACCCCAGACAACAAGGTGGCTTCAGTAATATGGTCTTTGTGCACATTTACATTAAGGAAAAAGAGCCCTAAGGTCAACCTGCAAACTACAGAGTTCCTAAATCCTCTTTTTCTCTCTTTTTATTTTCTGCCAGTTTTAAATCCACTGTTATTTTTCTATTAAGATAAAAACCCTCAAACCACTGGTTTGAGGGTTTGAGAATCCAACTGGTTCTTTTTGCAAGTCTGTGAATTTGTATTTTTCTCATGGCTAAAATTCTGAAGCAAAAGGTATAGGATCTATATCTGTGTGTATATATACATTTAAAAGACCTTTATCATATCTATGATTGTACGTTTAACTGGTGATTAGATTTCCCTCTAGCACATCAGGTATTTTCTCTCCATACCTTATGACATAAATTTTGCTATTTGTTTTCACCTGAGTTGTTTCCTTTAACATACAAATTTAAAGCTATTTAGGTAACAACTACCTAGGATTGAAAAACAAGTTATCAAGAATTTGAAAGTTTAAAATGGGGTGGGGGGGAAGAGTATGAATCTATAAGATGTCCTTTGATCAGCCTAACACATCTATGTGTGTACACAATGTTTTATTACTGAAAATATATAAAAGAGCTCTAATTGGCTGGGCGCGGTGGCTCAAGCCTGTAATCCCAGCACTTTGGGAGGCCGAGGCGAGTGGATCACGAGGTCAAGAGATCGAGACCATCCTGGTCAACATGGTGAAACCCCGTCTCTACTAAAGATACAAAAAATTAGCTGGGCATGGTGGTGCGTGCCTGTAATCCCAGCTACTCAGGAGGCTGAGGCAGGAGAATTGCCTGAA